>CM047426.1:42358531-42958531 GCA_026168455.1 Theocolax elegans | reverse complement strand
CAGATATCCATCGAGAACTAAAAAGTAAATATCTAAGTTATTATAACAAATTTTAGATTCATTTTATCGCAGTGTTTGAGTTAATAACCGAAAACTATTTATTGTAAGATTGGAAAAACAAAAAATTTCTTTTCGTGGAGGATGTCGGCGGTGACTATATTCGCAGATAACCTGCGAGGCGAGACACTTTCAGCGTATCGCTGAGATTGTCTTGTCTCGCATGTATACGTCGAACAGCTATTAAATTATTACTAATTGCTGCACAATGTTCTGGAGTGGAACTGATTTTTTTTTCTTACAATCATTTTGTCCTTATTGATATTAAATTTTGAGATTTGCAGTTACTATATAACCAACGTTAAACTATCTGAATTGACCAAAAAAACTAACAAACTACGGTATTTTAAATAAAAGTGATAAAAGTGGCAGCGCATTCTTTTTTAGAACCGACGCATAACGGAAAAACGTTTATTTCCATTCCTAATATATGATACAAGCTTCGTACCGTCTTAGTATCCATCGTATTTTTCTATTTAATTTTTTGTCATGTTTTTTTGTCTGTTTTTTAGTATGCCAACTTTTACCAATATCGTGAACTTATGCATCTGCACTTTATACTTTAGGACACAGTCCAGTTTTCACAAAATTAAATTTAATCGTTGTTGCCTGTTGACAAAGAAAGGTTATGTTTCAAATCGTATTTTTCAAATTTTACCGATATTTTATCATCAATTTAACTCTTGTACTTGTTATACACTTAAAATGTATATTAAAAATATGCCTGTAATTCGTTTTCTAGCTGTCATTATGTGAAATAATTGGAATTAAACAAATAATGTACCCAACATTCACTGTCGGTATAGTACAGTGTATTTGAAAATACGATGTGCGTACGGCAAATGGCCCGATCATGCACGCACCTCCTGTAGAATCCGTCCCCTATTACACCACGAATCAAATAAAACATATTTTAATAAGCTGGAAACACTTAGCATCGCCACCTACTGGTGGACTTTCAAACTACTTAGCTAAACTTTTTCTTACTCTTCCGTCTGATAAATTACACATTTTTAGAAGGAATGAATATCGTTTCTATTTCTCGTTTAATTTTTCATTCACTTATGTATTCCTTTAGTTTTTACTGAAAAATGATTCTAAGATAATGTAAAATGTTGCCTCTACTTTGTTTCTTGATGCTTGTAATTGCAATCTATATTTATTTCCATCGCAAATATCTAGTACCAGCTTCCCAACGTCTTTGTATCAATCGTAGTTTTCAATTTGTTTCTTCGTCGTGCACTTTTCACTGCTTTTTTTAGTATTCCAATATTATTGCCTGTTAACTAAGAGAGGTTATGTTTGAGATTGTATTTTTCAAATTATAAGCACATTTTATATGTTTATAGGTTGTCATTGTATTAAATAATAATAATAGGAGTAATAGTGCGTGTAATATACAGGTGTCGGCATAGTAGGATTTAATTCAGGTATGACATCCCCTTAAGAACACGTATTTATAAACATATAAAAAAATTAAAATCTAGGATCCGTAGTTAATCTACATCAAAATAATTATTCTCATGAATTTGATTGAGATAATGTAATAATTTCAGATATGGAATTGAACTATAATAAAAGGAAAATTTCAGAAATAATACGTATAACATTTTGCCCAGGGAACAAAACGCCCACCAATCACAGGCCGGTAGATTTAAATAACATCTACTATTAATGTCAATTAATAATTGGAAAAGTTTAGTAAACCTATTAAACCCTTAATATATCATTCTAACTAATTGTATAGTTCCATTAAAGATTCAATGACTTAACATATATTTTATCTTTAAATTGTGTCTCCTGCTTTAGAACAAACAACAGTTTCTGCTGTTCCAAACCTTACCAGAGTGTACAGGCATATACAAATACATTCTAGGGGCTCTATAGGGGGAGGACTCAGAAAAATCACATGAGAAATAATCACCTATTAATTTTGAAAATTAATGAACTTTTTACTGAATATCTTTAAATCAATGTATTGCTCATACATAAAACTTGATAGATTATACATGATGAAGTAAGCACTTTAACATATTTGCAGAGTTTGATAAGGTTTGAAAAAGCAGGAACTGTATTTTGTTATAAAACCAGAGGCGTTGTTTATGGTTAGTTTATATGATAATCAGTTTTTAACATTAAAAATATACATACAGTTCAATATCTTTATACTAATGCATTGTCCAGACATAAAACTTGGTATAAGATCCCTCTTTACATAATTCTGACTAATTTTATAGTTGGAGGAAGTTTTACAGGGACGAAAGATGTATTTTAAATCTTTACCCTGCTAAAAATATGCATGTGATTATTCATGCGATTAATCACATACCGTACCACATGTTTAATCACATATTAGATCATATGATTCAACACATATTATTCAACGTTATTCAACACATGATTTTTTACATGTTAAATACGTATGAAAATATATGTTTAAGCACGTGTTATAGAGAAAAAAGTAATATAATGTTATTGTATGAATTTATTATAATTGTTTAGATAATTTATTATTAATAACACCTATGAATATTATCCAAACCGCCCAGCTAAATTTTTATCGGTATTCATTATAAATTTCCAAGAGAAAGGTATGTAGTATAATTCTTTAAAAAAAATTAGGTAAGAACAAATAAAATTTTCAAAAAAACATAAAATAAATAAAAAAAAGTATTACACATTTTTCTGTTATGTTAGTTATTCACTCATCCACTTACTAACCGCGGTCAATTCTGCTTAACTTTCATGATCAATCATTTCTCAGTGTATTCTCAATGCTACATTCACAAACAGTTACAAAGACAATAAAAACATATTTGTAGACTTTATTTAAAATGCCTTGCAAAATTAAATACTAATGACTAATACCATTAAAATAAATTCTAACTAGGCTTTTTGAAACGTCTACAAATATGTTACACCTTCCTCTTGGAAATTTATAATGAATACCTATAAAAATTTAGCTGGGCGTTAAATGGACAATAATTATAGGTGTTATTAATAATAAATTATCTGATCTGAACAATTATAATAAATTCATACAATAACATCATATTACTTTTTTCTCTATAACACGTGCTTAAACATGTATGTTCACACGTGATTTTTCATATGCCAAATTGATTCGAAATAGTCACGTTATTTAACATGTAAAAAATCATGTGTTATCACATGATTAATCACATGTATATTTTCAGTAGGGTAATTTAAATCTAATTTAAAACTTTTGACTACATACTTAAAATAATTGCTCATGGCGCATTATGTCTATGCGTCAATTTACATTCATCTGTAGCCTTAAAAAATAACTAATAAGTGCTTTTTAAGGCCTGCGATGGCTCGGTCGGTAGGGCGTCGGGCTCGCAATCTGGAGGTCCCAGGTTCGATTCCCGGCCCCGGCCGATTGATACAAGCACCACTGGCGAATTTATTTTCAACAAGTGCTTTCTTCACCAAGACATCATATGACCTCCGTCGCTGATTAGCACCGGTTTGGGAGCATAAAAAAAGCGACGTTAAAATAATAAAAAAAAAGTGTTTTTTAATTATAAGCTAAGATTCAAGTGTGTGAGTGAAATCATTTAATTCTTTTTGGCTAGTGATCCTAACATAAGTTAGAGACTGAGTCCATTAATTTAACCAGCCTTATTATTTAAGCTATTTAAAAATACTTTTTTGAGACTAATTAGATCAAAATCAATTATGTCGTAACAAAGTAATGGGTTTTCGAGGAAACTTGTTACCTTAGGCCAACATCATACTTTAAATTGTAATTTAAAAAAAATATGAGCTTATTATACAAGCTTGCTTATTAAAATTGAAGTATTAAAACACTTGGCTTTAAATATAATATTATATCTCATCGTTTTTTTTTTTTTTTTTTTTATGTTATTTAACGTCGCTCTATTTATGCTGCCAGGGCTAATCAGCGACGGAGGTGAACGGTGTGTCTGTAAACAAAGCATATGTAGTTGAAACAGTGGTGCTTGTGTCCATCGGAAGATATCATCGGTCACTGTAATTAGTCTAATAATTACAGTTTCCTGTCCTCCCGATGGAACCACCGCGATCCTCTTTACATCTTCGCGTCCCTAACGTTCCCTATAGTTCAGATGCCCGTGCCTCTCATGCACTGACAAATGCACGAAACGCACGCGCACTTGAACTGGCGTCACATTATAGTGACACGCCGAGCCACTGAGTCGCGGTGTTCGAAAAATGCACATGAAAAAATTTCCAGAGGTACACGTCTGGGATCGAACCCACGACCCTCGGTGTGAGAGTCGGGAGCTCTACCCATGAGCCACCGCGGCTCTCATATCTCATCGTATGTCTTATAAATGAAATATGATATTATTTTTTCTTGTAGCATTTATCCTTAATGTATAAGTCACTTCGAAAATTATTGTCATAAGAAACGGACAAAGATATAAGTAAACCAATACATAACATTTAACATCTGTAATAAAAAGTTGAATGTTTTTGAGATAAATATTAATAAATATGGTGAAATCACCAATTTTTTCAAAAATTCATTTGCTTTGAATCGTGTAACTTTGCAGTGCCTTGCAATATAGCTCTAAAAATTTCGTGTGTCTCTGATTATATGTTTTTAACAGTTTCCTACTATTTTTAATGATTTTTATTTTTTGACGTGTGCAGTTCACGTGAAATAGTCCATATTTATATATATATGGACCAAGTGTCATTATAGTCATAGTAAAATATGTATATTTTGCATATTATATTAATTTTTGCTAGAAGATTACTTATTAAAATTGAAGTATTAGAATAATTCGCTTTATATAAGTTGTGATAGTCGTATATTAATACGTGACCATCAATTGAAATAAATATCAATGTATACATGCAAAAGTTCATAAAGTGTCTAAATGAATATTACTTGCCAAAGATTACACACATTTCATAAAGTTTCCAAACGAATGGGTAACATTTCGCCCAGGGAACAAAACGCTCACCAATCACAGGCCGGTATTACTTTTTTCCGAAATGCCGAACTATTAATTTATACTAATACGCATAAGTGTAAAAACTGTAGATATATATAGTATAGTGTATAAGTAACTAGAGTGGGGAAACTTGGTAACCGCGAAAAGGAAAATCGGAGAGCAGAGTAACGCTGGCGCGATTCCGACAAGGTACAAATGAGAACGTTGCATTGTACATATCCAGACGACAAATAAATTAAGTTTTATTAAATATCTTTAGTCTCATCATTCCAAGTGTGCCCACGTTATCCTCCTACAGAATAGCTGTAGAAACCTTAATAAAATAAGTAATTTCGAAAATTATTGTCATTAGACAGCCGACAAAGATATAAGTAAATCAATACATAACCAGGAGAGTGTTGATCATTTATAACTAAAACCAATTAAAGACGAACACTTAATCTAATATTCAGAAGAAAGATGAGATCGAGTAAATTAGATTTAAAAAAAAAGAAGCTTATATATCTTGATTTGGACGAAAGTTGTAGAAAAAAAATACGCATAAACGCGTAAAACACTCTGTGCTTCCTTCTCGCTGCCTTGGTGGCCTGATACCATGCAGCTCCAAACATCGTGTTTATAAGTATACAATTTGAATATTATTAAATACCGAACTTTTAATTTGTTATAAGTAAGTTTTTTTTATCTCAATTAGCGCTTGTTAATTTATTATCATACCGATTCCAAGCCGTAACCTCTTAAATTCTATGTTTAATTTATGATTCACATCAACATATTGTTATAACATTAAAATTGAAATAAGTAATAATATCTCTTAAATTTACATCAATTTCAAACTATATTTCACTACTAAACTTTAACATTGTGCCATCTACCGTTCGTTCTGGTGAATAATTAAAAATTACCAACATATTTACGTACCACTCCAGCAATTTTAAAATCTAAAGGGCGCCACTGATTGGAGGGCGAAAAAAGTAATACCGGCCTGTGATTGGTGAGCGTTTTGTTCCCTAGGCGAAATGTTACCCATTCATTTGGAAACTTTATGAAATGTGTGTAATCTTTGGCAAGTAATATTCATTTAGACACTTTATGAACTTTTGCATGTATACATTGATATTTATTTCAATTGATAGTCACGTATTAAATTAATTAATTTAAAGAAAAAGCAATGTTAATTAAGTAGATAAGTTATTATCTTCATCCATTCTTAAAGGTTATTAGTATTATAGTAAAACTAACCGACACGGTGGCGGAGTGGCGGAGACGCACCTCGGCCGGTCACGGAAGTTAAGCAGCACTGAGTGCGGTTCGCACTTGGATGGGTTTGGCTTTCGTGGCGGGTTAGGTGTTTTTTCACACTTCACAACGTGAGCGGGAGGTGTGAAACATTCGGTTTCGGTGTCAAGGCCTACGCAATGTGACTTTGACACCCAAAAAGAATGTTTCGAATACACCGGCCATCTCGGATGAGGTTTTCCCTGCTTCACAGGTTTCCCTCATCCACGGGCATAACCCTGGGCGAATGCGAGATGGTGGGGTTTTAAGGGAGGGATAAAGCACCCACACATAGGTGGTAGGTGGACACCGTTAAAGTCCCCAGGGGGATAAACGGTAGGAAGTGCCAGGAAAAAGAGAGCACAAATCAAGAATAAAAAAAAAAAAAAAAAGATAGTAAAACTAGAACAAAAGATTAATATATTTTTTACTTATAGATCCAAATATGTTTCTTTGGTAATAATCTCTCTAAGTCTCTAAAAGTTTCTTAAGTAATTAATATTGTGTTATATTATCAGTTATCAAAATTACAATAAAAACAGATATTAATAATTTATTTCTGACATTTTTTAAAATAAGTTTTTTTAATTTTATTAGTCATGATTTTTGAAATACAATTACTAATTTAGTTATAAACTGTATAGCCAGTCTACAAATAATACCTAAAGTTTTTTACATTATTTAGTTTTTTACTCCTCGTTTTTTTAGTTAAACAATTACTGCATTTAGTAAATAATATCATGTTAAATTTTTTAATCACAAAAAAGTGCTCACTATGTAATAAAAAACAATGCTCCAATACATTTTATACAAAAAATGCTACTAATAGTATTTAGTTTATTTATTATTACTTATATAATATATAACTAATTAGCATCAATAAAAATGCTGATATCATTATAAATCGTCAGCTAGTATTTCTATCTAATAATTTTGGCTTATAAATATATCTATTGTCAAATACTAACAACTTAAATAGTATATTACGATACGAGTGTGCAAAGCAGGCGATTCACGCACGAGTCGCATTTGCCGCCCGAGCGAAGCGAGGGTGGCAAAAAGACGAGTTTTTGTATCGCCTGAGCACACTCGTATCGTATGATATTTTTTAGCACGATGTGAGGGAAACACATATGATTAAATTTAACCGTGAATGAACCAAAGCGATTCGCATACTGCGTGCGCATATCCCGTGCAAGTGGAGCCTCTCGAGGATCATCGCCAAGTGCAATAAATGTTCCTCGAGATCCCGGGAAAAGATGATAATATCGTCCAGGTAGACGACGCAGAATTTCCCAATGTAGCCAGTCAGCACCTGTTGGCTCATCGTTCGTTGGAAAGTACCGGGAGCCCCCTTTAATCCGAACGGCATGACTCGAAACTGGTAACATCCTCCGGTAGGCGTCGTGAAGGCGGTGTACTTCTTGGACTCCGTTGCCATGGGTATTTGCCAATATCCACTCTTTAGATCAAGCGAGGAGAATATCTGAGCTTGTCCTAAGTCCTTCAGAGCGTCGGATATCCTTGGGATAGGCTGTGCGGAGTCTTCGGTGATATCGTTCAGTCGACGATAGTCCACGCAGAACCGGGGCTTACCGTCCTTCTTTTTCGCCAACACAATTGGGGAGCAGTAAGGTGAAAAGGTCGATTCTATTATTCCTACTGCCAGCATCTCCTGAGTTTGCTCCTGGATGATTTGCAGCTTCTCCTTTGAGCAGCGGTATGGAGGTAGACGGAAGGTCTGGGTCGAAGTGAGACGTATTTCATGGACGGCACTGTTGGTTTGGGCGAGGCGACCCCCTGGATGAGAGAACACGCTGCTGTGTTCTTTCAGGACCTGGTGCAATCGTTCTGCTTCCTCTCCCTGTAGACCATGAACGATTTTTGTCCAAGGTAGAGGTATGTCTCTCTCCTTCGTGTGCGGACGATTAACCAATGGTATCGTCACTCGTGTACGACTTCCGAGGTACAACACGTGCCGAGTAAAATCCAGGATACCCTTCTCAGAAATTAATCAGGATAATCCCAGGATCAGTGGATGGCGCAGTTCCGAGGAGACGTGTGCGGATAATCGGAACTCTCTATCCATGACGGAGATTGTGAGGTACGTCTGTCCGAATGCCTGGAGATGGTTTCCCTCCGCTGCCAAATGGAAAGTGACGGGATTGTTGGTCACTTGTTGAGAATCCAGCAGGTGCGATCCACTGACGACGTTGGCTGTAGATCCAAGATCAACAAGTGCGAGGACTTCTCTCCCGTTGAGTACGACACGGATAGTTGGTTGAGCCGTCGCAAGTGAAAAAATATTATTTATTTCCGGCTTGCTGCGGGATTGGCGTCGGTTGCCGGCCTTTCCGTCGCCTGTCTCCAGTTTTCCGGAACTGCCGTTTCCCGTGACATTTGTCGACGGGCATACACCGGGCAGTCTCGGTGGAGATGTCGTTTGGGGCAGTACCAACACTGGGGAAGCCCTGATGTCCTAGGGGAACGGTTGGTTGACTTGTGTGCCTTCCACTCGTCCGAATTTCCAGCCTTCCGTCGACAGGCCTCCTCCTCGGCTTCGTCTTGCTCGGATGCCACTGCCTTATTCAATAAGTCCGTAAACGTGTTTATGGCTGTGGGCCGAAGTACTTTCTTCAATGATGGTCGCAGGAGTTCGAGCATGGCTTGGACCCGCACAGCTTTGGGCACTAGCAGTTAGTGCCTGTAGGAGAGCACTCCAGTCTGCGATCGCAGGAGGTACGGCTGCATCTGCTCCGTTTGCTGGAGGGTCTGCCATGTCGATTCCGGGTACTTCCGTAGTGTAGACGGGAACAGCAATGACAGGTAGAGCAGTGGCGATCGGCTCTTGACGGCGTGTCGTAGACTCGTCCCTCGGTATGGGGGCTGTCGTTCACGGCGTGTCCTGTGAAGTGGAGGCAGCTGTTGGTTTCAAGTCCGGGGTCTCCAAATCAATGCGGACGGCAGTCGTCCGTTTATTCTTGGGCACCACTGGGTGTTTTTCTACTCCCAGAAGTAGTGTAGGCTGCTGGGATCTGGTCTGCGGTCGCTGCGAGGTTGGTGTTTGCCCTGACATAGGCAATTACATCGGTCTGGCTAGTGGTCAGCTCGGCGTGGATCCCTCTGGCTCCTGCCGAAGAAGACAGATGATGTCTGTGTCCCACGTTGGGCGCCAAATGTCGTAAGCCGGCGCGTCGGATGACGCTGGTGAGTCCGGTGTCGACGGTATGTCGGCCAGGAAGGCCGAGTAGATGCTGGTCCGCTGCGCCGTTGTCGTAGCGGCTTCTGCGTTGGCTGAGAGAGGACACAGCACTAACCCCTCAACTAGCTCTCTACGAGCCTGGCCCTGGTCTCGAGAAACTCGTGGCCAGAGTCGGACGGTCGGATGACCGCCGGTGAGCCCCGCTCAATTTATGAAGTTCTTAGTAGGGTTGGTCAAGGTGGACCAACCCAGGCACGAGCCGCTTTAACGACGAGTTGTCCTCGATAGGGGATAGGGAGAAGGTGCTAATAATTATGACCAACAAGTGATCTTAATTTAAATTCGCCTTTATTCAAGAACTGTAGAGATGGTACAGTAATTGCCCCGAAAGGTGGGGTACTCCCGCAGTGGGAGAAGGCGAGCTGCTGTACGCTCGAACTGGCCTATACTTATAACGGCGCTCGCTTATCTTGATAACGGGAACGGCGAGATAAGGGAGTAGCCACCTTACGGCCGTTATCGGTACAACATACTATATATAAGCTATATGTATAAAGGCCGTGAGGTTCACGCCTATTGATAGTATGCTTGCGTATAACATAGTTCTTTAAAATTAATACAAAAATTTATTTCTTAAAGAAAAAAGTTTTATTACTCTAAAAGTACAAAAAGTTAATGACATAGAACTTTTGGCGATGATCATGTGTCATTAAATAAATTAATTTTAGAAGGTGAAGTTCTATTTAAATCCGTTTCAAATAATCCAAAATTTTAATAAGTAGTTACTAAATACTACAATTTAGTAAGTATATGCACTTTACTATTTTTGGTAAGTTAATTTTTTATTAACATTTATAATTATTAAAATATAAATTTAAGCTTTATAAGAATTCATATAGTTTAAAATTTACAGTTAACATTTAATATGTATCTATTTTTTTAATTATTTTTATTCTGATTTCATTACACAAAATTTTGGTAAAAACGTTTATTTATAAATTATAATGGTATTTAAAAAAAAATTAAATTTTTGGTATAAAACCTCCAAGGTGTTGTGTGGATCTGTTAAATTTCTAAGGTGTCCATGGTAGTGAAAAAATAATACAATTTAAAACATTATTTTAAATAAACTAATTACGAAAAACCTTTTTCGAAATTAAAAATAGGGGGTTGGTGCGCGAAGCGTGCAGGGGGTGAAGCCCCCCTAATATATATATATATATGTGTGTGTGTGCCCGTATTCCAACACTCCCTCTCAATCTAGACTCCTACCTTCATACTTATTTACAGTTATTTATCACTAAATCCCGAACGGTTTATTCTGCAATCTTCAGTAGGATCTATAAACATAAGAAAAATTATATTAGTAATCTATATTAAGTATACTTTTAGTCAGTTTATTATGCTGATTTGAATCAAGAGCTTTAGTAAATATATCAGCTAATTGTTCTTTAGATTGAATCCATGCAATATCGATATAGTTTTTGATAACACATTCTTTTACATAATGTTGTTTTCTATCAACCATGTGTCTTAATTTATTACTTTCATTGGATTTTGCGCATACTTGAGCAGACATATTATGACAATACAGTTTCAAAGGATATAAATCTTTTTTAAACACTACTTTAATTGAGTTATGTAATGAAATTACTTCTTGATACGCATCGCTCATTGCTACATATTCTGCTTCACAAGTTGATAATGCTACGTTGGATTGTTTATGTGCTCTTCACGCTACTGTATCACCAAAAAGACGAATTATAAAACCACAAGTCGTAATTGAATTTTTACAATCAGAAAGACTGGCATGTGAGTAACATTCTACATTATCGTTCATAGATGTATATTTTAGACCATAATGTCGTGTACCTGATAAATACTTAAATACTCTTTTAACCATATTCCATGGAAAATCTGTAGGATTTACTTGGTGTCTACTAAGAACATTTACTGCATATGAAATATCTGGTCTTGAAGCATTTGCCAAATATAATAACGCATTAATAGTTTCACGATACAATTTGTTCGGTACTGCATTTGTTATTTTGTCGTCTTCTTCTCTTTCTTTTCTTTCTTTATTAGAAGCTCAATTCACGTCATAGGAGTTGATACTGAATGTGTTCTCTCAAATCCGAATATCTTAAGCAGTTTTACTATGAATTTTTCTTGACTCAATATAAGCGTCTTTCTATCAAGACTTCTTTTTATCTTAATACCTAAATATTCTTTCGGTTCTCCCAGATATTTAATTGTGAATTCTTTATCAAGACTGTCTTTAATATAATTAATATAATCAATATTTTTACCTGCAATCAAGATATCATATACGTACAGCAGTAATAAAATTAAACCTTTATCTGTGGATATAACAAATAAACATGGATCTAATTCACCAGGTTCAAATCCTAAGTTAGTCATTACTTGGGTAAATCTATCATTCCATTTCTTCGAGTTAACCTTTAGTCCATAAAGCGATTTTTTAAGTAACCAGACATATTTACTTCTGTCAGACTTTTTAACATTATACCCTTCCGGTATTATCTATATATTAATATCCCCATCAAGAAAAGCAGCTTCTACATCCAATTGTTTCAGATGCATTTAAAATTTATTCGCTATAGCCAAAAATGAACGTATAAGAGTTAACCTTGAAACGGGAGCGTATGTTTCTCTTAAGTCGTAAATGTTCCTATCTTTAAATCCTCGAATAACTAATCTAGCTTTACATTTTATATTTCCATTGTCACCAACTTTACGCTTGAAAACCCATCTAATAGGTTTATTCCTGAATCACCTGTACAAATATCGCTTTTCTTTAATGTTTCAAATACCTTTCTATTCGTTAGTGAGTTTAACTCAACACCAACAGCTTCTCGCCACTTTGCTCCCTCTGAAGAATTTATCGCTTCTCTATGAGTTTGAGGATCACCTTGAATTTTAGCCAAAAGAGCATAATAAGCTACATCTTTATTTTTCATCTCCTATACATTTTTGTTGTCATTAATTAAATATAATACTTCAGCTTTATTTGATATTTTTCGAGGTCTCCCTCTTTTCCTTTTAGTAGGAGTTTTCTTAATTTCAGATTCTTTTTCTATCTCAAGATTAGATTTTTCTGCTGTTGTAGTAAGTGTCTTTTTATCAAATCCCTGTACCAGACTATCAAATTCTTTAGGGTTGCTAAAATAATCCTTGTACACATAATTTTCCAAAAATCTAACATGCCTGCTTTGAGTATCAAATTTTATATTAGTATTTCTAGGTATCTTTAAGAAACCCACACAACCAAAACGTTTTAACTGTTTTATACAAAAACTATAATTCGGAGCCAATCTCTTCAATGGTATACCCATATCCAATGTTTTATCAGGAGTACATTTATAAACATACACAGCTGCCTTAATCGCCAAATCCCACATACTCGCAGGAAAGCCAGAATCAAACATCATTACTCTTACTTTGTTTTCTAATGTCCTATTGAATCTTTCAGCTACACCATTATGTTCAGGCGTATCCGGACAAGCTAGTTGTAATTCTGCTCCTAAAGTTTCGAGCATTCTGACTGTATCTTTACCTGTGAATTCCGTTCCTTGATCGCATCTCAGAAAACACACCTTTTCATCAGATCCTAGAACATTTCTCTTACTATTAATACATCTCTTAAGATATTCTAAAGTTTCGCTCTTATGTTTAACAGGATATGCCAGTGCAGCTCGAGAATAATCGTTCACAATTACTACTATGAATTTGTATCCTTTAGGACGTCACATTGGGCTGATAGGACCCATCGTATCAGCATGTAAAATTTGCAGTGGCTTTGTAGCTGTATTTCTCATTTTACCGAATGGTAATTTATTAGACTTGGTCGGTAAACAAGTTTCGCATTCTGATATACTTAAATTATTAGCAACATCGGTTATTTTAATTAAATCGGGATAGTTTTCAGCTAAACAACGAAGATAATATATTGATGCATGTCCAAGTCTTAAATGCCATTTCATTCCTTCATTAATTTGTTTAATTTTAGTTTCAGACCTTGATACATAATCTGTATTATTTTGATTTCCTAGACTACAATCTTCACTCGTCATATGAATTTTCCTATTATTAGCAGTATTAAACAAATCAGTATTGATTATCTCATCCGACAATGGCTTGTTTTCTAAATTTACTAACTTCTCATCAGTACTATCGTTTGATGTGATTTCTTCAACAGATAACTCTTTAGTATTATTAATTATCGATATATTTTCAATATCTTTTCCACCACTTCTCGTATTATAATTGTGACCTGCTTTTATAGTACTGGATAAAGCAAATGCATGATTATCCGAATTATCTGTCTTTGTTTTATTATTATTTACTCTTCTTAAATTAACTTTCCAAAATGGCGATTTGTATATACCAGATAATAGACTTTGTTTTGTCAATGGGTCATATATGTCTATAATTTTATTATCAAGATGTATCTTAAGTCCATGATCTACAAATTTCCTAAGTGATAATAGATTATCCGACAAATTTTCCGAGTAAATTACATCATTTAAGACTGGTTCATTACCATTATTAGTTTCAATTTTCGTTATACTTGTGCCCGAAATATTTAAACTACTATCTTTATTTGCACACCTAATTCTACCTACATTATTTGTATCTAGTGTCTGAAAGATCAGTTTAGACCTACTTAAGTGTTCAGTCGCTCCTGAATCTGCTATAAACTTTACATTTGAAATATTTTCTTCTCTTTGATTCTTAAAATCTTTGTTTTCAAACCTAGTTTCATTTAAATAATATTTACCTTGTTTGTTTTCCGAAAAAGTCATCATTGAGGAACCTTGAGAGACTTCAGGTCTTCCTCTACCTCTTCTTCCATTGCCTCTGTATCGGTCTCAAAAACCACGTCTTCTTTTAGAGCTTAAATATGCGTCTCTTTGTTTGAAATTCACATTTTGATTTGTATCACCATCTCGATGACGTTTCCTGTAAGGTTCAGACTCGTTTCTGGTTTCATCTCTTTTTCGTTTCGGACAGTCTTTAACTATGTGAGTTCCAGTTCGGTTGCAATTGTAACATTGAATTTGTCCTGGGGTAGGACACTCTGTGCTAATATGACCATTTTTGCTATAGGCGAAGCATCTTCTGTCATTCCTAAAATTTCCAATTTTTCTACATCCTTTTATAAAAATACAACCTCTCGTAGAATTAAATTGTTTAAAAGGTTTGGTCAGCATTGCAGCTCTAGACAGTTCCCTTTTTGATCAAATTTCATCAACCTTCAAAAGATAAATCTAAAGGGACTCTCGGCTCACACAGTCAGCTACAAGTATATTAGGTACTGAATCAGCAACAGCTTGAATAAACAAATCTCTCTTTTCTTTGTTTGATATTTTAATTACTTCAGGTATGCTGTCGTATGTTTTTATTTCATTTTCAAATTTCTCACCAAATTCACCAGCGCTCTCTTTACTAGGATTATATTTTTAAGTATAAATATCCTTTTTCGCTGTTATACTGTTCGTTCTAGTCTTAAGACTTTTGTAATCTTTTAATTTATTAATTATTTCATAAGGTTCCTTTAAATCAGTGATCTTAGAATAATAACTCATATCAATATGATTTATAATAATATCTCTTACTTTGTGTTTGTCTTTCCTTAATTTGCTTTCACAAACATTATTTTGTTTATTTACATCTAATACATAATCCAATCTCTTAGTGACTAGTTCTGTCATTAAAAAATCCTCTAAGACTTTAAATTTAACATTAGTATTTAAATTATAATTTCTGTTTGTGCTCGTATCTTTGTTTAAAATCTCAATTTGAATTTAATCAGGTAAGTTGTTAATTAAGTTTTGATTTGATTTATCAACATCTTGTTTTTCTCTCAAAATTAAATTTACTTTATCATTTACCTTTTCTTCAATTAATTTATTTAAGTTAAATTCATTCAATTTACTTTCTTTATTTACAATTTACTTTATCATTTACCTTTTCTTCAATTAATTTATTCAAGTTAAATTCATTCAATTTACTTTCTTTATTTACACGGCTATTAGTTAATAAATTACTTACACCTTATACCGTTGATACCTTAGATTTTGCTTTACCAGATGGTGCATCCCAATCTTCAACTTCTACGTGCTCTTTAATTTCACCTTCTCCACTTTCAGAGCAGTTATTTCCTTCAGATACCTCTGATTGTTTCACTCTTTCAATTTGTACTTATCGATTATCAATTTGATTTTCAATTATTGTCTCGTCGTAAGTAAAATTTGGTAATTTTTCTATCTCTTCACTTGTAAACTTAGGGTTGTAATTTTCTTTTTCTTTAGTTACAACCTTTGGAAGAAATTCTTGTTCTTTAGGGAGAAACTGTACTTTCACTATCTTAGGTAGAAGCCTGCGATGGCTCGGTCGGTAGGGCTTCGGGCTCGTAATCTGGAGGTCCCAGGTTCGATTCCCGGCTCCGGCCGATTGATACAAGCACCACTGGCGAATGTATTTTCAACAAGTGCTTTCTTCACCAAGGCATCGTATGACCTCCGTCGCTGATTAGCACCGGTTTGGGAGCATAAAAAGAGCGATGTTAAAATAATAATAAAAAAAAGTATCTTAGGTTTTAGTTTCTTTTTCAATTCATATACTTCAGTTTCAAGAGGTTGGTTCTCAACATTTTCTGTGATTTTTATAACAATTTGCTCATTAATTAACAGCGACTCTTCAGGATTGATTTCCAACTCTCCAGACTTTTCCATGTCTTCAATTTCCGAACGATATCCTTCTTCCAGTTGGTTAGGTTTGGAAAACATCAATTCCAATCGTTGAACTAGATTTTCAGTGATTTTTTCAAGTACATTCTCCTGCGCCTGTACTTGTTGAGCCATAAACTCTTGTTGAGATTCTACCAATTTACGTAGGTAATTTTATGTTCTACCGTGATGTCGTTTGACCAAATCATCAATAATTGTTTGGAATTGCTCCATCGTTACATATTGGTTAATCTTAAGTAGATGGTGAATGGGAATTTCCAATGTCTCCTTGTCTTTAGGCCACACTTTTGGGAGTACTTGTATTTCTTCCTCATTCAGCAAGTGTTCTGAAATTTAATATAATTTATAAATATATGTTTTTATTTCAATATAAAATTTATCGGGCTTTGCGAACCAATATGCTTTATTAAGCAAGGCTTTTACTCTTCGTCCACTATGGTTGGTGGAAGTCCAAGAGTAAACCTTTAAAATTTAAAAATTGGCGTTTCGACCACAGCACTCTAGCTTTGGTCTCCTCAGTAAGGAGCTAGAGGCCTACCTTAGACGCCCGTCGCAGATGGAAATCGACGACAAATGAAAGAAGTGCGGCTATATATATGCCTTGTTATCTCTCTTTTTTCATTTGTCGTCGATTTCCATCTGCGACGGGCGTCTAAGGTAGGCCTCTAGCTCTTTACTCAGGAGACCGAACCTAGAGTGCTGTGGTCGAAACGCCAATTTTTAAATTTTAAAAGTTTAAGGTCTTGAACTTCCACCAACCATAGTGGATGAAGAGTAAAAGCCTTGCTTAATAAAGCATATTGGTTTGCAAAGCCCGATAAATTTTATATTGAAATAACCTGTAGCGAACGTTAAAATTTTCGTTGTTCTTATATGTTTTTATTGTTTAGCAATGTCTCTTCTAAATTAGGATTTTATATTTTTTTAAAAATGACATATTATTCTCAAGTATCTTAAATATACAATTTAATTGAAGTAGATCTACTTGCATAAAAATTCTCGTCTTAACTTTTAACTCTTAACTGATCGCAAATATTCTTAATTTATATGTCACTAATTAATTATTATCCATTCAAGTATGAAACACATCGTCTTTAGCAATTTATTCTTTAGTTTTAACGGTATACCTATTTTTACGATCTTCAGGGCTGAAAAGGCAATGTAGCAATCCTTGGCCACTCTCTTCGGTAGTACTAGTACAATTTTCTCTCCCGCACACTAACCTTCCAGTTTTTCCTCTCTCCAAACTCTCCTTAGAAGCGCTTCAATTTTTTCTTCAGTACCTGAATTAGAACAAGAATTATTAGACATTGCTCACAAGTATATGTGCATATGTTTGTTTATCCATCTCTGTTTCATATGCACAAAATTATTTATGATCATATATAATCAATTAATTTCAATAAAATCTTGTCTTCGGTTTGAAACAAATTATTAATCTGTAGTAAAAAAGCATCTTTATTGATCGTCACGAACAAACAGTTGTTAATCGATTATAAATAGCCCTACGTATCCCTTTGATAAAGCAATTAGTAAATTATTTAATAAGTACGTTCCAAAACCAGCATCAAATATAAAAAATAGTTTAGAATTAAAAAAGATCATTGACAAACTGATTGTACCTGCTAATTACAGATTAGTATCGTTTGACGTTGTCTCTTTTTTTTCAAATTTACCGAGGGATTTAATTATGCGAGCAGTATCAAAAAAATGGAAGTTTATAAAGAATAGTATTCCTATTGTGAAAGTTGAATTTTTGGAGGGGATAGAGCAGCTTTTGGACTCAACTTTCTTACAATTCAATAAAAAAATATACAAACAATGTATGGGAGCTCCTATGGGTTTTTGCACAAGCCCATGGTTTGCAGACATTGTATTAGAAGATTTAGAAAATTGTTGCTTAAAAGAATTCAAAAGGGATATTGTTTTGTATAAAAGATATGTAGACGACACACTATTAATTGTCAATCATGAACAGATCGATTTGATATTAAACACTTTTAATAATTTTTGTGAACCTATAAAATTTACAGTGGAAACTGAAATAAATAAAGAATTACCATTTCTTGATTTAAAAATACATAGATTTGACGATGCTATTTGCAAGACAAATTGGTACCGTAAAAACACAGCCTCTGGACGTTATCTTAATTATTTTTCACATCACCCACGTTCTCAAAAAATAGCAATGGTTTATAATTTAGTTGACAAGGCTGTTTTGTTATCGGATTCGATTTTTCATGATGACAATTTGGTGTTAGTTAGAAACTTTTTACTTAATAACAATTATCCATTTGATTTCATAAATAAATTCATTAATAAACGATTGTCACATTTAGATAACGCTAGTAATAGCTTAATTAATAATATTATTAAAAAAAGAAGTTTAATTTTGAGACCAAGGGTTGTTTTACCTTTTATTAAAGATTTAACTCCGTACCTCAATGTATTCATAAAAAATCACGATTTTCTACCAATAAATCGCACGATTAATAAATTTAGTAATATTATAAAATTAGGCAAGGATAAAAATGAAAAACACGAGATGTGCAATATTGTTTATAAAATACCTTGTAAAGATTGCACAGCGCAATACATTGGCACAAGTAAACGTAAATTAAAATCACGCATTAGAGAGCATAAGAATGATGTAAGAGAGATACAGGCCACAGAATTGATTTTAATAAGGTTTCTATCATTGATATCGAAAGTAATACGAAAAAACGAATGTTTTCGGAGATGCTGAATATTTATACTTATGATAACACGCTTAACCGTATAGAAGATGTAAATTTTTTGAAGAATATATATAAAGAAACGTTAAATATTGTAAAATTATATTGTACTTAATATTGTTTGTTTGTTAAAAATGTGTTTTATACTCTCCATTATGTTGTTGGCTTGAGAATAACTGCCTCTCGGTATTAGCGTACTATGTGTGGTGAGGAGGTTGAGCGACTCGCATTAAGTATCGAAACTCTCCGGGGAATCCCGGTTGTATTAAGACTGACGCGGCGTGCCACTTCTCCGCGGCGCATGTTCGCCTGATACGCGGGAGCACACGACTCGACTTAGCCTCGCAATACAGAGTGTTCCCCTCCTTTTTTGGACAGATTTATTGATGTACGGGACTAATATATATATATATATATATGTATATTGTGAATGTATTGGTAAGAGGTTAGGCACGGGTCTGTGGGCATTACGAATATTAATTGTGACTTGGGACTCCCTTCGGGGAGGTCCTATGTATATTTTTTAAACAAGTGTTCTGATAGCGACAACATCATAGGTATTAAAATTAGTTGAAAGATATTTTTTTAAATTATGTTATTAAAATTATCGTTTAATGCGAGAATTAAACTTGATATGTTTAAATTTTTTATAGATTGACATTGTAATAATTATACCTGAGAGAGTATCTTTTGCGAGATGTAACCACACGAGTGACATGTTGTTTTTTTGAGTTCTTGTTTAAATTTGGTGAGTGTGTGAAATTATCTTGGAAACGTCGGCAAAATTGTAACATTTGTAACTTTATTAACATCGATTAACAACTGTTTGTTCGTGACGATCAATAAAGATGCTTTTTTACTAAAGATTACTTGGACGAACGATAAATTCATTTAAACAATAAATTATTAATCTGCTCATATACTATTTTATATTTATCACGATTCAATGCGTTCAGGGAGATCCGCATACACGCGCAGGTATACATGTGTGTCCACAAATGCTAACGTGCACATATTCACTCACACCCGCACCGTACTTGAATACGTATAGTTTCTTTATGCACTTATCTTTATACACAAATTATTTCAGAAAGAAGACAGTATTTTTTTACATAAATATTTACAATTAAAAAATTTTATAAATTACATGTGTATTACTCCCTTAACTAATAAAGTGTTAATTTAAAATCAAATAGAATTAAATAAGTTCATTCATAACGAATAATATTAATAGTGCAAATTATTTGGAACTGAGCAAATAAATTTTGTGGAATTTATATCAATATAAACGGCATTGCATTCTATATCACATGTTCGAATTAATATTTCTTCATCATAAATTCTTATTATTTGTTTTATTTTACTGCAAACCTGGAATACATTTTCAGTACAAATAAGATTACACAATGTGTAATCCTTATAATTTTCATTATCAATAATAAATTCTATTATTTGAATGAACATTTCATATCTTGTGAACGTAAAACAATTTTTTGATCCTAATGAATATCTTTTATAGATGGTAAAAGAATTTATTGTTCGTCCAAAAATAGTTTAATAAAAAATAAAACTCCAATTGATCTCCACGAACTCAATTTTTATTAAATGCCGACGTTTCGGACGTTTTTTGAACCGTCCCTTTTCAAGGCTATACGGAGAATCCTTTCAATCGAAATTTTCAGTGTACGGTTCCACTGAATTCGAGACGACGTTCATTGAATAACAGCGTGCCTTCACTGTTATCCCGGGTGAGACGATCACGGGAAAATCCAGTGATCGGCTGGCAGCGCGAAATTAGCATGACTTTCCACCGAAAAAGTAGGTGATCACTACAGAAAAATCGAGTACACGGTCATATGAAATTTAAATGCGATGTGTACACATGAAACGCAGGTGGGGTCACCTTCGATGTCAGTGTTATCACTTGAGTTTTCGATAATGTCTGTTTTCGGTAACCTATTATATCGGTTAAAAGGATTCTCCGTGTATATAAGAAAACCACTTATTAAATTTACAATTTGCACAAATTAATATGATAACAATAAAACTCACGTAGTACATAATCTTACCAATAAAAAAGGCGCAAAGATATTAAGTTTACATATTGGTTGAATCGCACTCTCCATCAATATCGCACATAACTATCAAATTTAATTAAAATTAATATTAAAGATTAAAAACCGAATATAAACTAGAAAAAAATTAGAGAAAAATTATTAAATAATTAAAATTAAAATTAAAAAGTCTTATTACCATCACACAACCCTCCACTTAACATGTCGAAAAGAAAACGAGGACCTCCCCGAAGGGAGTCCTGTACACTAGTAAGACTTTTATACTGATTATAGCGTCGTCTAACTGCTAACAATACATTTCAGCATATACATATACAATTGTGTACATATATACATATAATACATGCACAGCGTGTATACGAACAAATACAGATTCACGAAACGTATCAAAATAATAAAGGAGCAAATATATTGCGGGGCCAAACGAGCTGAAACTTCTCTCATGCATTAGCACGAGCTGAAACTTCTCTCATCATTTTTTTTACCATCTATAAACTTGGCATTGGATCACGTATATGCTACTTAGATTAGATTATTATCATGGAATTACGTACACATATGAAGTCGTTGACACCTCAAGGTTCAACATCCTCCAAAGGGTCAACAAACTTCGGTGAAAAACAAGCTGAGATCGACAACAAATTCAGACTTCTTCAAGCATTAGGTTCGCCGAAACAATAGAATTTATCCACCGTTTTAAAGTTAATCCATCAGAACTTTGGGAGTGATATTTATAATCGTACTTTACACTTAACAAAATTACTAAAGAACCAAATTCGTAACCGCAATCATTTATCTTTTCTTCTCGAGTATTGGACTTTAGATTTGAATCCGATTCACATAAAAAGGTTTATCTACTCTGTTAATAATTTGTCTTTTCATTCTCGTTCAATAAAGAGAAAAACTAACCGATTATCATCATACATATCTAAAAAAATTTTGAATTTAGAAATAACAGATTTAAACATACATTTAAAGTACATAGATAATAGGATTAACGATAGTATTAAGATAATTAAAGATAAAATAGGTAACGAGTACGCAAATAAATTTAAAAACTTTTACTCATATATTTTAGATATATATCACTCGAACAGAAAATAATACAGAATAAACAATACAATATACGAAATAATACATAACAGAAAAATTATAAATAATTAAAATTAAAAAAAAAGTCTTAAACCATCACATAACCCTCCCTTACGTCGAACAGAAAAAGGCCTCCAATTTCGATAAAAGGACGCTGTCGCAACAAAGCCTTAGTAACTTCAGTTAATAACTAACACACAGATACAATACGTACATATAATTAGAAAGTTTCGGTAGGAATAAAATTAGATAGACCTGCCAGCGTGAATACAAATCGAGATAAGAAACACACAGTATACGATAAATTGTGCGAAACTATAACAAAAGTTAAATTCTGCAACACAAGATGTTAAGTTCACCAAGCCGGTAAGGCGGTATGCGTTATTATGGAGAGATCTATGTATATTAGAAGATGGAGGACTCACTCAATGACAGAAAATATATACGGAAATTAAAAAATGCCCGCTTAGGAAATTGCAAACTAAAACTCAGTTATAAAAGATTGGGATAATAAAGGCATTTTTAATAATGAAAATAGTTTTGAATATTAAATTAAATTTAGACAACACTAACATTCCTAAGCTTATGGTTTACTTAAGATTCACAAAGAAAATTTTCCCATCCGTATTATAGTATCTGCTCTGAATAGTCCTACTTATGCTTTTGATAAAGCGTTAAGTATATTATTTAATAAATATATTCCCAAACCAGCATCAAACTTAAAAAATAGTACAGAACTGAAAAAAATATTAGACAATTTGAGTGTTCCCTCCAATTACAGATTAGTTTCTTTTGATGTGGTTTCTCTTTTCTCAAATTTACCAAAAAATTTAATACTACAAGCAATATCAAAAAATGGAGATTTTGAAAAATAGCATTCCCCTTGTTAAGATTGAATTTATGGAGGGGATAGAGCAACTCTTGGACTCAACCTTTTTGCAGTTTAATAATAAATATATAAACAAGTAATGGGAGCTCCTATGGGTTTTTGTACCAGTCCATGGTTCGCAGATATGGTATTGGAAACTTTGGAAATTTCATGTCTTGATAGCTTTAAGAACGACATATTGTATAAAAGATATGTAGATGATACTCTATTAATAATTAAAGGAAAATAAAATTGATGAGGTTCTAAACAAGTTTAATAACTTTTGTGATCCTCTAAATTTACATTGGAGCTAGAATTGGATGGTAGATTGCCTTTTCTTGACCTACATATTTACAGATATGATAACACTACGCCTATAACCAATTGGTACAGAAAAAACTCAGCTTCAGGCCGTTATCTTAATTTTCATTCACACCACCCACAATCTCAAAAAATAGCTATGGTTTACAACTTAGTGATAAGGCGATTTCACTATCAGATTCTTTTTCACAAAGAAAATGTTAAAATAATAACGAATTTTATTGAATAATAATTATCCGCTTTTTATTCGAAAATATATTAATAAAAGAATTTATACTTAATAATAATTAACACTAATATTAACGATAATCTATTAAACAGAAATCAAATCCGGAGACCAAGGGTTGTTTTACCATTCATAAAGGGATTGACTCCGAAACTAAACGTATTTATTAAGAAGCATGATTTTCTATTGATTAATCGCACTATAAATAAGTTTAACAAGATTATAAATTGGGTAAAGATAAAACAGTAAAGAATGAAATTTGTAATATTGTATATAAGATACCATGTGGTAATTGTCAGCGAAACCCGCATAAGAGAACATGAATATGACGTAAAAAATAAAAATGACAGATCCGCATTAGCGGTCCACACAATTAAAACAGGACATAGCATTGATTTTAAAAAACTTGTATCATGGACATTGAAAATAATTTTAAAAAACGTATGTTCTCTGAAATGATGAATATTTATATACATGACGAGACATTAAACCGTATTGAAGACGTAAATTTTCTAAAAAACATATATAAAGTTACGCTTGACAGTGTGAAAATGTTATGTGCGTAGGCGGTATATACATCGATATTTTTAACTCTTTCGCTTGGCCGTCCACTTGATGTTTCAGTCTCTGGTATGGGGGGATTATACGGCGCATGGAGGTGGCACGTCTTATGAGCTGCGGGGGGAATCCTAGTAGGCTTGGGTTTAACAGGTCGAGTGTGTTACTTCTTCGCGGGCATGGTGCCTAATACATGAGAGAAGTTTCAGTTCGTTTGGCCCCGCAATATATTTGCTCCTTTATTATTTTGATACGGTTTGTGAATTGTATTTGTTCGTATACACGTGCATATTATATGTATATGTACACATTGTATATGTATATGCTGAAATGTATTGTAGCGGTTAGACGACGCTATAATTAGTATAAAGTCTACTAGTGTACAGGACTCCCTTCGGGGAGGTCCTCGTTTTCTTTTCGACATGTAAGTGGAGGGTTGTGTGATGGTAATAAGACTTTTAATTTAATTTTAATTATTTAATAATTTTTCTGTTATCTGTATTATTTTCTGTATTATCTGTTATCTGTATTATTCTGTATTATTTTCTGTTTCGAGTGATATATCTAAAATATATGAGTAAAAGTTTTTAAATTTATTTGCGTACTCGTTACCTATTTTATCTTTAATTATCTTAATACTATCGTTAATCCTATTATCTATGTACTTTAAATGTATGTTTAAATCTGTTATTTCTAAATTCAAAATTTTTTTAGATATGTATGATGATAATCGGTTAGTTTTTCTCTTTATTGAACGAGAATGAAAAGACAAATTATTAACAGAGTAGATAAACCTTTTTATGTGAATCGGATTCAAATCTAAAGTCCAATACTCGAGAAGAAAAGATAAATGATTGCGGTTACGAATTTGGTTCTTTAGTAATTTTGTTAAGTGTAAAGTACGATATAAATATCACTCCCAAAGTTCTGATGGATTAACTTTAAAACGGTGGATAAATTCGATTGTTTCGGCGAACCTAATGCTTGAAGAAGTCTGAATTTGTTGTCGATCTCAGCTTGTTTTTCACCGAAGTTTGTTGACCCTTTGGAGGATGTTGAACCTTGAGGTGTCAACGACTTCATATGTGTACGTAATTCCATGATAATAATCTAATCTAAGTAGCATATACGTGATCCAATGCCAAGTTTATAGATGGTAAAAAAAATGATGAGAGAAGTTTCAGCTCGTGCTAATGCATGAGAGAAGTTTCAGCTCGTTTGGCCCCGCAATATATTTGCTCCTTTATTATTTGGATACGTTTCGTGAATCTGTATTTGTTCGTATACACGCTGTGCATGTATTATATGTATATATGTACACAATTGTATATGTATATGCTGAAATTAATATGATAACAATAAAACTCACGTAGTACATAATCTTACCAATAAAAAAGGCGCAAAGATATTAAGTTTACATATTGGTTGAATCGCACTCTCCATCAATATCGCACATAACTATCAAATTTAATTAAAATTAATATTAAAGATTAAAAACCGAATATAAACTAGAAAAAAATTAGAGAAAAATTATTAAATAATTAAAATTAAAATTAAAAAGTCTTATTACCATCACACAACCCTCCACTTAACATGTCGAAAAGAAAACGAGGACCTCCCCGAAGGGAGTCCTGTACACTAGTAAGACTTTTATACTGATTATAGCGTCGTCTAACTGCTAACAATACATTTCAGCATATACATATACAATTGTGTACATATATACATATAATACATGCACAGCGTGTATACGAACAAATACAGATTCACGAAACGTATCAAAATAATAAAGGAGCAAATATATTGCGGGGCCAAACGAGCTGAAACTTCTCTCATGCATTAGCACGAGCTGAAACTTCTCTCATCATTTTTTTTACCATCTATAAACTTGGCATTGGATCACGTATATGCTACTTAGATTAGATTATTATCATGGAATTACGTACACATATGAAGTCGTTGACACCTCAAGGTTCAACATCCTCCAAAGGGTCAACAAACTTCGGTGAAAAACAAGCTGAGATCGACAACAAATTCAGACTTCTTCAAGCATTAGGTTCGCCGAAACAATAGAATTTATCCACCGTTTTAAAGTTAATCCATCAGAACTTTGGGAGTGATATTTATAATCGTACTTTACACTTAACAAAATTACTAAAGAACCAAATTCGTAACCGCAATCATTTATCTTTTCTTCTCGAGTATTGGACTTTAGATTTGAATCCGATTCACATAAAAAGGTTTATCTACTCTGTTAATAATTTGTCTTTTCATTCTCGTTCAATAAAGAGAAAAACTAACCGATTATCATCATACATATCTAAAAAAATTTTGAATTTAGAAATAACAGATTTAAACATACATTTAAAGTACATAGATAATAGGATTAACGATAGTATTAAGATAATTAAAGATAAAATAGGTAACGAGTACGCAAATAAATTTAAAAACTTTTACTCATATATTTTAGATATATATCACTCGAAACAGAAAATGATAAAAAGCAAAAAATTAAACAATCTGAAATTAAATGATGAAAAATACATGAGACATACTAATTTATTTTATAATACGGAGTCGAAGGTGAATTTGTTGATATAAGAGAAAATGGGTAGTTAACACCACGAATAGAGACATCCCTCCTTACGTTCGTGATACATTGCGTCTTGGGAAAAATTTAATTTTACCTCCAATTTCGATAAAAGCCGCTTTGAAATTTTGAAAGACATTGAGTTCCACCTTCAAGTTAATGAACCAACACACAAGATAACAATATATGACGATTTAAATTATGAAAGTATTGGTTAGGAATAATAAATTAAAGAAAGAACTTGTACAGTGTGTTAATAAATTTGTTACGAAAAAACACACAAGTTATACGATAGAATTATTGCAGAAAACTATACAAAAAACAGTTAAATTTCTGAAAAACAACCAAGACATTGTGTTCACTAAGGCGGATAAGGGGGCGGTATGCGTTATTATGGAGGATCTATGTATATTAGAAGATGGAGGACTCACTCAATGACAGAAAATATTATACGGAAATTAAAAAATGCCCGCTTAGGAAATTGCAAACTAAAACTCAGTCTATTATAAAAGATTGGGATAATAAAGGCATTTTTAATAATGAAAATAGTTTTGATAATATTAAATTAAATTTAGACAACACTAACATTCCTAAGGCTTATGGTTTACTTAAGATTCACAAAGAAAATTTTCCCATCCGTATTATAGTATCTGCTCTGAATAGTCCTACTTATGCTTTTGATAAAGCGTTAAGTATATTTAATAAATATATTCCCAAACCAGCATCAAACTTAAAAAATAGTACAGAACTGAAAAAAATATTAGACAATTTGAGTGTTCCCTCCAATTACAGATTAGTTTCTTTTGATGTGGTTTCTCTTTTCTCAAATTTACCAAAAAATTTAATACTACAAGCAATATCAAAAAAATGGAGATTTTTGAAAAATAGCATTCCCCTTGTTAAGATTGAATTTATGGAGGGGATAGAGCAACTCTTGGACTCAACCTTTTTGCAGTTTAATAATAAAATATAAACAAGTAATGGGAGCTCCTATGGGTTTTTGTACCAGTCCATGGTTCGCAGATATGGTATTAGAAACTTTGGAAATTTCATGTCTTGATAGCTTTAAGAACGACATACTATATAAAAGATATGTAGATGATACTCTATTAATAATTAAGGAAAATAAAATTGATGAGGTTCTAAACAAGTTTAATAACTTTTGTGATCCTCTAAAATTTACATTGGAGCTAGAATTGGATGGTAGATTGCCTTTTCTTGACCTACATATTTACAGATATGATAACACTACGCCTATAACCAATTGGTACAGAAAAAACTCAGCTTCAGGCCGTTATCTTAATTTTCATTCACACCACCCACAATCTCAAAAAATAGCTATGGTTTACAACTTAGTGATAAGGCGATTTCACTATCAGATTCTACTTTTCACAAAGAAAATGTTAAAATAATAACGAATTTTTTATTGAATAATAATTATCCGCTTGCATTTATTCAAAAATATATTAATAAAAGAATGTTATAAATAATAATGTAAACACTAATATTAACGAGAATCTATTAAACAGAAATCAAATCCGGAGACCAAGGGTTGTTTTACCATTCATAAAGGGATTGACTCCGAAACTAAACGTATTTATTAAGAAGCATGATTTTCTATTGATTAATCGCACTATAAAAAGTTTAACAAGATTATAAAATTGGGTAAAGATAAAACAGTAAAGAATGAAATTTGTAATATTGTATATAAGATACCATGTGGTAATGCCAGCGAAACCCGCATAAGAGAACATGAATATGACGTAAAAAATAAAAATGACAGATCCGCATTAGCGGTCCACACAATTAAAACAGGACATAGCATTGATTTTAAAAAACTTGTATTATGGACATTGAAAATAATTTTAAAAAACGTATGTTCTCTGAAATGATGAATATTTATATACATGACGAACATTAAACCGTATTGAAGACGTAAATTTTCTAAAAAACATTATAAAGTTACGACAGTGTAAAATGTTATGTGCGTAGGCGGTATAGTACATATATTTGTTAACTCTTTCGCTTGGCCGTCCACTTGATGTTCAGTCTCTGGTATGGGGGATTACGGCGCATGGAGGTGGCACGTCTTATGAGCTGCCGGGGGGAATCCTAGTAGGCTTGGGTTTAACAGGTCGAGTGTGTTACTTCTTCGCGGGCGGTTGCCTAACATGAGAGAAGTTTCAGTTCGTTTGGCCCCGCAATATTTGCTCTTTATTATTTTGATACGGTTTGTGAGTGTATTGTTCGTATACACGTTGTACATGTATTATATGTATATGTACACATTGTATATGTATATGCTGAAATGTATTGTAGCGGTTAGACGACGCTATAATAGTATAAAGTCTCACTAGTGTACAGGACTCCCTTCGGGGAGGTCCTCGTTTTCTTTTCGACATGTAAGTGGAGGGTTGTGTGATGGTAATAAGACTTTTAATTTTAATTTTAATTATTTAATAATTTTTCTGTTATCTGTATTATTTCTGTATTATCTGTTATCTGTATTATTCTGTATTATTTCTGTTTCGAGTGATATATATCTAAAATATATGAGTAAAAGTTTTAAATTTATTTGCGTACTCGTTACCTATTTTATCTTTAATTATCTTAATACTATCGTTAATCCTATTATCTATGTACTTTAAATGTATGTTTAAATCTGTTATTTCTAAATTCAAAATTTTTTTAGATATGTATGATGATAATCGGTTAGTTTTTCTCTTTATTGAACGAGAATGAAAAGACAAAATAGGTAACGAGTACGCAAATAAATTTAAAAACTTTTACTCATATATTTTAGATATATATCACTCGAAACAGAAAATAATACAGAATAATACAGATAACAGATAATACAGAAAATAATACAGATAACAGAAAAATTATTAAATAATTAAAATTAAAATTAAAAAGTCTTATTACCATCACACAACCCTCCACTTAACATGTCGAAAAGAAAACGAGGACCTCCCCGAAGGGAGTCCTGTACACTAGTAAGACTTTTATACTGATTATAGCGTCGTCTAACCGCTAACAATACATTTCAGCATATACATATACAAATGTGTACATATACATATAATACATGCACAGCGTGTATACGAACAAATACAGATTCACGAAACGTATCAAAATAATAAAGGAGCAAATATATTGCGGGGCCAAACGAGCTGAAACTTCTCTCATGCATTAGGCAACCATGCCCCGCGAAGAAGTAACACACTCGACATGTTAAATCTAAGCCTACTAGGATTCCCCCCGGCAGCTCGTAAGACGTGCCACCTCCATGCGCCGTATAATCCCCTCATACACAGAGACTGAATACATCAAGTGGACGGCCATGCGAAAGAGTTAAAAAATATCTATGTACTATACCGCCTACGCACGTAACATTTTAGCACTGTCGTAACTTTATACATGTTTTTTAGAAAATTTACGTCTTCAATACGGTTTAATGTATCGTCATGTATATAAATATTCATCATTTCAGAGAACATACGTTTTTTAAAATTATTTTCAATGTCCAAGATACATGTTTTTTTAAAATCAATGCTATGTCCTGTTTTAATTGTGTGAACCGCTAATGCGGGTCTGTCATTTTTATTTTTTACGTCATATTCATGTTCTCTTATGCGGGTTTCGCTGGACAATTACCACATGGTATCTTATATACAATATTACAAATTTCATTCTTTACTGTTTTATCTTTACCTAATTTAATAATCTTGTTAAATTTATTTATAGTGCGATTAATCAATAGAAAATCATGTTTCTTAATAAATACGTTTAATTTCGGGGTCAATCCCTTTATGAATGGTAAAACAACCCTTGGTCTCCGGATTTGATTTCTGTTTAATAGATTATCGTTAATATTAGTGTTAATATTATTATCTAAATATAAAATTCTTTTATTAATATATTTTTGAATAAATGCAAGCGGATAATTATTATTTAATAAAAAGTTCGTTATTATTTTAACATTTTCTTTGTGAAAAATGGAATCAGATAGTGAAATCGCCTTATCAACTAAGTTGTAAACCATAGCTATTTTTTGAGATTGTGGGTGGTGTGAATGAAAATTAAGATAACGACCTGAAGCTGAGTTTTTTCTATACCAATTGGTTATAGGCGTAGTGTTATCATATCTATAAATATGTAGGTCAAGAAACGGCAATCTACCATCCAATTCTAGCTCCAATGTAAATTTAAGAGGATCACAAAAGTTATTAAACTTGTTTAGAACCTCATCGATTTTATTTTCTTTAATTATTAATAGAGTATCATCTACATATCTTTTATACAATAGTATGTCGTTCTTAAAACTATCAAGACATGAAATTTCTAAAGTTTCCAATACCATATCTGCGAAACATGGACTGGTACAAAAACCCATAGGAGCTCCCATTACTTGTTTATATATTTTATTATTAAACTGCAAAAAGGTTGAATCCAAGAGTTGCTCTATCCCCTCCATAAATTCAATCTTAACAAGGGGAATGCTATTTTTCAAAAATCTCCATTTTTTTGATATTGCTTGTAGTATTAAATTTTTTGGTAAATTTGAGAAAAGAGAAACCACATCAAAAGAAACTAATCTGTAATTGGAGGGAACACTCAAATTGTCTAATATTTTTTTCAATTCTGTACTGTTTTTTAAGTTTGATACTGGTTTTGGAATATATTTATTAAATAATATACTTAACGCTTTATCAAAAGCATAAGTAGGACTATTCAGAGCAGATACTATAATACGGATGGGAAAATTTTCTTTGTGAATCTTAATTAAACCATAAGCTTTAGGAATGTCAGTGTTGTCTAAATTTAATTTAATATTGTCAAAACTATTTTCATTATTAAAAATGCCTTTATTATCCCAATCTTTTATAATAGATTGAATTTTAGTTTGCAATTTCCTAAGCGGGCATTTTTTAATTTCCGTGTAATATTTTCTGTCATTGAGTGAGTCCTCCATCTTCCTAATATACATATATCTCTCCATAATGACGCATACCGCCCCCTTATCCGCCTTGGTGAACACAACATCTTGGTTGTTTTTCAGAAATTTAACTGTTTTGTTATAGTTTTCTGCAATAATTCTATCCGTATAACTCGTGTGTTTCTTATTCGTAACAAATTTATTAACACACTGTACAAGTTCTTTCTTTAATTTATTATTCCTAACCGCAATACTTTCATAATTTAAATCGTCATCAGTATTGTTATCTTGTGTGTTAGTTTCATTAACTTGAAGGTGGAACTCAATGGCTTTCAAAATTTCGAAAGCCGTGCTTTTATCGAAATTGGAGGTAAAATTAAATTTTTCGCCAAGACGCAATGTATCACGAACGTAAGGAGGGATATCTCTGTTCGTGGTGTTAACTACCCATTTATCTCTTATATCAACAAATTCACCTTCGGACTCCGTATTATAAAATAAATTTGTATGTCTCATGTATTTTTCGTCATTTAATTTGAGATTGTTTAATTTTTTACTTTTTATCATTTTCTGTTTCGAGTGATATATATCTAAAATATATGAGTAAAAGTTTTTAAATTATTTGCGTACTCGTTACCTATTTTATCTTTAATTATCTTAATACTATCGTTAATCCTATTATCTATGTACTTTAAATGTATGTTTAAATCTGTTATTTCTAAATTCAAAATTTTTTTAGATATGTATGATGATAATCGGTTAGTTTTTCTCTTTATTGAACGAGAATGAAAAGACAAATTATTAACAGAGTAGATAAACCTTTTTATGTGAATCGGATTCAAATCTAAAGTCCAATACTCGAGAAGAAAAGATAAATGATTGCGGTTACGAATTTGGTTCTTTAGTAATTTTGTTAAGTGTAAAGTACGATTATAAATATCACTCCCAAAGTTCTGATGGATTAACTTTAAAACGGTGGATAAATTCGATTGTTTCGGCGAACCTAATGCTTGAAGAAGTCTGAATTTGTTGTCGATCTCAGCTTGTTTTTCACCGAAGTTGTTGACCCTTTGGAGGATGTTGAACCTTGAGGTGTCAACGACTTCATATGTGTACGTAATTCCATGATAATAATCTAATCTAAGTAGCATATACGTGATCCAATGCCAAGTTTATAGATGGTAAAAAAAATGATGAGAGAAGTTTCAGCTCGTGCTAATGCATGAGAGAAGTTTCAGCTCGTTTGGCCCCGCAATATATTTGCTCCTTTATTATTTGATACGTTTCGTGAATCTGTATTTGTTCGTATACACGCTGTGCATGTATTATATGTATATATGTACACAATTGTATATGTATATGCTGAAATGTATTGTTAGCAGTTAGACGACGCTATAATCAGTATAAAGTCTTACTAGTGTACAGGACTCCCTTCGGGAGGTCCTCGTTTTCTTTTCGACATGTTAAGTGGAGGGTTGTGTGATGGTAATAAGACTTTTTAATTTTAATTTTAATTATTTAATAATTTTTCTCTAATTTTTTCTAGTTTATATTCGGTTTTTAATCTTTAATATTAATTTTAATTAAATTTGATAGTTATGTGCGATATTGATGGAGAGTGCGATTCAACCAATATGTAAACTTAATATCTCTGCGCCTTTTTTATTGGTAAGATTATGTACTACGTGAGTTTTATTGTTATCATATTAATTTGTGCAAATTGTAAATTTAATAAGTGGTTTTCTTATATACACGGAGAATCCTTTTAACCGATATAATAGGTTACCGACAAACAGACATTATCGAAAACTCAGTGGATAACACTGACATCGAAGGTGACCCCACCTGCGTTTCATGTGTACACATCGCATTTAATTTCATATGACCGTGTACTCGATTTTTCTGTAGTGATCACCTACTTTTTCGGTGGAAAGTCATGCTAATTTCGCGCTGCCAGCCGATCACTGGATTTTCCCGTGATCGTCTCACCCGGATAACAGTGAAGGCACGCTGTTATTCAATGAAACGTCGTCTCGAATTCAGTGGAACCGTACACTGAAAATTTCGATTGAAAGGATTCTCCGTGTAGCCTTGAAAAGGGACGGTTCAAAAAACGTCCGAAACGTCGGCATTAATAAAAATTGAGTTCGTGGAGATCAATTGGAGTTTTATTTTTTATTAAACTATTTTTGGACGAACAATAAATTCTTTTACCATCTATAAAAGATATTCCATTACGATCAAAAAATTGTTTTACGTTCACAAAGATAGAAATGTTCATTCAAATAATAGAATTATTATTGATAATGAAATTATAAGGATTACACATTGTGTAATCTTATTTGTACTGAAAATGTATTCCAGGTTGCAGTAAAATAAAACAATAATAAGAATTTATGATGAAGAAATATTAATTCGAACATGTGATATAGAATGCAATGCCGTTTATATTGATATAAATTTCCACAAAATTTATTTGCTCAGTTCCAAATAATTTGCACTATTAATATTATTCGTTATGAATGAACTTATTTAATTCTATTTGATTTTAAATTAACACTTTATTAGTTAAGGGAGTAATACACATGTAATTTATAAATTTTTTAATTGTAAATATTTATGTAAAAAAATACTGTCTTCTTTCTGAAATAATTTGTGTATAAAGATAAGTGCATAAAGAAACTATACGTATTCAAGTACGGTGCGGGTGTGAGTGAATATGTGCACGTTAGCATTTGTGGACACACATGTATACCTGCGCGTGTATGCGGATCTCCCTGAACGCATTGAATCGTGATAAAATATAAAATAGTATATGAGCAGATTAATAATTTATTGTTTAAATGAATTTATCGTTCGTCCAAGTAATCTTAGTAAAAAAGCATCTTTATTGATCGTCACGAACAAACAGTTGTTAATCGATGTTAATAAGTTACAAATGTTACAATTTTGCCGACGTTTCCAAGATAATTTCACACACTCACCAAATTTAAACAAGAACTCAAAAAAAACAACATGTACACTCGTGTGGTTACATCTCGCAAAAGATACTCTCTCAGGTATAATTATTACAATGTCAATCTATAAAAAATTTAAACATATCAAGTTTAATTCTCGCATTAAACGATAATTTTAATAACATAATTTAAAAAAATATCTTTCAACTAATTTTAATACCTATGATGTTGTCGCTATCAGAACACTTGTTTAAAATATACATAGAGACCTCCCCGACGGGAGTCCCAAGTCACAATTAATATTCGTAATGCCCACAGACCCGTGCCTAACCTCTTACCAATACATTCACAATATACATATATATATATATTATATATATATATTAGTCCCGTACATCAATAATCTGTCCAAAAAAGGGAGGGGAAACACTCTGTATTGCGAGGCTAAGTCGGATCGTGTGCTCCCGCGTATCAGGCGAACATGCGCCGCGGAGAAGTGGCACGCCGCGTCAGTCTTAATACAACCGGGATTCCCCGGAGAGTTTCGATACTTAATGCGAGTCGCTCAACCTCTCACCACACATAGTACGCTATACCGAGAGGCAGTTATTCTCAAGCCAACAACATAATGGAGAGTATAAAAACACATTTTAACAAACAACAATATTAAGTACAATATAATTTTACAATATTTAACGTTTCTTTATATATATTCTTCAAAAAATTTACATCTTCTACGGTTAAGCGTGTTATCATAAGTATAAATATTCAGCATCTCCGAAAACATTCGTTTTTTCGTATTACTTCGATATCAATGATAGAAACCTTATTAAAATCAATGCTGTGGCCTGTATCTCTCTTACATCATTCTTATGCTCTCTAATGCGTGATTTAATTTACGTTTACTTGTGCCAATGTATTGCGCTGGTGCAATCTTTACAAGGTATTTTATAAACAATATTGCACATCTCGTGTTTTCATTTTTATCCTTGCCTAATTTTATAATATTACTAAATTTATTAATCGTTGCGATTTATTGGTAGAAAATCGTGATTTTATGAATACATTGAGGTACGGAGTTAAATCTTTAATAAAAGGTAAAACAACCCTTGGTCTCAAAATTAAACTTCTTTTTTAATAATATTATTAATTAAGCTATTACTAGCGTTATCTAAATGTGACAATCGTTTATTAATGAATTTATTTATGAAATCAAATGGATAATTGTTATTAAGTAAAAGTTTCTAACTAACACCAAATTGTCATCATGAAAAATCGAATCCGATAACAAACAGCCTTGTCAACTAAATTATAAACCATTGCTATTTTTGAGAACGTGGTTGTGTTATTTGATAATTATTTAATAATTTTTCTGTTATCTGTATTATTTTCTGTATTATCTGTTATCTGTATTATTCTGTATTATTTTCTGTTTCGAGTGATATATATCTAAAATATATGAGTAAAAGTTTTTAAATTTATTTGCGTACTCGTTACCTATTTTATCTTTAATTATCTTAATACTATCGTTAATCCTATTATCTATGTACTTTAAATGTATGTTTAAATCTGTTATTTCTAAATTCAAAATTTTTTTAGATATGTATGATGATAATCGGTTAGTTTTTCTCTTTATTGAACGAGAATGAAAAGACAAATTATTAACAGAGTAGATAAACCTTTTTATGTGAATCGGATTCAAATCTAAAGTCCAATACTCGAGAAGAAAAGATAAATGATTGCGGTTACGAATTTGGTTCTTTAGTAATTTTGTTAAGTGTAAAGTACGATTATAAATATCACTCCCAAAGTTCTGATGGATTAACTTTAAAACGGTGGATAAATTCGATTGTTTCGGCGAACCTAATGCTTGAAGAAGTCTGAATTTGTTGTCGATCTCAGCTTGTTTTTCACCGAAGTTTGTTGACCCTTTGGAGGATGTTGAACCTTGAGGTGTCAACGACTTCATATGTGTACGTAATTCCATGATAATAATCTAATCTAAGTAGCATATACGTGATCCAATGCCAAGTTTATAGATGGTAAAAAAAATGATGAGAGAAGTTTCAGCTCGTGCTAATGCATGAGAGAAGTTTCAGCTCGTTTGGCCCCGCAATATATTTGCTCCTTTATTATTTTGATACGTTTCGTGAATCTGTATTTGTTCGTATACACGCTGTGCATGTATTATATGTATATATGTACACAATTGTATATGTATATGCTGAAATATATTGTTAGCAGTTAGACGACGCTATAATCAGTATAAAAGTCTTACTAGTGTACAGGACTCCCTTCGGGGAGGTCCTCGTTTTCTTTTCGACATGTTAAGTGGAGGGTTGTGTGATGGTAATAAGACTTTTTAATTTTAATTTTAATTATTTAATAATTTTTCTCTAATTTTTTTCTAGTTTATATTCGGTTTTTAATCTTTAATATTAATTTTAATTAAATTTGATAGTTATGTGCGATATTGATGGAGAGTGCGATTCAACCAATATGTAAACTTAATATCTCTGCGCCTTTTTTATTGGTAAGATTATGTACTACGTGAGTTTTATTGTTATCATATTAATTTGTGCAAATTGTAAATTTAATAAGTGGTTTTCTTATATAGCCTTGAAAAGGGACGGTTCAAAAAACGTCCGAAACGTCGGCATCTAATAAAAATTGAGTTCGTGGAGATCAATTGGAGTTTTATTTTTTATGAATATCTTTTACAAGAAGTAACTAAACAATTATTTATAATCATTTTATCATACGAATTTGTAGAATCTCTTGATAAATTGCACAAGAAAATAGCCTCGTTACCTGTAAAAAAAGATTTTCCAAAATATCTATTTTGTAATATTTTAATAGATTTTTCTCCACGTGTCGTTTATATCTGAGATACGAAATCAATTACTGGGGAATCTTCGTAGTTTATTTAAATATGATTTTCTAATAATTTTGTACTGCTTTTATATTCTATTTTTCTATAAATTTGGTGCAATAATCCTCTTGTTGCTTTTATCATTTTGAGAATTTTTCCATTACCAGATTTGAATGAATATTCATTGTGAGCCCACAGTGGATCCCAGTTGACAATACTTTGAGTTATATGTAACAGCTGGTGCACATTAAAAGTCATAGCATGCTCGATGTACAATTCTTCTGTTTTTCCAACAAAATCATTCAATAAATTTTGTGTCTGTTGTAATTTACTCATAGAAATAGATTTGCTCATCAATATATGCATGGATTTTACTAGCAGTTGCCAATGTTGTTAAATTTTGAATTTTGCAAAACATTGTAAAATAGGCAAACTATAATAGAGTAAGCAGTTTTCCATTCTCTGGAATTTCACTAATTTCTGTCTTTAAGCGGACGAGAGAAATGAGTAATTATTTGTGGAACATGCATGTTTTTAAGTACTTTATCTATATAATTTAGAAGATATTCTATTCTTCAATGAATACGGTTTACCAGATTCGTCAAACTAATAATGTGCAAATTGTCTACATATACCTAAGAAAACGCAATGCATAACGTCAGGAACGAAACCATTTACAATATCGAAGCAGTCGAGGTGTACCAAACCTGACATTTTTTTAATACCAAATACTGGTTTAGCTTCTCTTAATTTTGAGCGCTTATGCTCCAAAGTTTCTGTAGCAGTACTATCATTTGGCACCGTATCGAGTAAAGGATATTTGATAACTTTTCTTTTTGCATGTTGAACTTTAACACTAGGATAGTAACACCAATTGCAACCGTAATGTCCATTAAATTGTGTATATCCTTGCATTGGTGGGCGTGCAACAGCATCAACCCAACAACATATGGGAAAAAGCTTGATATTCATAACGTTATTATTTATTTTACATGGTATATTTTTTGTATTTATTTCATTAATTTTGTTAACAAAGGCTTGTAGAAAAATACTTATATTCGGCTTATTCTGTCCAAACCATATCAATTGGCAACTCATTTAAAACTATTTGAATTGGCCATATAGAATACTTTGCGCTCTTGAATACTGGAGAACCGTCAGTGTTGAATGTGCAGGTTACAAATGATTTTTGTTCTTGCTCGGGTAAAAATCTGATGAATTTTTTGTATTCGATACCATCACATATATCGTTAAATACTGTTGAATCTCGTTCTAAATTATTCCTTGCTTCGCGGTAATATGTTTTATGCTTTTCGATCATACTTTTTAAGGGGATGTCGGAGCTATAGCCTCCTTTAAAAGCCGCTCGATCTCACGGCTTCGAATGACGCTGTAGTCAGGTGTCGATTTCTACGATAAACGTACTTAAAACATAAATTATAAATTTTGCAGCTACATAGAGCTGTTGAAAGATACTTTCCCCCCTAGCTATGACTAAAATTAAGGTAATTATAATATTACTCTTGGAAGCAAATGTTTATTTTTTAAAGAAATGTGAAATACGTCTGGTATTCATTGTGTCTATATCTGCCGTAATGCTACACGCAACGTATTTCACATTTCTTTAAAAAAATGAACATTTGCTGCCAAGAGTAATATTACAATTACCTTAATTTTAGTCATAGCTAGGGGGGAAAGTATCTTTCAACAGCTCTATGTAGCTGCAAAATTTATAATTTATGTTTTAAGTACGTTTATCGTAGAAATCGACACCTGACTACAGCGCCATTCGAAGCCGTGAGATCGAGCGGCTTTTGATGGAGGCTATAGCTCCGACATCCCCTTAAGTCTTTTTCTATATTAAGAATTACAAAGTAGTTTACATTAACTCCTTTCACAGGGATAGTTGATTGACATTCTTTACATTCAAGGATACTCTCATTAAAATAAAACTAAAGGAGATAAATATCACAAGTCGGACACACAGCATCATATTGTACGCTATTATTTGATCGTAATAACTTCTCTATTTTATACTTTGCATCCGGAATAACCGGTTCAGTAAAGAAGCTATTAATCATTTTACATTGATAGTCAAAGGCGGAAATTGGTAAAGAATATACATCTACAAATTTTAACATGGCATATAGCACTACGGCTTGACTTACAGTAAAGCGAGCGTTGATAGTCTTATGTGTTAACTAATGTGTTTTATTTTATACTTATTCATTACTGATTTTGTATTTATTAAGCACTGATTTTGCATTTATTAGATACTGATTTTGCTCTGATTTTGTCCTTATTCAGCACTGATTCTGTATAATTTCAATACTGCTTCTGCTTTAATTTAGTATTGACTCATTTTTGATTTTGCAGAAAATTATTACGGATTCATTTCTGCGTTTTGGAAAAAAGTTTGTACTGATTCAGTAATGATTTTGCTCTGAATTAGTAGGGATTTCATGTAGATTTTATACTTATTTCAGTATAGAAGCAGTACTGAATCTATACGGATATTTTCAACGGAGATATATTTAGAATGATTACCTAAATAATATATTGTTAATTAATAGAGGTTGTAGAATATTCATTGAATCTTACTAGCTCACAAATGAAATCAAGTCTTTGTTTATATTAAAAATTCTTTAACTGTAGGTGTAGTGAGAATGCTTTCATGCTAGAGAGATTGAACGTGTTATTTATTCTTTTATTAACATTTAAATATTTAAAATTAATATAGTATTTAAACTTAAAATATTATTATAATATATTTTATATGATGTATGATAATTTTAAAAAATACTATATTCATTTTGAATGTTTAAATATATATATATATAACTATGATTTTACTTGAAATTAATTATATATATATATATATAAACTTTTAATGTAGCAATGAAATGTATATAATAAAATGACTAATAAGTAGTTCTTTAAAAATTTCATTTTTCCTTTATAAAAGTTGAGGGTAATCTTAAAAATAAAAAAAACGTTCTCGAAAATTCGTTTCGGTGCCTTTACACCTATAAAAGCTTGTGCAACTCAACCCTTTGTCACTCATGATCGAGATTGCGAGCAATACCGAAGCAAGCGTACCCATGCTTGCAGGATGCTACGGAGGAGTTTGGAATCAGGTAAGTATTTATAAATACCTATAGGTATCATATTCTTTCTCTTTCATTCTTCTCTTTCTTATTACTTTCTCCAACAGTTTCTTGATCTACCTTTTACACATTCTCTCATTCTATCTTACGCAATTTATTCTTTATTAAAATTGATTTCTTTCTAACATGTATAAATATGATTTTTTTTATTTAAACTTCTAATAAAATTTTTTTATTCTTTTATAGTATCGGAGTTTAATGTTTCATCGCCTCTTCCAAACATTTTTTCGTTACATCCGCAAATCATTTATCCTCCGGCACCAACCAATCCTCCTCTACCAGCCTCTCCTCCACCTGTTCCTACACTTTTTCCCGATTCCCCCGTTCCTACTACATCACCAAAACGACCTAAAACTCCTATAATAAAATTTCCATCCCCTCCACAATTTTGGCAGAGGTGTCACCAAAGAGACCGCTGACACCACGAACACCCTCACAACTTAAACGACCACCAATGCGTACTCCTCCAATCAATGTTATGGAACTCGTTGACTTATTAAAAGTACCACCACTGCCTCCTCCACCACTTCCAGATATGCCAGTGTTAAATTTGGAGGGTGGCACACCACTGGCAAATTATGGTAGTTCTACAGCATTTAAAAGAAGAAAATATGAATCAAAAGAAGACAGAGTGTATGTTCTTAGGTGAGAAAACCGACGAGGCCTATGAGAATACCGACAGAAAGGCCTCGGTCACCTAAATATAGATAATTTGTTTTGTTTATATTTGTATTTTATATTTTGTATTTTATATTTTATGTTGTGTTTTAATATTTTATATTGTATTTTTTACATTTTATATTGTATTTTTTATATTTTTAAATAAAGTTTGTATGCATGTAAGTGTGTTTATGAAACAAATTTAAATGAGTGAGAAAGATTGCGTGCATGTAAATAGCGTGAAAATAATTAATTTGAAAGATACAGACTGTAAGCGTGTATGCGTGTATGAGTGCATGAATGTGATAAAACAATATTAATTTAAAAGAACTGTGAGACTGCGTGCGTGTATGTATGTGTGTGTGTGCGTGCGTGCGTATGTATGTATGTGAAAAAATAATGTTAATATAAAAGAATGAGAAAAACTATGTGCGAGTTTAAATGCATTTGTGAGTGTGTACGTATGCACATGTATGAGTTTAAATGAAAATTATAACCAATTTTTAGAAAGTAGAAAGGGCCCCCCATTTACTTTCTAAACTTTATTTATTATAAAAATAAAAACATTTATTTGCAATATTATACATACTTATAATTATTCAATGTAAAATAAAAATTTAAACTCCAGTTTCGTTACACCCATTATCACAAGAGCGTATAAAAAGACGGCTCGGTCTCGCTGTGAGCATCAGTTCACACACAGCAATGCAAACAATCAATATTACTACAGTTTACATTAGTATAGTGTCATTCGGTGTAGTCTAAAGGAGCAGATGGTATAGAAGCTTTCCGTTGCAGTATTGAGCTCATGTGTGTATGTTTCTTCTCCCCTCTGGTATACATATTAAAGGTCTATTCTATCTCTCTTCGATCATATAAATGAATAAATTTATCGCAATGAGTTCACTTGACTATTTTGTAGCGACAGTGAAACTGTTGTTAAATTGTCTGGATTATGCAGCAAATACTACTTACTCTGACATATTACAATGGTTTAATATATGTTCAGAATCTATCAACTCTTTACAAAAACTAAATATGCTGAATCTCTTTCAAGAGCACACAAACAGAGAAGTCAAACAGCTATGTCTCATCTGTTAAGTATTAAAAATAAGTTGCTTGATTTATTAAAAACAGGTGGTCGTATAAATAGCGTATTTTAATACTGAAAACAAATCAGTATACAAAACAACTGTTTTAAAAGAATGGTTTAATAAGCATATTAATAAAAATATATAACGAGAAATGGAAGAATTTGAAGAAAAAAAATCAGGTTGGAGTCTTCGTAAAATTCTTAGTCTAACCATCAATATTAACAAACTTGAAATCATGAAAGGGAGTTCATATATACCACTACCGGATTCAATTCAGAAAAACAAAGCATGTGTCAACGTAAAGAACTTAGATGATCAATGTTTCAAGTGGTCTGTGTTAGCTGGTTTACATCCTCATAAGTCTCATAGTGAACGTGAGAGTGCTTACAAAAAGTTTGAACATGATGGAAATTCTCAAGGACTAGTACTTCCAATAACACTAAAACAAGTAAATAAATGTGAATGTCAAAATGATGTCTCAGTAAATGTATATATTTTAAAATTGTGTAATAACAATTATAAGGTGTATCCGTGTTACATAACAGCTTGTAAGAAGAATTCTTATATGAATTTATTACTTATTCAAGATTATTATGTTGATGAAGAAGCAGAATACTTTACTTCCAAAGTTTCATCATGTTGTCACGTCCAGACTTGTACCAACCACTATAAAAAATGTTACAAGAAGGCAAATGGTTAAAAAACCATTCGGGTTCCTTTCGCTCTTGTTTGACTAGGACTAGCCTTACGTCTCCGGGAGTAGCGAGCAAAGTTATTTTGAGAGTAGAGATATAGGATATAATGTAGGATAAATAAAATAATATATGTTTTATTTCGTATTAATCATGCATTATTTATTTAAATATGTTAACATCATAATATGCTGTTTTCCTTTAAATTAACACGTGTAACTAAATTCTTACAGCTTTTTAATGGGCAAAAACACATAAAATTACACTATTTTATTAACAATTGCATAAATTTATTTAAGTCAAATAACGATTTTAATTTTGATTAAATAAACAAGTGTACGGCGAACACGTTAACACATTATAGAATAAAATATAAACAAGGTTATTTTGTTATAAACATTAATAATCGAATAAGAATTATTATAAATAAATACAGATTAAATTAAAAATTGTTGTCGTTTAAAACATGAATTATTGTTAATAAATTGCAATTCAAACCGTGAATATTGCAAATAAAATGCACTGCAACGAATAATTATTATAAATAAATTGTAGTATCAAATAATAATTGTTTTAAGAGAAAACGGTTGGTTCAGCAATCGAAATAACATAAAATATCAGGTTTGCCTTTACGAATAATACAAGCGTATAGATAGCCGAAAAGAATATACCTTAAGTACCCAAATATATATGGGTGGTTCTTTGTGACATCGAAGATGAAAAAAATAAATATTGCTATAACTGTGGGAATATGTTTTAGAGGTATCCAGTAGTTCTCCTGAATTTTTTCAGATTTTTTCTGGGCCATTATTTTAAGTTACAGAGAGTCAAAGTTGACATTTTAGCACTTTTTTGCATTATATGCCCATTTTCATGAATTTTTAGCTCCCAGGGGATGCATTTTTCACTAAAAACATAAGTATGACTTTTTTTGTTAAATTTTCCGAACTTTTCATTAAAAATACTTTTAAAGACATAAATGTATGCTGTCACACTCTTGTAAGCCATTTAAACCTTAAATAGTGAAAATCAGCAATTCTGCTCCGGACTTTGGTAACCTAATACTGTCTAAAAGATGTCTTTTTATAGTCAGAAACTGCCTAAAAATTTCCAGAGTGGGTATAAATCATTAAGATCACTTATGGTCAAAATATCCGGGAAAAGTGCCCGAAATATTAATAGAAATGTATATTTGTTGCCTTATAACGATGAATCTAGTAGCATGATCATTGCAAAAAAATTTATGCACTTACCTTGGAGTGGAAGAAAAGTATCTTCACTTGTTTCAGTATCCATCTAATCCCCTGTAAGCTGCTAAAAATACAAATATTATTATAAAATTATAAAAAATTATTTTTTATACATTTATAATGCTGGATTTTTAGTTTTACATCCCTTACAAGAATTATAATACTAATCTGAAGCATTACTATAAAAGTATCAACATTATTATTATTATTATTCAGCAATACATTGTTTAGATTTCACAAACTTGTCACTGGCACGTTATCATATTATTCATTATAATTACATATCCGATTTATTTATATATCTTTTGTATTAAATACGTATATTCAGTTATTCTAATAATGATGTTTATATATTTATAGTAATCCTTCAGATTAGTATTATAATTCTTGTAAGGGATGTAAAACTAAAAATTCAGCATTATAAATGTTTAAAAATTAATTTTTTACATTTGCATAATAATATTTGTATTTTTGGCAGCTTACAGGGGATTAGATGGATACTGAAACAAGTGAAGATACTTTTCTACTACTCCAAGGTAAGTGCACAAATTTTTTTGCAATGATCATGCTAATAGATTCATCATTATAAGGCAACAAATATACATTTCTATTAATATTTCGGGCACTTTTCCCGAATATTTTGACCATAAGTGATCTTAATGATTTAGACCCACTCTGGAAATTTTTAGGCAGTTTCTGACTATAAAAAGACATCTTTTAGACAGTATTAGGTTACCAGAGTCCGGAGCAGAATTGCTGATTTTCACTGTTTAAGGTTTAAATGGCTTACAAGAGTGTGACAGCATACATTTATGTCTTTAAAAATATTTTTAATGAAAAGTTCGGAAAACTTTACAAAAAAAGTCATACTTATGTTTTTAGTGAAAAATGCATCCCCTGGGAGCTAAAAATTCATGAAAATGGGCATATAATGCAAAAAAGTGCTAAAATGTCAACTTTGACTCTCTGTAACTTAAAATAATGGCCCAGAAAAAATCTGAAAAAATTCAGGAGAACTACTGGATACCTCTAAAACATATTCCCACAGTTATAGCAATATTTATTTTTTTCATCTTCGATGTCACAGAGAACCACCCATATATATATATATATATATATATATATATATGTATACGGTGAGGAACGAAGGTCCGCCTCGAACGTGGATAGCGGTGTCAAATTGCTGGATAATGCCCTGCTAGACCTGCGGGCGTCGACGTTAGATGTGTATGCTGTTGGAGTCCGATGATTTCCAGATATCGAAGTCGTAGTTCCTTGACTATGGCTCGTAGATGTCAACGATGCATCTCGATTCCCGAATAGAAGATCTCTCTTGATTTTGAATGCGTACTGTTTTAAAGTCCGAGTAGCAGTGCCACGCCCTCGGATAAAAATCAAAGAGTTGACGAGCAGAGCTTCGCCTTATGAAAACTTTAGATGAAAAATTAGGAGTGGCTGTGTCTGTTCTGGGTCCTCTTTATATACCCTAAAAATCTATGCATCTGTCCTTGTCTTACGCTTTGCCTTATATGGAAATTGCGTAAGTAGTTCTCGATTTTTCTGTGCTTGCACCCGATTGGGCCGTTAGATGTGCGTGATTAAAAATTATCGAATCCCGTGTATTTTCTGTATCGCTTCGTAGTTAATTCGGAGAATTTGCTGTCCCCCTTTTATTACTGCAACGTTACCCAAAGAACGGCTTAATTTATTACTTCCTTCTAATGTTCGAATTTTCTAGTCGATGTTTCCCATCGCCGGCTCTTCTCCGAGCATTGATTTTATAGTGCAGTACAAAAAAACTCTTGCGTAACCCTTCGTTTCGATCTCACTTTCGGCGATCCCGCTTATATGCGTATTGGCTTTGAATAATATATTCAATGCTACTTAGCAGTCTCTTTTTCGTTTGAAACACTCGTAAAATCTGTTCCCTAGCTCTATAAATTATATTTTATATTACTGCATTTACTTAGAATCATTCTTTATCAACCTTATTTTGTTCGTCTTCTACGATGTATTTTTATTCTAAACTACGCAGTACTTTTTACGAAAAATAATAATATAATTTTCGTCGGAACGCGACAATGTACTAATAAAGAATTTATCGAGATTGGTGAGGAGTCAATTGACAAAACATGTTAATAAATGTTATGTCTGCACTGAGAAATTCTTGGGGCATCTTCTGTACTTATGTCAAGGACAAATACAGTACATTACCTTTAGTGCAGCAGCTCTCCTAGTTTTGGGATCTCTGCTATCCTAAATGACGAAGAAGTGTTTTGTTTTGCGACTACAGCGCCACTTTTGAACGATTCTTATACCATTTTAGGGCAGCAGCCGTCCTAAACATCGTATGAATGCACGAATAATGAAGTTGAACATCGGGTGCCCTAAGAATTTCACATGTGATACATGTTTGCGTTTCTTTTATTTAATTGATAAGCTTCACAATCATGAACTTGATTGTAGTTAAATAAATAAATGTAAGATTACATTGGCTACGTTAAAAAATAATATACTCTCATTCAAGAACTTTAGTCATCAATTAAAAGTATCGTACGTGATTTATGCAGATTTTGAGTGTCTGCTTAAACCTGTGGAAGGAGATGAACGTGCGTTTCAAGAGCATCGAGCATGCAGCATAGGGTACTATCTTAATTGTAGTTTTGATGATTCAAAATCAACTTATCGAAGCTATAGACAAGAAAATGAAAGTTGTAAAATAACTCCTGCTGAATGGTTTATCGAAGAACATCAATCAATTCGTGTTCAATTGGAACACTTACACAGCTCACCTTAAGGGGAGGTCGTACAAAACTGATTGATGGGTTAACAGATTTGACAGATTTGACAATTTGAGGTTATAAAAAAAAATAATTATAGAATCATATAATATGTAGTAATATACATAACAATAGGTAAGGCACACCGCATGTGTGTCTAATAGCTGACCGATCGATTCGACAGATCGAGGCCTATAAGAATATTACACAGCGCCACCATTAGGCAAAATAAAAAACTTATATGTTTCGCAGATAACCTGCAAAACTGTTTATTATTTGCAAACTAATTTTAACTGTTTTACATAATTTTTTGTACAAAATCTTACCAGAGCGCCATTCTATACTTTATTACGATTGTTCTAGTAAAATTTTGTATCATGACATAGCGTAGAAGCAAAAATTAGTGAAGAACCGTAATTAAACTGCATCTCATACAATGGTCAGATAAATTACGGTAAATAATAATAATACGAAATTTTTCGACTAAATTAAAACCAGAGCGCTATTCTCCTGACCAAATTAATGATGTGTGCCAAATTTGGAGTAATTTGATCCATTAGAAGAGGAGAATAGTGCAGAATACAAATTTCCATTTACGCACTAAAACAGTGACATATTTGATTGACAGTTTTCTCTGTTACGACCTCCCCTTAACCAATGTATCTTACACCTGTAGAAACGCAGCAGTTCAAAGAGACCAGGTACTGTCATATATGCGGAAAAATCTTTTCTGCTGATCAAACAAAAGTTTGAGATCATTGTTATTTGACTGGGAATTATAGAGGAGCTGCACGTGAAGGTTGTAACATAACTTCAAAGATGCACGATTTATACCTGTTGTATTCCACAATCTTACTGGGTATGCCTCTCATTTTATTATTAAAGAGTTTCCTTCTGCAGTTAATTTCAAGGGACGCTTAATCTTATTCCGGAAAATAAACAACGTTATATTTCATTTACAAAGTATGTTGATGGAAGTGACATAAATTTTAGATATATAAATTCATTTAGATTTATGGCATCATCTCTCCTCATAAAGTGTGTGTGCCGCTATTGGTCTTTCTGCGCGAATCCGCACACAAAATACGACCCAAAATACGAGCCATAATTACGTTGTAATTAATTACGCTTTAATTGTTAATAGCTAGCAGCCGTTAAATATAGCCGCGAACGCGACTGGCAACCGTGTAATTAATCTGTATTTAGTTAATAAATTCTCTTAATTTTATAACTGATATAGACTTTATCACCCGCACCCTGATCCCCAGTGCGGTGTGACAATGCAAAGGCTAATAATAAATACATGAGTGAGAATTATAAAGATGATGAAGAGGAATCATATCTTATGTACTATGATGCTAATAATCTTTATGGATGGGCAATGACACAGCATTTACCTTATGGAGACTTTAAGTGGATTATCTGTATGCATGAAAACGATTTCTTCAATATTCCGGATGACTACGATATTGGCTATATTCTCGAAGTAGACTTGGAGTATCCCGTACAAATTCATGACTCGCATAAAGATTTACCATTATATGCTGAATACCTATCTCCACCTGGTATCAAGTGTAAGAAGTTGATGACTACGTTAAATGATAAATAACGGTATGTAATACACTATAGAGCTCTTAAACAAGGCTTGAAACATGGTTTAGTTTTAGAAAAGATTCACAGAGTTTTGAGGTTTGGACAAAGTGCATGGTTAAAGCCCTATGTTAATTTAAACACGAAAAAAAACAAAATGCAAAAAATGAGTTTGAAAAACTATTTTTCAAGTTGTTAATTAATGCTGTTTATGGGAAAGCTATGGAAAATGAGCGAAAATGAGTTGATGTCAAGCTTGTCAACAAGTAAACTGGTCGTTACGGTGCTGAAGCATTATTTGCAAAACCAAATTTACACAGTTGTTCAATTTTTGAAGAGCATCTTGTTGCTATACAACTTACGCGTACAAAAATCACTTTAAGTAAACCTATATATGTTGGCTTATCAGTTCTTGATATATCAAAAATTCTTATTTATGACTTTCACTATTCATATATGAGGAAACGTATTGGAAACAAGTGTAAACTTTTATATACCGATACAGATAGTCTTATTTATGAAATTCGCGGTGTTGACACTTATCAGTTGATGAAGGAAGACATTGAAAGATATGACACATTCGACTATCCGGAGAATAATCATTTTGGAATACCACGAAGAAACAAGAAAACAGTAGGACTGATGAAAGATGAGTGTAATGGTCAAATTATGACAGAATTCATCGGATTACGCAGTAAAATGTATAGTGTCCTCATCGAGAATGTCAAACGTATAAAGAAAGTGAAAGGTATCAAAGGAAATGTTATACACATAAGCATCAGTTTGGATGACTATAAGAAATATTTGTTCAATCAATCGATAGTAAGTTGTCAACAGCATAATATTCGCTCCAGAAATCATATCGTTCGCAAGGAGAAAGAGCATAAAATTGCTCTAAGTCCACATGATGATAAACGTCATCTGTTGCCGAATACTACCGACATATTACCATGGGGGCATTACAACATTCTGGATAAGGAGGATGAGAAACTTTTACAGATGTTGCTACAGCCAATGAGGGATGACAAGAGGGAAGCTATAAAAGTGGGGGAAGCAAATGATAAGGTAGAACCAACTGATGAAGAACTTCTGCAGATGTTGCTATAACCAATGACGGACAGAGTTGATGAAGTTGGGGTAGCTATTAAACTGGGGTAAGCAAACGATAATGTAGAACCCACTGATGAAGAACTTATGCAGATGCTGCTACAGCCAATAACGGACAGAGCTGATGAAGTTGGGGTAGCTGTTAAAGTGGGGGAAGCTAATGGAGACAAAGCTGATAAAGAAGGGAGAAATGTTAACGTGGGAAAAGCTAACAAAGTGGGGATAGGTCTTGATAAGCGAGCTCAATCTACAAGTTGGCATATTCATTCGTTCAGCGAAGTGAAGAAGAGCTATGAACCTCCTCGAAAAAGCAAAAAGTTTGAACGGTTTATGTAAGTATTAGCGCATTTCATGTCTTATATTATATTTTACAATTTGAATGTATAATATATGCATGGCGGGATCTATATGGCCATAGTAAATGTATCAAAAAAGTAACAAATTGTAAATTTTCGAACATTTCAGGCGTTATTTGCAGATTATAAGGTAGAAAAAAATTTTTTTCACTAAAAAATTACTGGTTTAAAGTGCAACTATTCTCTTCGCTTTTCTTCACATTTTGAGTGTACATTATATTTTTTGAGTATACATTATATTAGCGATGAAAATCAGAAAAAACTCGAGAACAAATTTTTTTCTCAAACTTCAGAGTCTTTTTTTGTTTACATTGGTCTTATCATTTTTTCTTTAAATCTGGCCAGAATTTTGACAAGGGATTCTGACAGCAGAAAAACTTACGTCAGAATGTCTAGAAGCAAAATTTTTTTGTAACACGCACGAATTTTGCGTTTTGCGCCCTAAAAATAGGGTCTAAAGTATCCCTGTAGCAACAGGCGGGCGCAAAAGAACTTTAGCGACGTATTAGACCGCGTCGCAAGTTATTTGAAATAAAATGAATTTTGTTCGGTGATAGGTATATGTGTAATGTATATAATATCGGTCTCTCCGAACTCAATGCTTTATTTTAGAATAAAGCAGGCCTATCGTACTCTTTGTCCACTATGGTTGGTGGAATTTCCCAGAACACGGCCTTTTAAAATAATTAAAGGCGTTTCGTCCTCGATCTCCAGCTTGGACTCCTCAGTAAGGAACTGGAGATCTTACCTTAGACGCCTATCGCAAGATGAACCGCGACGCCAGCAAGATATTCTGCGGCTATATATATATATAGAAAAGAGACGACAATCTCCCCAACGAGTGTAGAGAGATAGTCGTCTCCATCTGGTGGTGGGAAAAACCACCAGCCAGTTTATTCCACCACCGCTTTATTCTAAAATAAAGCATTTAGTTCGGAGAGACTGATATTATATACATTACACATATACATATCACCGAACGAAAAATTAATTTTATTTCAAATAACTTGCGACTCGGTCTAATACGTCGCACTCTGGCTGGTGGTTTTTCCCACCACCAGATGGGGACGACTATCTCTTTACACTCGTTGGGGAGATTGTCGTCTCTTTTCTATATATATATATATAGCCGCAGAATATCTTGCTGGCGTCGCGGTTCATCTTGCGACAGGCGTCTAAGGTAAGATCTCCAGTACATTACTGAGGAGTCCAAGCTGGAGATCGAGGACGAAACGCCTTTAATTATTTTAAAAGGCCGTGATCTGGGAAATTCCACCAACCATAGTGGACAAAGAGTAAGATAGGCCTGCTTTATTCTAAAATAAAGCATTTAGTTTGGAGAGATCGATATTATACACATTACACATCTTTTTTATATGTAACTTATATTCGATAATAGTTTTCTGCAATTGAAAGAACTGAAATCAAACTGAAATCGACAAGTATTTTGAATCGTACCATAAATTTAATAATTTTTTCCTTTTTATCAGTTTTGTGGAAATTCATAAAAACTATTATAGAGTTTAAGCAAAATATATAAAAGTTAAATTAAAAAAAATACAATTTATGGTATTGTAAAAAATACTTGTCGATTATTCCGCTTTGATTTCAGTACTTTCTATTACAGAACCTTTATGGAGTTTAACCTTTCGGCTGCGGGAAAATTTTAGTACTAAACGACCTTTTATAAAATGCAAAATGTATACATGAGATCATTGGATATTTCAGGTAGAGTCCCCACCCTGACTGCTGGTCGATAAATCGACCACCCCCGCAGGCAACGTAAAGTACAATGTAAAGTTTTTTTCTCAATTTCCAGGAAAACTCTAGAGGGTATTTCTATGTAATTTCTCGCGCTGAACATGGAAAAAATAGTAAAAAAATCCTAGAACTAATCTTGACCTTGGAAATCTATTTTTCAAGGTCAAATTTTTTTTCTAGCATAGTTAGAATTTTTTGAAGATTTTCTTACATAGTGTCATGGACTGAATAAAAAAAAATTCTGAAAAAAATAGCTGAGGTATCATTGATCTTAAAAATTTACATTCAAGGTCGCATTCACTTCTAAAACAAGTGCAACAAACATCTGCTACATTTGTCAAGATGTCAAGAAATATTCTGACATTCGCTTATAGATAATTGTGTATCAACATTATCAATACCACCCATATTTTGATTATAATCGTGGACACACATTGGCTTTATAATATCTTTATTTGTTAGGTAACATTTTTTTCCAGTTGCACAGAATTCAAGTTCGTGCACAGTAGTAAGCATACGAACGCTACGTTTATCTTCCCACGTCACTGCCATCCACACATCGTTGTGAGAGACGTGTATTTCACCTCGAACTAACTTGCTTTCAAGCTTTGGCATATCCTTTCTATTTGCTTTCACTGTACCACACATACCTGTATCACGATCGTGTAAAAATTCTGCCAAAGTGGGAGATGTATACCAATTGTCTATGTATATAACATGACCCTTATAAAAATAAGATTGTAAAAAGTGAGCTACATTATCGCCAGTAACACCCAAATCAAACTTTTGATAATTAGTGTCTGTGCCAGTATAAACGATAAAGCCCAACACGAATCCCGTCTCGCAGTCTACAATCATGAATAGCTTGATGCCAAAGCAATTTCTCTTCAAAGAAATGTACTGCTTGAATCGAAGCCTACCTTTCCATAATTATAGACTTTCATCTATGCACAGATTTTTTCCTGGAGTAAGAACTGCTGAAAATTTGCTTTGCACGTGTTCTATTACTGGCTTTATTTTTACTAAAGGATGATTTTCGATTTCTTCATTATTATGAAAATGTAAACATCGTAGGATGTGAATATATCTATCGCGAGGCATTATTTGGCCAAAAATTGGAGTGTGTAGCAAAAGATCTGTGGACCAATAACTTTGTGAATCGCTTTTACAGACATGGCCCATTAGAATGGAAAGGCCTAGAAACGTTTCCAATTCTGTTTTTGTGACAGGCACTAAGCTTTCATGTGGGAAGAACGAGTTATGGGATTTTGAGTTGCGTAACGATTGGTTTCCTCTACAATATTTTTGAGCAAAGAAGAATCACAAAAGTAATTGAAATAATCAATTGGTGTATTTCCTAAAAAAGAGATGTTCAAATTTATTTCGGAGCTACCTTAAAAATCTTTGATTGATGGATAAAAATACGCGTCCTCAGACAATTCAGTTTCCTTATAAGAAAAGTCTTCCAAATTGACTTCCCCGATGTCTTCATTTTCTGCTCCATTGTCTAAAACGTCGTTTTCTAATACTTCATTTTCTGGTTTGGACTCGCCAGTACTGCAAGCTTCATGTTCAGCCATTATATAGAAGTTAGAATATTACACTATTCAATAGTGTAATATTCAAAAAGTGAAAATCGTAGAAATTATATACTGTGCAAATCCTGGAGCCTAATAAGTTGTGCATGAGAAGTATCAATCTGCATCGTATTATAAATTTATAAATATGAATGAATAAAAAATAAATTAATTTTTTGAGATTAAAATATTTTTGAAGATTTGACGAGTTTCTGCAATAAGTGATGACATTTATTTCGTACCCAGTTGACGATCAACAAAGATATACCAACTCCCAGACCGAAATAGTAAAAAACAGATTTTGTGTTTACGTCATTGATTTTAGATCACGCTGAAAATGAATGCCGCAGCATTTAATGTAGCCTTCAAAAATAAGGTTGAAGCTCGATATTTTGTTTTGGAAACTAAAATTTAGACATTTACATGAACAAAGATAATTTTAGGATTTTTTTACTTTTTTCCCGTTTTGACTTTATCAATAACGCTAAAAAGCTAGATCGAACTTTCGCTTATGCAAATAAAATACAATATGACCTTGACTGTAAATTTTCAAGGTTAAGGATACCGCAGTGATTTTTTATAGTATTTTTTATAAACAGTATATAAAATTACGAAAGAAATCACTCTAAAATTCTCGCTTCTACTAAGGATGAAATTTGACCTTGAAATACCTATTTTCAAGGTGAATAATATTTTGAGAAATTATAAAACTATTTTATAAACATTCAAAACATTAAAATTGATCTAAAAACATTAAATATGTTGTGTATTTCAAGTGGTCGATATATCGACCACCCCCGCAGTCAAAAGGTTAAGCAAAAAAAAAATATATAAATATTTAAAATTACTTGTCGATTATTCCGCTTTGATTTCAGTACTTCTTATTGCAGAAACTTTTTATGGAGTTTAAGCAAAATATAAGTAGAAATAGGATGGGAGTAATAATTAAAGATTTTTTTATCAGATAACATTTTTGAAAGTGTGATTGGAAACCATACTTGCGAATGTTGACACCTTCGTAGAATTATATAAAGTACTGTCTAGAGGCACAAATTCAACGTGGAATATTTAATAATGAATAATAAAATTATTGAAAGTGAAACTGTAATAAATAAAAAAAAATTTCTGTTAATATCTATAAAATACTTGCCGTTGCTATTTTGATTTCAGTAATTTCAATTACAGAAACTTTTTATGGAGCTTAATATTATACACACACCAATATGTATATATATTATATATATATTGTAACGGTCACGCTGGGGATTAGGGCGTTGCGTCAAAGGCGAAATGAATAATTATTTTAAATAAAATAATATTTATTGTAATTAGAATACGAAAAAGGTTTGGGCGCCTGCCGCGTACGGCGAATATATATAATTAAGCTCGGCTGCGTGCGAGCTGCTGCTACTTGCTGCGCGACGGGCGGAGAGGGGAGTAAAAGGGAAGCACTTTTACGGTCAGGAGAGATCGCAGAATATCGGTGCAGAGCGTGCACCCACCTTATTGCAGTGGAGATCGTCTCCTGGATCTCTGCTACTCTGCGGTCAATTGCTCTCGCGTACACACACACACTCAAAAATATCAAACGGTCGTGAAACGGATTGCGGATGTTGCCTCGATAGCGTCCCGATGAGCTCTATCGAGCTCGGGCTCGTTCGCTGCTTCGTTGCTCGGGCCCGACGTGCACGCGCAGCCTCTCGCGTCGAGTCGCCCGTCGGCCGCCGTCATCCCGCGCGCCTCGTGTAGTGAGTGCTCGCGGCCATGTTTACCGAAGCGGACGCTATTGCCTGGGCTGCTGCTTTCCACGGAGAGGACGGTATTCCTTGTGATGCGGTTGACCAGGTAAGCCTTTATGATCGTTCCTTTATTTTAACATATCGGCTAATGAATCCACTCCGTTACAGGTGCAGACGGGACGGCCGATACTCGACTCTTCTCTCTCACTCGCTCTCACGGTGGCCGCTTAGCTGGTGCGCGTCGGTCCTTGCTGCTGCTGTTCTTGAAGGTGGAGAGTTATGTTAATGTTATGATTGCCATAACCTCATTTCTATCCTCTCCTAGCATGTGGCTGTCAATTACTGTGTGCAACTACATGCTTCCTTGTCTCCTCCTAATTGGGATTATTATTGGCTATTTAATATGTTATAGGTTCCTGGAGTCCTTGTTGCTGCTTGTGCTGCTCAGCCTGACACCCTGAGCCATCGTAGGCTGCTTCACTGGTCCTAGTGCGATGCCTCCTGGAAGCCGTTTAGCCTCTCCTGATATGCTGCTTTAGTGTGCTACGTTGGAGGAACCAGAGGAAGTATTGGGAATTTGGGGAGCTTACGGTTAGGTTAGGTAGTTTTAGAGATGTGAGGGTAGGTAGGATAGCTTATATTGGGACTCGCTCGCTTATTATATAACAGGTACTACGACATACCTTGTCACAATATATATATATATGGGTGGTTCTCTGTGACATCGAAGATGAAAAAAATAAATATTGCTATAACTGTGGGAATATGTTTTAGAGGTATCCAGTAGTTCTCCTGAATTTTTTCAGATTTTTTCCGGCCATTATTTTAAGTTATAGGGAGTCAAAGTTGACATTTTAGCACTTTTTTGCATTATGTGCCCATGTTCATGAATTTTTAGCTCCCAGGGGATGCATTTTTCACTAAAAACATAAGTATGACTGTTTTTGTAGAATTTTCCGAACTGTTCAATAAAAATACTTTTAAAGACATAAATGTATGCTGTCACACTCTTGTAAGCCATTTAAACCTTAAATAGTGAAAATCAGCAATTCTGCTCCGGACTCTGGTAACCTAATACTGTCTAAAAGATGTCTTTTTATAGTCAGAAACTGCATAAAAATTTCCAGAGTGGGTCTAAATCATTAAGATCACTTATGATCAAAATATCCGGGAAAAGTGCCCGAAATATTAATAGAAATGTATATTTGTTGCCTTATAACGATGAATCTATTACCATGATCATTGCAAAAAAATTTGTGCACTTACCTTGGAGTGGTAGAAAAGTATCTTCACTTGTTTCAGTATCCATCTAATCCCCTGTAAGCAGCTAAAAATACAAATATTATTATACAAATGTAAAAAAATAATTTTTAAACATTTATAATGCTGAATTTTTAGTTTTACATCCCTTACAAGAATTATAATACTAATCTAAAGGATTACTATAAATATATAAACATAATTATTACAATAACTGAATATACGTATTTAATACAAAAGATATATAAATAAATCGGATATATAATTATAATGAATAATATGATAACGTGACAGTGACAAGTTTGTAAACTCTAAACAATGTCTTGCTGAATAATAATAATAATAATGTTGATACTTTTATAGTAATCCTTCAGATTAGTATTATAATTCTTGTAAGGGATGTAAAACTAAAAATCCAGCATTATAAATGTTTAAAAAATAATTTTTTACATTTGTATAATAATATTTGTATTTTTAGCAGCTTACAGGGGATTAGATGGATACTGAAACAAGTGAAGATACTTTTCTTCCACTCCAAGGTAAGTGCATAAATTTTTTTGCAATGATCATGGTAATAGATTCATCGTTATAAGGCAACAAATATACATTTCTATTAATATTTCTGGCACTTTACCCGGATATTTTGACCATAAGTGATCTTAATGATTTAGACCCACTCTGGAAATTTTTAGGCAGTTTCTGACTATAATAAGACATCTTTTAGACAGTATTAGGTTACCAGAGTCCGGAGCAGAATTGCTGATTTTCACTATTTAAGGTTTAAATGGCTTACAAGAGTGTGACAGCATACATTTATGTCTTTAAAAGTATTTTTAATGAAAAGTTCGAAAAATTTTACAAAAAAAGTCATACTTATGTTTTTAGTGAAAAATGCATCCCCTGGGAGCTAAAAATTCATGAAAATGGGCATATAATGCAAAAAAGTGCTAAAATGTCAACTTTGACTCTCTGTAACTTAAAATAATGGCCCAGAAAAAATCTGAAAAAATTCAGGAGAACTACTGGATACCTCTAAATCATATTCCCACAGTTATAGCAATATTTATTTTTTTCATCTTCGATGTCACAGAGAACCACCCATATATATATATATATGTACACGCATAAAGGTAAGCATGCTCGCACCATTGCGCTAAATCTAGGGAGCAGATATGATTATGAGTTCTTGTTGTTTGATGAATCTCGGCAGCTCTAAAGTTCTTTTGCGCCCGCCGGTTGCTACAGTGATACTTTAGACTCTATTTTTAGGGCGCAAAAACGCAAAATTCCTGCGTGTAACAAATATATTTTGCTTCTAGACATTCTGACGTAAGATTTTCTGCTGTTAGAATCCCTTTTCAAAATTCTGGCCAGATTTAAAGAAAAAATGGTAAGACCAATGTAAACAATAAAACACTAAAATTTAAAACAAAATTTGTTCTCGATTTTTTTCAGAATTTTTCGCTAATATAATGTATACTCAAAAAATATAATGTATACTCAAAATGTGAAGAAGAGCAAAGAGAATAATTGCACTTAAAACCAGTAAATTTTTAGTGAAAAAAATTTTTTCTATCTTATAATCTGCAAATAACGCCTGAAATGTTCGAAAATTTACAATTTGTTACTTTTTTGATACATTTACGATGGCCACATAGATTCCGCCATGCATAAACAATATGGTAAGACATTTATGTTAATCAAAGACTCTATAATAATATATAGTTATTTTGATGATGCAAGGTTGCTTATTCGATAAATTAACAATAATTTGAAAAAACGTGTATTATTCGAAAAAGACTGATTTAAACAGCAACTATTCTCTTCACCTTTCTTCATATTTTGAGCATAGATTATATTTGCAATAACATTCTGAAAAAAATGGAGTAAAAGTTTCTTTTTAATTAATGTTGGTGTTTTTTGTAATATTTAAATTGGTTTTGTCATTTCTCCTGTAAATCTGGCCAAATATTTGATCAGGGATTCTGAAAGAGCACGAAATTCTACATTAATAGAGTATGTGGAAGCAAAATTCTTTCAATGCCAATAACAAAAACCAGTGTATTGTAAAGTCGCTAAAAAATTTGTACGCTTCAACGCAGAAGTGAGATATTTTTTTCATATTGTTCTTATAAACTATTAAATAATTTTTTTTACTTTACCTATTGTTTAATGAAATTCATCTATTTTTAATTTATATTTTGTGATTATTAAAACTTAAAAATGTCTTAGCAATAAATGTCTTAGTCTGAATATTATAGCAGCATACCCCAAATTTTCTAGATTTTTAAATTGATTATTTAAAATTACAATGTTTGCGTTGAAAGTTTATGACTTATTTACCAATAATTAGCGTCTAAAAATTGTTTACTCAATTATTGTTAAAAAAATTATTAATTCTTAATCTTTAGAGGGCCGGAAAACGCCTAGAGGAGTAAACATTTTTTTCATAAGTACTCAATTTTTTTCATTTAAATAACTCAATTCAGGTGTGAGGGTTAACGAAGTCTCCAAACATGATTCTGCAACCAAAAAAATTAAATTCAAAATGGGAGATGCAATATGGCTAAGTTTCTAAGACATTTCTAGTTTCGATGTCAATCCTACTTGAAAATTATGTGTAGGAGTTTCAGAATTCACTAGTTACAATTTTTCATTCAGAATGCTCATGTTTTTGGGGTCGCTGAATCCGAATCTGAAGTCGGACTGACCTCATGACCTCAGGGTCAAGGTCATTTGAAGGTCAAAATTGCAAAATGTCCATTTCGTTTTGAAATTATGTTTAGCAATAACCCGAAAGAATGTTTGAGGGAAAAAATTAGTAAACATGCTCGCTCTTGGCTTTACCCAGAATCAACGACGTGGACGTGGCAAACTCCTGATTCCATGTGTGTGGGTGTGTATGTGTGTGTGTATGCGTGTGTCTGTGTTGTGTAGTTTTCAAATGTAAAGAATAAAGAAACTCAGATATCGCCGGTTGATACGCCCTTTGTAATATTTTTCATGTAATACTGATGTAGAATGACTAGATAAAACCTAAATACAGCTGAAAATGAAATAAATTGTGCATTTTAACGTTTTTCTGAAATATTGAAAATTTCAACATTTGGCCTTACCGTACCGGACCGGAATACGCCTCTAGGCGTAAGGAGTCTGACTCACTAACATCGCAACTTAGTTCGCCTCTAACTCAGTAACCTTAGACCACATTTCTATAGAAAAATGCGATTTTCAAAGTTTTCGAAACCCCGGCCCTCTAAAGATTAAAAAATCAAAATGCTATGCCCTTGCTATTGTTTTAAGCTACTTGTGTGAATTTTAAAAAATTTTTAATTTTATATATTAATTATAATATTTATGTTGAAAGGTGTAGATTCGTGTAATTTGGGTCTGACATTTCGTTCAAGAAAATTCAGGCAAATTAAAAAAGTTTCATCACACTGTTATGTATGATCATATTTGTAGCAAATATTATTGTTTAATTTTAATGTTTTTCAATTGTTTATTCAAATATTCCACAAAACCCTCTTTATTAGCAACTTACTCGCATATCGCTAAGATTTAAATGTTGCCAGAGGTATTAGAAAATTAATTAAGAAAAGATCGAGAAAGAAAAAAATCAACGTCCACTGGTCGGGATCGAACCGACGGTCTCCTGCTTACCGGGCAGTTGCCTTACCACTTGGCTGCCGGGAACCCGACGATTCCACGCACCTTGTACCCTGTATATTTAAATAATACATATTATCACAATTTATAGTTATATATATATACATATATTTATTTATTATTATTCACAATATAATTTATAAAAATTTACAACAATACTCTAATATACAATTATTTTTAAACAATTATCATTGTTATACGAATAAAAATATCGCGTACTGTCCATATGAATCGGACAATGAGGATTATCATTCAACATATTTTGAGATTTGATATTATCTATTGTTAAATGCAAAGAATTAATTTTTCTCACTTGTATAGTTTGCAATATTTTTGTTACGTGTACGTTCTCGTGAGTTACAAGATCATTGAGTACAATATTTTTTTTCACGCGTTCGCAATCATCAGCCTCACACACTAACATATCACATATACCACAAACTTCCCAACAACAGTCAAAATTCATTTTTTTTTTTTTTTTTATTTATTTTGTTTAACGTCGCTCTATTTATGCTGCCAGGGCTAATCAGCGACGGAGGTGAACGGTGTGTCTGTAAACAAAGCACATGTAGTTGAAACAGTGGTGCTTGTGTCCATCGGAAGATATCATCGGTCACTGTAATTAGTCTAATAATTACAGTTTCCTGTCCTCCCGATGGAACCACCGCGATCCTCTTTACATCTTCGCGTCCCTAACGTTCCCTATAGTTCAGATGCCCGTGCCTCTCATGCACTGACAAGTGCACGAAACGCACGCGCACCTGAACTGGCGTCATATTATAGTGACACGCCGAGCCACTGAGTCGCGGTGTTCGAAAAATGCACATGAAAAAATTTTCAGAGGTACACGTCTGGGATCGAACCCACGACCCTCGGTGTGAGAGTCGGGAGCTCTACCCATGAGCCACCGCGGCTCTTCAAAATTCATTTGATAAGATATATGTACATTACAAAGTTTTGACAATTTTTTTAACATTTTTAACATTTCGTTATATTTTATATTACATTCTTCGCTCTTATATCTATTTTCCTTTAAAATTATTAATATGTGCAAAGCCTTGTGCCATGCTAATCCTTCTAATCTATTTTTGTATTCTGGAAAATATTTGCATTTAGGTATGTTACAATTTTTACAACATGTATTATTTAAATTAAGCCAAGCATTATTATCTGGAACATAAAAAATAATATTTTTATTTATACTTCGTTATTATTATATATATTTGCATAACACAGCATTCTTATATTACAACTAACTATACATATTTTCTATTATTATTATACACGCATTTTCTTATAACCACAAGGATATGATATATATTCATTTTCATGCCGTCTTGTAAGGTTATTGGCTTTAGTTTTTTGGTTTCTTCTATTGTTACAACGTCTTGAAAAGCAGTACGACGTATAGCGTTATATTTACATTCAATTACATTATCTGTATTTAATACGAGAGCTTTAATCTTATCATAATTTACAGTATTTACAGTCGATGAATTTAACGTGATACCCTTAATATTACAAACTTCATGAGTAGTTCCGTTAGGGGTATTTACAATGTAAGAATAAAATTTAGGACCGGTTGAGACAAATTTACAAATATAACTGTTTTCTCCGTAGCATTCTAATTCATCTGTCATATCGCCCAATAATCTCCCTGTAGGTATCTTGTATTCATTTGGAGTGTTTTTATTTATATAGATACACGAGTCTGTATCGTAATATAATATTCTACCATGTAATTTTTCTAAGTAAGACTATAATTTTAATCGTGCTTGAGCTGTTGTATATGATGAACTGAAGATGAACTGAAAACATTATCTTTATACTTCCAATTTATATAAAAAACTTCCTGACTAACCGGTAAAACATTAAATAATTCTTTATCATTACATTCAAGAATTTCAATTAATCTGTTTCTGTCTCTAATAACTTAAGTAGTACCCATATTTTCCCTCTGACCAAATTTACCCCAAAATGAGTTTAACGGTAGTTTAGCTAAAAATCGCATTCCGGGGTTAGATTCAATTTTCTCTTTTTCTAAAAGTATGCCTTCCTCTGTTTCATATTCTTTTAAATACTTTTCACGCAATTCATTATCAGTACAATTTGAAGGCCACCCACTCGCTTATTTAAGTTTTAAAAATGTATTAATGTATTCAACAAACAATCCTCCTTTATCATTGCTCTCATCACGTTTAAACTGAGTTACACTATATTGCCATATTTCATATATAGCTGTTATAGTGTACCCTACATTCAAAGCTTTTTTTAATTCTTCAGAGACCCAAGTACCTGTCAACTCTCTATCCCTAATGTTTTCGTGGGTGCATTCGGTTTGTGTCAAATTTTCACAATAGGATCGACACAATGGAAACATTAATTTGTTATGCAGTACTAGTAGTACGGGTAAAAATAACTCTCTTGGAGGTAAAACTCTACATTTTATCAATCCTTCAACTTTTTCAATATTAAAATTATTTCCTGTTAAAATTTTGCATTTATCACCCACAAAAATATCAGGATGACCTACAGGGAATTTCCCTACTTTACATATATAAGGATATAATGAGCAAATGTCCACATACGAAATTGTTTCGTTTTCTTTCATTTCTGCCAGAGAAACGATATTCTCTGTACGTCCCCCGAAAAACGAATCTCTAGAATTTAAACAGTCACTCAACAATAACGGATGATTGAATAATAATTGAACTAATTCTGGATTTTCAGTTTTATATTTTTTGAACACACACCCCCAGATTTCTACAAGTATATATCCAAATGATTTGATACGGTTGGAAATATTAATCGTACGCGAATAACGCTGATCAAAAGTATCGCCATAACATTCTAAAATTTTGGTACGTTGATCATCTTTGTATCATTCGATACATCCATGCCAAAAACAACCGTGGAATTGGTATACATATCGTTTACCATCAGTATCTTTGTAATACCCGTCTACCAGGATATTCTCACGTAGTCTATATTCTGCCCCCTTACCAGCATGTATAATATCTTGACCGGTTTCTTTTTCCATTAAAATTAACCATTCCAACGATTCGCGAGAATGCGTGTTTTTCTTACGGTAACCACCTGTAGAAATAACTCCTATTTGGTCGGGTTTGAAATATTTTTTTATATATATACGTGAGCACGCACTGGCTATAGTAGTAGCCTCAGCAAATGGACATGTATCTCCAACTTTTAAAAAGCTTTTTCTAAATTCTGAACACGACTTCCTTAAAATATCTACATCAGTTTTACAGTACTTAATAATTTCTTGCTCAAAATTAAATACGTTATTATTTTTTTCTAAATCATTGTACCATGAATCAAATTTTGCTTTGTCAGCAATCGACATCGATTCTGGAGAATAAAACTCTTTTTTGGTAATTTACCAACATAGTTTCGATTTTCTTCGGTATTAAATAAATGGGGAAATGTTCCTTTAACAACATTTTCTGAAAAACCGAATGCTTGCGGTAATTTGCTCAACTTTATGTGAAAGTAATTTAAACTATCGATGAATTTAATTTTGTTTCCAATTTTCATTAATATAATATTTGTTCCATTTGTAATAATATTAGGCGTTATTTTAGTATTTTCAACACAGTAGTTTAATATAAATTGAGCATCAAATCCCTTACTATTGTGAGCTATACTTATTATCTGTTTAAAATTTAATTGTTGTTTTTCAATATTTAAAATAAAATCAATAAAATGCTTGACAACATTATTCTTAAATATATAAGTCAATCCGTAATTACAATTTTTGCAAATATTATTATCACGAAATTTTAACATAATTACTCGCGAGCTAGTTGCAAATTTTTTAAAATATTCCTCGCTTTCGTATAAAGTAATTAGCGACTTACTTATTATCTCTTGTTGACGATTCTCATCCGTATTTACAGTGCCACCAATAACGTCTTCTTCTTTTTCTTCTTCTTCTTCTTCTTCTTCTTTTTCTTTTTCTTCTTCTCTTTCACACATTCCTGCACCATTGTGGGAATTGATCGTTGACGAGGTTTCGTTCTCTGCTGCACTCTCTGAAAATATAAAATTTAACATATTATCTCACGTATTAAAAATTAAAAAAATATTTTTTCATTCAACTTTGAGATTTTTTGAGATTAATATTATTTATAAATATTTTTTGTACAATTTCTTAATTTATTGATATAAATATGTTTAAATCTTAAACTCACCATCATTCATAGGTATTGTAACCTTTCTATCCAACTCATCATTATGTACTGCATCCTGCTTATTTTCTATAAGTAAAATAAAAACAATTATACATTAATATTTAAATTAAAATAAATAATTTAATCATAAATTAAGTAAAGCAAAGTCGAGAAAAATGATTTACCTTGTGTAACTTATGTATTTAAATAAGGTAATAAAATTTGAATATCCAAATATTTTCAATTTAAATATATAAATTACAAATTAAAATAAGATAAATTAAAGTTAATATTCAATAAAACATAAATTTTTAAAATAATTTTTATCCAGAAAATAAGTACTCAATTTTTAGGTACATCTCAAGTATAATACAAAACAGTATTAGCTTTGATTCATTTATAACTTTAGAGACTAAATATATATTTCACTTTGTAACGGGGTCTGCCTCTACTTAAGACCAAAATTAGAAGCATGGCCATAGGGGCCACGGCATGGGGTCTCTACCTCTCTTGATGCGGTCAATGCGGCCCGCGCGTACCGATGTGCTTACCTCGGTTGCACTGTGCAATACCGGTACCTCCGTTAAATCGGGCGGCTTTTCCTTGCCGTCCGGGTATGATGACACGGGGAGCACCGCGCTCTCCGTCTTTGTTTCTCGGTCTTACCTTTACCTTAGCCTCCGAGTACGTGAACTCGAGAGGCTCATTACTCGGCGTGAGTCTCGCCTCTACAAAGTGGTTTTGGGGATATTTCGGATTCAATCGACAACACGACATATACATGCAAAAGTAAATAACTTCAAGCTGAATTGATTACGTTCGATTTATTAACTAAAATCAAAGTTACAACTAAAGAAGGTTATAAATGAATATAATGAGGTGTGCGATTGTGTCGTATATACGTTACGCGAAGTTCCGAATAGTGTCTCGTATGAAGTCGCGTCGATCCCTCGGCGGGATCGTCCTAAGCTAAATGACGAGGAAAGCTTATAACGAGGTTCACTTCTAAGCATTAGAGTGCGAGAGACGGGAGTCGCCGGCCGAGGCGTCCCTTCTCTCTCGCTCTCGATTTTGAACGCGTTGCCCGCTTGCAACGATGATCCGCTCGCGATCACGCTGTATTGAAGTAAGGGATTTTATCCCGACTTACGCTTGATGTGGCGTCGTAACAATGTCCCGGACGCCAACTACGCCTTAGGCCTCCTAGCCGTCTATCGGGCAGGTAGCCTTCTTGTCGAGGCAAAGGACCAAGGAAAAACACAGAAGGGGAGACGGCGGAGCACGTCGCGCACCGTCTCCTTCGTGGCACGATTCCCACACAAACCACTACTTCGAGCCCCGCTTCCTTGGGCTCGCTGCATTTCCTCTCGTCAACGGCGATAACACACGTACCCCGGGAAACGTATACCGATTCTCAATTGCTCGTCTGCGTCGCGGTAGAATTTCCTCACACGTGTCGCTCGTTCGCTCGTAGCACGGCCCAGCTAAACCGTAGCGTAGACCGTCCTTCGCCGTATTTCGTCGTACTCAATCTTCCGTGAGCCATCTAGAGGTCCTCTCTCCCTCCCTTATGCACAGATCGTTGTTCGTTCGCCGCGCCGTTTCCGAGAAAAGTTATTATATCGAATACTCGCGTTTACTAAACGATATTAATTTAATTCAAAACGTCTTTTAATAATTAATACCGTTACAACTTATACAAATATAATGAATGAATTGTATAGTTACTTACAGAATTTGTTGATATCGTATCGACACAATTTCAGTTTTTTCTCCTTCTGGAAATTGATTTTTCATCTCGTCCATGACAATTTTTAAAAGGGTCATATCACTTTCCTTTGTACAAATCTTAAAAACTTTGTATAAAAATTCTTCATTCTTATTTTCAACAAAAGACCTAAACATGTCTTTCATGTTTTGTACAACGATCGTCTGTAAATAGTAACACTACGACTATCACTCACGCGATTATTATAAATACGGAAGCGCGAATTTCGGTTTCTTAATATGCACAACTGCCTATTAATTTCTATATCTTTAGGCTCTCCTCGACGGATTCTCTCGACTTGAATATCTTCTAACACTTTTTTAAATACTTTAAATACTACCGCGTTTTCTAAAGACATTTTCAAAGTAAAACTTACGGGAAACAGAAGCACACTATGGAAACTCTGTGCACAGACTGAAAACTCTTGTCCAAAAATTCACATTATATACATTTTTCCTAATGAACAAGCTATTTATTTTTTCTATATATTATATGAAGTAATAAAAACATTTTCCTAAAATAATTTACAGAAACTTTTTTTTTCTTCTCTTATTATAACCCTTAATATTTCTCGAAACGGCTATGTAGCAGATAAAATGTATATTATTTTAGTAGATATACGTAAAAATGTCATTTCTTAATACTTAGTACATAAAAGTTTTCATATCCAATGGTATTTCATTAAAAAGACCTTAGCAATAAGTGTACAAGCTTCTAATTATTCTTAAAGGACATTAATGACTTTTCTATACCTACTTAATTACCTACTCTCTACTTTCTCTGATTTTACGCATTTAACTCGTATATATTTTCACTTCTTACTCATGTTTGTTATTTTCATTCGCGCCCTTCTACAACTCTAGTAACTGTACTTGTTTGCAGTATTTAAGAAACAGAAAATTGAATTATACATTACAAAGCAAAGAATCGTTACCTAAAACACTTCCCTTCTCGTTTTTATACTTGATTACGTTAAGTTTTAACGTTTAAAATGAACAGTGGTAAACATACAGTATTAGCCTCAATAAATCAGAAACGCATCAAAATGGCATATATAATTCAAGAGAAGAAGCCTCCAGTTATTTCTTATACTCACGCGTTTATCCACTAAATAGTTCCTGTTCAAAAAAAGTCATCGTTGGATTCAACTGTAATAAAAATAATAAATTTAAGTGTTCAGTTAAAATTATAAACCAATCGTTCTATGGCATTGTATTTACACTAGAAGCCTGGGAAAGGTTCAAATTATTATTTAAAGATATCTCAACGTATTTCGACAGTGACGATACTTCTACTACACAAAACAAAATTTCTTTCCATGGAGTGTCAGTGAATTTTACTACTACATACGGTTCAAAAGCTATTATTCTAGATCATGAAAATATCGAAATTGTTTCCGATCTACAAACATCAAATAAGGAGAATCAGTTTTCACCTTCGTCGACACAAAAACCGGAAATATATGCACCAGCTATCGTTCTACAACGTACTTCATTTGACGGACTAGTCAAAGTATTAGCGTGCATCGATTGCAGTATAAACACACTTATGAAAATCTTACCTAGTGTGTCAATGTGTAATTCTAATATAATTCAAGAAATATATCAGAGTTTTTCCTAAAGTACTGTGTTACCACGAACTGATGTTTTTATTAAACACTACATCGGTTCACAAGCGTTAAACATAAAAAATAAAATATTAGAAAATCTCAGTAAAGAATTTATTGAACATTATTTAAATAAATGTCATGTATATTAATAATATTATATAAATATAAATAAATTATATTAAGCAGAAATATATACATTAATTTTTACAATTATAAAATGTACAAAAATTTAGTATTATTCATAAATAAATTATTTTAAAACAATAAATAATCTATTCATTTATCACACCTATACATTTACCTATATATTCTATTTATTAATTTTAAATATTCATTATGAACATCCAATTAAAATATAATACGCATAATCTATTATACGTGTACTTCTCTCTCTTTCCCTCCATCTCCCTCTTCTCCTGTCCTTGTACCTATACCTGTGCATCCTTTGGAGAAATAAAGTAACAGCTGAGTCTCCAAACTCGCAGCGTAGCCCCCTTATGTTTACGATGACGTATCCCCCACGTGGGGTCACGAGAGATTTCCTCCCAATACGGCAGACAAATGTCACCCATCCCCTCCATCAAGACTCCGACCATGCCCTGTATATGAGAAAATATACATACCCTCCCCCATTACGCGATCCCTCGCTCACCACCTCCAACACTATGACTCATGTCACGCAGACACACGACCATCCGCCAAAATTGCCGACTTTACCCGAGTGCAACTTTTCCTACTTTCCCCCACCGCCGCCATCTTAGCCGCCATTTTTTCCTATAGTCCCCCACATACTACTTACGCGGCCGGCTAACTCGACGACTCGACGCGCGAGCTGACCGCCTAAGCCTTCAGCTGACAATTGTTCGCTTTTTCAAACGTGCTTGATTTTTGTTTGTCATTTTTCGAGTTTATATAAAGTCTATGAATGTGTGGTTTTGCATAAACAATAACCATGTATAATTATTATCTTTATTAAAAAAACAATATTACTATTATTTGTTATCTATCGCATTTTAAAACGGATTTAATTATTATTTCTGGTTTTGTGTTAAACAATAACCAAGTAAAATAATTATTTTTTTATTAAATAAACAATCTAAAAATTTTTGTCATTTGCTGTTTTTGAAATGCCCTTATTTATTCGTTATTTTTTTGTTTCAACTAATATAATTACTAATTCAATTATGAATAAATAATATTTATCAGTAAATAATAAATATAAATAATATTTGTAATTTATCAATATAGAAAAACCCATTGCTACTTTGTTCAGTCAAACGAGAGATTTTTGATCGAGTTAATCCACGGGAAAAACGATTTCTAGCCTTACACACCAACGAATATAGCCTATGCGGCCGGCTAACCCGAGGACTCGACGCGCGAGCCGGCCGCGTAGGCCTCCAGCTGACAATTTTTCGTGTTTTCAGTACCGAGCAAACTTGGTATATAAAAGTATATATACATTTTGTGTAAACCGTTTTTTAAAAATTGATTCCCATTACCCTAAGTAAAATGAAGAAAATGATTATTTTAGAGACCGAAACCAATGCAAAATTATTTCTAACTAAGGAGCAATCTTAGGTTTTTAATCCCTATAACTATAAATTGTATAATTATTTACACTTAAAATTAACGTCCGCATTTTGTTACTTACCGAGAAAAATTAGCTGTACAGTTTTTAACTAAAGTATAAAATCGAATATTTGCATTTATAAATTTACAAGCATTTTAATATTTTCACTAATTAGAAGTGCAATCATTACATATTTTACACTTTTAACTTATTTTACACTTTAAGAAGTGTAATTTTTCATTTAAAAGTATAATTATAGATATTTAATCTTTTCAAAAATGTAATTTTATGCCTTATAAGTGTAACTTTGCCAATATACACTCATTATACCGACAATATTTAACATTATATGATTTAAATTCTGGCATTTTATAAATTTTACCGCTGTACATTATTATTTACAACTTATTTGCTATTATAAATCTTTGTCTCTCATACTAAATCAATACATTTTCTGTATAGAATGAATGTAGTGCAAAGTGATCCTTAATAAAATCGATCACTTATACTTGCTTTTATCATATTAACGTGTAATTATAGAAAGAATATCACTACATTAACATGATTATATTGATTTAAAATTTATATAACACGTTAAATCTAAAGTTGATTATTATTTAAGGACATTTCGGACTTAAACATGGATCTATTATACCCTTTACAACTCAAAAGATTTGTTCAGAAAGTTATTTAAAACTTTAAAAACATTCACCATGAGAGTTTTAAACATTTGGAAGTGCCTTACGATTCGATTTTTAATAGAAATAAATTTAAAAGAAATAATTCCTTTTTAATTGTAATCGAATGAGCAATGTTGTATCGATAATTAATTCGAAAAAATGGCAATATTTTCAATCCAAATATCATACTGAAATTCTTAACCAAATATCTTGACAAAATTCATGACCGTTTTTTAAAAATTGATTCCCATTACCTTAAGAAAAATTAAGAACATTGTTATTTTAGAGACCGAAACCACTTAACACAAAACTTTAGTAATATATTTAGTATCATTACAAGGCAACTATTTATAATTCTTTAGAAATGTATATGTCCAAATGCATTATCACAAAAAGCATTTATTATTTTTGAGCTAATTAATAATGCTAATTGCTAAAAGGAGCTAATTATATTTTAACAAAAATCACCTTTTCAAATAATACTACGTATTGTGGAGCTTCCGCTGGGGATTAGGGCGGAGGTCGCAAAATAAATAAATAAAACACTCGCACTTAATTGATAAGAGTTCAGATGAGTCTTTATTTGAGATTACGAAACCCGATAGGTTTGTTTACAATTCGCCGTTTGCCAGTCACGGCTTAAAATGTACTCGCCGATTTTCGCGATCAAAGTAACGCGGTTTGACGCGACGAGTATACATACACTTGCACGGAAAGGGAGCTGGAGAACTTGAGACGAAACTCACCTACACACTAGGAGAATCGTCTCCAAGATAAATCTCAATCTCTCACGCGGGCGGATATTAACTACACGTTTTGGTTCGCAAAATCTCTCTACACGGCTCGTATCGTACACCGCTCGGGAAGCTCTGCTCTGAGCTCTCACGGCAGCTCATTTCGTCTCGGAGCGAGCCCTGCGCGAAGACGCTGCGCACTCGTCGCTACTCTTGACTTCGCGGCCGTGCGAGAGCTATGCTGGGCCTCTCGAACGCGCGCGCATGTTCGCGTATACAGCGGCTACGCGCGGTCGGTAATTCGCATCGACCGTTCTGAACTAGATCTCCGTGTTGACATTCACGGATCGACATGAATAGTGGTGCTGGAGTTCGGGTGTTCAGTGGGACATATTCAGGATGCTGGAGGTTGGTGCTGCAGGAGGTTTCGGTGTCAGGTAACAATTCAATCGTTCCTTAAATGTAATTTGTTAGGCTAATTCGGCCGTGTGTTTGAGACTTCTAGGTGCAGTTTCAACGGTGACCTGCGTGCCTGCGGGACTTCCTCTGGTTGGCTGAGATGCGGGTTCACTACTAGTGCTTACGGAGAAGACTTTCCCTCCAGGATATCGTGGGTAAGTGCGGCGGTTTCCGCAGCAGTAGTATTATTGTTTGAGGTGTTCCTAACCTGTAACCTAGTGTAAACACTAGGGTTAAATATCTCCTGTACCTCCTTATATTCCCAGGAAGAACTGCATGTTGTCGCAGCTTCTCTGCCTTCTTCTTATTTCTTAAATTAGGTCATTCACTAATTATCTTTTACAGGTACTCGGTACTAGGCTGGAGCGAGGACCTGGCTGTTAGAGCGAGGCCATTCCATGTGTAACCTGGGAGCGCTATCGGACCTCACAGCCTCTACTGCTAGTCTACGGCTTCTTAGCATGGTGCTGGATTCAAGGTTCAAGGGGGATCAATTCCAAGGAGTAGGACTGGTGCTGGAAGTTTACTTGAAGGAATAGTGTGTGTGTGTCTCCTCTCTCCGAGCATCTTGTGGCTTGCTCGACTAGTGCCATTTATTATAACGTAGGATAGATATCTCAGTGACATGTGATGTTAGCACATCGTCACAGTATATAGCTGCAAATCAAACTTGTAATAGGCATAGTATTTATAAATTTTACAAAAAATCAAAATATGATAAATTATTTGTATATTTATTTGCAAAATTAACTCAATAAATAAAAACTTTGCATTGCACATTAAGGGGATGTGAATTCAAAACAAACAGAAAAATGATATATTTTTATTAAAGGAGGACTTCAATTAATCGAAAAAAAATTTCTGTAACAATGTTGTGTTTCCTTTGAAGATATTCTGTGAATTTTTTCAAATTTTTTTATTGATAAACAATTAATTAATAATTAATTATTTCTTAAAAATCTCTCTATCACACTATTCTATTTGTTTTGTGCAGTATCTATAATTTTTTTCAGATTTATTCTTATATAATTAGGTTTTAAAATTATTGATTGAAATGAGATTTTCTAAGTTATATAGATCTCTAAAATTTGGGTATTACATACATTTAACAGGCAATATTTAATAATTGGGATTAGTAATGGGTGTTATTAAAAATATGTTTTAAGTAATTAAATATTAGAAATTACTCAAATTTTTCCACACTATAGTAATACACTATAACCGAGAAACATATAAGAAAAACATAATAGATTTTGTATAGAGGAAAACATCTTTCTAATAAGTTGACACTGCATAAAATATAAAACTGCCCATATATCCAAAGTCTGCCGCTATGTTTACACTTGCAGTATTTATAGCGCAAAAAAAAATTCTCGACGTTGCCGTGAGGTAACACGAAACAATCAAATTTGCCTCGCTCCTATTGCGCCTAGAGCCACGGGTGGGGGGAGCGGCGGCCATGTCGTCTGCGCTTCTCCTCTACTCCTTATTCGGATTAATTTTATGCCTTTTTCTTTTATTATCTCAAAATTATATACTTACAAAAATCGAATAAAAAATCGTTTCCGATGCTAAATTTTACGTTCTTTCATTTGGTACTAGTCGTTTTGCTGTAGACCCAACGGTTATTGAGATATAATTTAAAATAACTTTTAAACGCTTATTCGCATAGAACCGCTGGACCTAGGAAGATTTTATTACTGCGAATCATTTGTTTTCATTACACGATTGTACCCAACCAAAGGGCGCGATAGCGCCCGACGTAAGTATGGGCGCGTAAGCCTTATTATACAGCTAACTCGGTCATCGTATTTTTTTTTCATAACCGTTTATTATATACTATTTATTTTTATGAAATTTATGGAACATCGCTTTCCTTATTTATTTATCTTTGGTTTACATCAAGTTTTGTGCGAATTAATTCACGCTGTATCGGGGTGGGTACTGGGGATATGTAAGGCCCACGGTTAGGCCCAATTCGTCCCAACTTACCAACCTTAAGTATGCAGTCCCACGAAACGGCCGGGAATCATTTTGATTCCCGTGCCATGCCGTTAACACCGTTCATACCGATGACTGCCTCCGAGGTCAGCGCGAAGACAATTAGTTAAAACCTATTAACTAACGAGTTACGAGCAACCAATCCGGGAATGATCGGCTGCTTAACCTGATAGCTATACGTCACGCGCGCCTTCTCTCATGACGTGGCTCCCACGAACCACCGACCTGTCTACCCGGGCCGGATTTGCCACGAGAGGGGGAAAGGAGGAACGTTTCCTCACCTGTACCGTACCAGGTAAATCGGGACACGAAATATTAGGTAATCACGTGGGTCTAAACGTGGTGCACCACTTACTGCGTATCTGAATATCTCGCTTCGGCGGGAAAAGGCTGTGCCACTGAGAGAGAGCTCGTACTCGTGTATCCCTCTCTCTCTCTCTGTCTAACGGTCGAGAAGGCTGGATACCCCGTGCCTCCTTTTCTCACTGCCTGTGAGACGTGCTGCTCTACACGCCGACGTGGAGGTTAGTGGGGAGAAGGTTCTCACACCCACACACAAAGCACACCAGTCTTTTCGTTCTTTTATCACGTAAAATAGTGAATGCCGGTCACCAACACGTTGTTGTTGCCGTGCGCGCGCGAACTCTATCCCGTTACTCTCTCCGCGCACGATACTCGCGCGCGTTCCCTGCGCGCGCATCAATCTCGATACTCTTTTCAGTTATTCACCTGATCGGTAACTCGCTTACCGTTATACCCCCCTTCCAGATTCCGCATACTCTGTATATGGACTCTGTACCGTGAGGAACATGAAAGAGGATAAATAATCAGGAAGTATACCATATTTTTATTACCAAACTTTAATAAAAAACAACAAGAGCATCTACATATATACATTTGTGGAGGGGTTGGGTCGTTGGCTCCTTAAGATCCTCTAGCCCTGCTTCCTGCGCGCCGCCTTGATTTCGGCGTGCGCTCTGAAGCGAGGGCATTTCTTCGGGTCAACGACTCCTTTGCAGCGGCAGAGCGGTCACTTTGGTTCCTTATAACCGCTTGTTCTGCTCGTGGAGGGCTGAGGCTGCAACCGCACCTCCAGCTCAGCGGCTCTTCTTGTAGCGTCATCCGCTTTCTGCTGGAGACGCCGGTGTTCTTCAGCAGCCTGCCTTTGGCTGCCTCAGCTCTCAGCCGCTGCTGGCGCTCCTCCTCGCGCTTCCTCTCTTCTGCCGCCGCCTTTTCCTTGGCCTCACGCTGTTGGGCACGGAACGTTGCCAGGACCTCGCGCTCCTTTCTCAGGTCCGGAACGCGCTCACTCCAGACACCCTTTGTGATGGGAGCCGTCGGATGAGCATCGGCAAAAGCATCAAACTTTGCCAAGGCCTCTTGCTCGGCTGCCCGTAGCTGAACCCTCAGGGCTTTCATGTGCCTGAGGGCAGCCTCCGTCTCCTGCCACTCCTCTTCTTGCGTCTTGGGTCACGTCTCCTCTGTCGTCGCAGAGGTTGCGGGTTGGGACCCGTTAGAGTGGGGACGACGGAGCTGGGGTCTGGTGGTAGCTGGTTCCGGCGCAGTCTTCCCCTGCGGGTGATCTGATACCTGGTTGCCCTTCCCCATCTGTTTTTCTCTCGCGGATGTTAGCGTCGACGGAGAGGGCAGGGGTATCGTCCCCTTTGCTTGCGCCTAGCGGTCCGCAGGGGTCGCTACATAGGCCGTGTCCTGGCCCTGGCCATTCTCCAGGACCTCTTCCAGGACGACGGCGGCGATATCCTCCTGGCCATGGCGATGCTCCTCCTGGAGCTGTTGCTGCCGATGATCTACGGCAGCAACTACTGTAGACAGGACGTCCGCCGTCTGCATTTCGCTGTGGCTGACCAGGGTGTCGATCATCCTGGCTAGGAGAAACTCCTGGGCTTCGTGCTCAACCACGATGATCATCTGCAACAAAAATCACGATCTCAGGTTATGGCCCATCGTTTCAAAAGATACCGTTCTTTATTTGGATTTTGATCCACGAGGACGCCCTCGTCCTCGTATAAAGGGAACAGTTTCTGGCTGTGCATCAATATGCTGCCTTACTAGGGATCGGCGTCGCACGGTCGCATTCGCTTTCTGGGGACGACCACGCGGTCGTTTGTTAGCCGGGGCCCTATCTAAGGACGTACGCGACGTATCTCCGCCAGGTGACTCGCTCGCATTATACTCCCTCGCATGGGAGGCTTCGCTCGCTACAGGTGGGTCGCACTCCACCTGTTGGTTCCACGACGGTTGAGATCTCGCAGGTTGCTCTTCATCGGTTGATTCAGCATCATTTTCTGAGACGTATTTCTTCAAATGCTCGATATGAGAGATTTCTTGGTCCCCTTGATCATCCTGTATGACATATGTATTCATACCTTTCCTACTGATGATCAGATATGGCCCTGTGTATTTCGGAGCAAGCTTAGCCGAGATACCTTGTGCGCTGGATGAGAGGGTCCGGTTGCCGGGCCTTACTGGCAGCCGACTGACGATTTGCATTCTCGTGCAGTCTTGGCAACTGTTTGATTTTGTCGTTCCAATCCTGCAGTCGACGAAAATCAAACTGTTGCTGGGCAAGCCGGTCTTGCTCTCGACGAGCTGCACTAGGTGCCTCGGGTTGGCGACCATAGTTCAGCATAGCCGGGCTCCGTCCAGTAGAACTTTGCACCGCTGTATTTAGTGCAAAGACTAACTCTTTCGGCATAAAACGCCGATACCACGACGCCAGGCCGAGGAATCGTCGAAGCTGTTTGAGGTTCTTGGGAGCCGGATAAATCCTTATAGGCTCTGTCTTGGCTGGGTCAGGACGGATTCCATCCCTGTTGACCAGCACACCAAGATATCTAACCTCATCTTGACAAAAGACACTATTGTCTTTATTTACTGTCAAGTTAGATTCGGTCAGTGTTTTCAGAACCACCTCGAGATATTTCTTGTGCCCTTCAAATGTCTCGGTGACTATAATAATGTCATCGAGGTAAAAAAAGGCATTGGGCTCGAGATCAGGACCAACAACTTGGTCAATCATGCGTTGGACGGTTGCACCGGCGTATGCCGATCCGTATGGCATCCGCTTAAACTGATACAGTCCCATCCCCGGGACTGTGAAAGCCGTATAAGGACGCGATTCCTTCTGGAGAGGTATTTGATGATACGCTGAGTTCATGTACAGAGTACTAATGTACCGACATCTCTTCAGCTTTCGCAAGATATCCTGCATGAACGGGAGGGAATAAGCGTCTGGTATCGTTAGCGCATTGACTTTCCTAAAGTCAATGCAAAACCGACGTGATCCGTTCTCCTTGCGTACAATCACCACGGGGCTTGACCAACCGCTGTCCGAGGGTTCTATGATCTCTAAATCTAGCATCTCTCGGACTTGGCGGTGCATCTCTTCCTGGATCTTCTCCGACACCGGGTAATACTTCTGCTTTATCGGGCGAGCTGATCCCACGACAACCGAGTGCTCCATGAGTTGGGTTCGCCCGATTTTGGGAGAAGTATTAGACAGCACTTTGCTTACCAGCGCTCGCAGCTCTTCCCTTTCGCCTCGGTTGCGTCCGCTATCCCAGCGGACGGGAGGGTGGCCATACCCCCTATTTAAGCATCTTTGAGGTGGATCTGCTGCTTGCTGTCCTTGACGAACAGGCGGGCGCTATCCGGATCCAATATGGCTCTGAATGCTCGTACGAAATTTACTCCTACGTAGCATTCGGCGTCAAGGTTTGGTATGATCGCTACCCTTATTTCACGTGTCTCATTTCCGACAGTGAAAGGTAAGATCACATGACCGTTTAGCGGTTGGTAACTACCATCCGCCATCTTGACGCGTCCGGCGTTCGCCACAATGAGCTCCTTGCCCAATGCTGCGGCGATTTGCAGACCGCTGGGTCCCATCACGGTTGTGAAGGCACCGGGATCGTATAAGGCTCTTAAACGAAAGCTCTCAATCTCCATGAGAAGCCACCAACGACTCTCATCCTCTGGTTTATAGGATGAGGTTGGTCTGCTACCTTCTTGGAACCGTTCCTCCTTTTGAGGCCCATTTCCGCTCCTTTCTGGTCCATACTTTCGGCCGGAGCGGGTCTGTCCCGAACTCACCTGGGACAGCGGGGACTAAAGCTCTTGGGTCGCGGTTTTCGTCCCGGTTAACCGCACCCTTGGGCGTTTCCCGAGCACACCGGACAGTACCTGAGGGAATATCCAATTTTCCCGCAGGCACCGCAGGTAAGAGGCTCAGTCAGATCGAAAGTCGAGCCCATTCGTTTTTTCGGCTGTTCCTTCCCTTTTACCCTTGGTGGACTAGCACTCTTCTTCTCCTGCCGGTGTCCGAAGCTCTTGCTCGGGCCATTAGGTCTACTAAACCTCCTACTCTTCGGAGATCGGTTGGCTGGCGAGCCTTTCTTTGGAGAGCCAGACCTTGGGCTTCTCCTACGGGACTGTCGGGTCGTCGACGCCAATTGGAAGACGATGGGCCGCAGCGCATCCTCCAGCATCATTGCGATGCGGTCGAGGACATTCAGCTCGGTTGGTTTGGCTGAGTTTACCTCAGCGGCCGCTACCTTAGCCTTCGGCGAACCTTTTTTCCGCTTCGGCTTATACGCCATTTCGAGGTCCAGCATTTATTCAATTGAGCTCACTTCCGCTCTCTTGAACAGCCGTTGAAGCTGTGGCAGCATGTTCCGATACAAATGATCGAGCTGCTGCGCTTCAGTCGGCGTAGGGACTATCTTTCGCATTATTGCGATAGAGCACGCCATATAGTCCCTAACCGGTTCATCGGGTCCTTGAGTCCGTGAGTTGGACTCGGCGATGATCCTCTGCTGAAAATGTTGGCTCATTCCGTACCAACGTTTAGCCGAAGTCACGAAATCTTGCCAGGAGTGCCACTTGTGTTTCTCGTTCTGGTACCACGTGGCGGCAGTGTCTGTCAGAATTTCCGAGAGCGACGGCAGTAACTCGTCCTCTGACAGGTTGGCCAGGATCCTGCAATCCTCGATCCTGGTTAGGAAGGCATCGATGCTCTGGCTCTTGTCGCCAGAGAACTTGACCTGCCACTTCCTAACAATACCGCCGACGTCCCGAGGTGTTCCATTCAACCTCGATGACGTAGAGAAGCTTAGTGTTGAGAATGTCCGACTATTGTTTGGCGAGCTGCGCGCTTGAGGAATCCTCTGGGATTCGCGCGCATTCCCCCCCTCCCAAGCTCCATCAGGCTTAGACTGAGGGGCGCTTGTGCGTTGTTGCTCGCCATTTACTTACGCCTCACTTATTTCGCTCACATGAGGACCATGACACGTATATGTGTCCTGAAATTCCACATGGTGATATTGGTTGGCACCGTCCAATCTCGTGCTGTGAGCGGTTTGAGTGCGCTCGGACATTAGCTTACCCACCTTTTTCGTAAGGTCATTCACTTTTTGGATAAACTGTACCAATGTCTGGGAGAACGATCGAGGGATTTTAAAAATGTTTCCCTCGTCTGAGACTAATGACAGCCATTCTTCCTCTCGTTGGGGTTGTGGCTCTGTGGTGGTCGCGGCTGACGTGGTTTCATCTGGCTCGACGTCATCAAAATCCTGCACCGTCCTGTGCAGGTTGTCTTTAACCGCAGCGTTCTCCCGCAGTACCAGATACACTTCCTGATCTGGGCTAGGTTCATCAAACTCCTCGTCTTGATGTTGACCTAGCATCTGCAGCCACATATTTCTCCGTTGGAGACGGCTGCGAATTGCTGTGGTTTTATCTTCCTCCTGGTTAAACTCCTGGGCCGAATGATTTCCTAATAACCACTGGTGGAGTCGCTTGGCTTTCCTATGAACCGAGCCTGCCGATTTTAGGTTCAAGGCGTCCAGGTGTAGTTCAATTTGCTCCCGGGTGAGCGTCTCGATCCATGCGTCAATCTGACTATCGACGTCTTTCTGCTGAGCGGCCATCTTCAGTTGTAGCGTCGTTTATACGTCTAACAGTATGTAGCCTCGCTGGCTTGACGCACTATGTGTGTGCAAGGTAATGTGCTGTCGAATATTTAACTTTGGCGTTACTTGCCAAATGTCCAATCCGCGTAACTGGGTTTTGCTTCTACCTAAGCTACCTGCTAAAGCACAAAACCGGATGCCAAAAGTAAGTCCTGTCTTACTTTGATCAGGAAGCACTACCGAGTTTAAACTATTTTTAACAAATTTGCTATTAAATTTTCACTAAACTACTGCCTGGCTCTTACCTTAAGCTAACTTAACGGTACTATATAATAAATAATAAATAAATCAATAAATAAATAAATTAAATAATTAAAGTTACCGCGCTCTTGACCTCTTGCAAAAATATAACCTATAATACAATTTGTAAAGATCTGAGCCAGGTTATAAGCTTCCTGTTTTGTGCCAGCAAAAACCAGTTAAACCTTGCATACACTTACAAACAATTTACTTAGACCGATTAATTGCCACCAGGTTATGTCGCGTTGTGTCGCGTTCTTTCCTTCCTCTAGGTGGAGCTAGTTACTTGGTTTGGTCCTAACTATCCAATTACATCTAAGTAAGGCTGGTCGGTCTATCGATTCCGTTCGAAAACCCACCAAATTTCCAGTTTGTGCGACCTTTTTCTAGTGGCACCACCAATGTTCGACCAGGAACCAATTTCCTGTGTCTACTACTAAGTAGTCGAGACGAGAAAATAAATAAAAAATTTTATTTGTTATAAAAAATTTTTTTATTTGTTATAAAAAATTTTTTATTTGTTTATAACAATTCTATTTGTTAATAAACAAATCCCGCCTCGAGGGAAAACGAAAGAGTATCGAAATATACTTCACAATTTCGAAACGCGACTGCTGACCTCGTTACTGTTCGCGAGTTATCCAATTGCTAAGTAACAGTATTATTCACAATTAAACAACTATATCGTGGTTGTTGATTTTTTCGACGTCCTGTATCCCAAATCCATACGTATTGGGCGCCAGTTGTAACGGGGTGGGTACTGGGGATATGTAAGGCCCACGGTTAGGCCCAATTTGTCCCAACTTACCAACCTTAAGTGTGCAGTCCCACGATGCGGCCGGAAATCACTTTGATTCCCGTGCAATGCCGTTAACAACGTCAAACATCTCGTTTGACTTAGATACCGTGTGTTGGGCCCTATGCCCAAAATTGCCAACTAGGATAAACACCGGAGAGGACGGTATTCGTAGGATAGGACAGTAACCGGTAAAACACTATCAACAATTGATATCTTTCGTTATTCGGCGAGAAAGATTGTCTCGCCGAGTCAATTTATTAAATTACCAATTAAATATTAATAAATTAAGAACAAATTAACGTTAACACTTTACGGGGAGTCATACCGATGACTGCCTCCGAGGTCAGCGCGAAGACAATTAGTTAAAACCTATTAACTAACGAGTTACGAGCAACCGATCCGGGAATGATCGGTTGCTTAACCTGATAGCTATACGTCACACCGCGTGACGCATGTATCTCTGACGTAGGAAGCTCTGACGTATAAGCTTCCTACGTCACGCGCGCCTTCTCTCGTGAAGTGGCTCCCGCGAACCACCGACCTGTCTACCCGGGCGGGATTTGTCACGAGAGTGGGAAAGGAGGAACGTTTCCTCACCTGGACCGTACCAGGTAAATCGGGACACGAAATATTAGGTAGACACGAGGGTCTAAACATGGTGCACCACTTACCGCGTATCTTAATATCTCGCTTCGGCGGGAAAAGGCTGTGCCACTGAGAGAGAGCTCGTACTCGTGTATCTCTCTCTCTCTCTCTCTCTCTCTCCAACGGTCGAGAAGGCTGGATACCCCGTGCCTCCTTTTCTCACTGCCTGTGAAACGTGCTGCTCTACACGCCGACGTGGAGGTTAGTGGGGAGAAGGTTCTCACACCAGTCCTTTCGTTCTTTTATCACGTAAAACAGTGAATGCCGGTCACCAACACGTTGTTGTTGCCGTGCACGCGCGAACTCTATCCCGTTACTCTCTCCGCGCACGATACTCGCGCGCGTTCCCTGCGCGCGCATCAATCTCGATACTCTTTTCAGTTACTCACCTGATCGGTAACTCGCTTACCATTATAACGCATAATTAAAAAAAGCCGCGATAAAGAAATTGGATTTCGATTTCCTTTACTCGATTTGTGCTTCTTCCCTTTATATTACATTACCCGTATATATCTATATTTATACATGGAAAAAGTTGAGACAGAGCAATGGGCGATTATATAAGACAGAAAGAAAGACACTCTTTTCCAGCCCGTGAAAGAATGCGTACAGAGGTAAAAACATAATAAGAGAAGTTATAACGTGACCGTAAGCGGGAGCTGGTATCAAGTGAATACTTTCATCATAGCTGTATCGTCTGGCCGATTTTGTTGTAAATATGAGTTATTTCAAATAATAAATTGTTTACGTAATTTTTTTTTAATTTAAAATCAATCGGTATATATAAGCCAGTCAAGCAGGTAAATCTATCTATGATATTCTTATAATTCCACAGCAGGCATATGCATAAAACAGAAGAAACAGGATGAAATTCACTATAACTCCAGTGATTGGAAATAAATAGTACAATATTATATTACTCGAGTAACTCAGAAGTCCATTCAGTTTATACGTAAGCTATCATATGTGATGAATTGTTATCAAATGGTTTGTTTTAGTTTTATTTATTTGTCAGAGAAGTCTCTTGAGAGCATATTTTCATGTGGTAAGATAGAAACTTTACATATATAAGATAGCTTGCGTATAATCTCCATAGACTTCCCAGTGACTCCACTATAGTGGATATAAATTAATAATTGTTTAAACATGGTGAAATTCACTACAACTTCAGTGATTGGAAATAAATACTACAATATTAACTCGAGAAACCGGGAAATCCATTCAGATTATATTAGTTTATATTTTCCAATAGAGTAATAGTTCCACTTTCTTCTCTCTTTAAAGGACATTTTTTACTTCTTACCCTATTGTAAATTGTAATTTTTATATTTTGCAATGTTTAAAGAGTAATTTTAGTTTTAAAATTTGAATTTTCCAACTATTAGAAAAATTCGTGAATTTATTGCTTTCTTACACTTTAAGTTTTAAGATATATGAATTTATCGATCTTTACAAGCCAAAGAAATATTCTTAACATCTCAAGTAAGGCGGACTGTATTAATACCAGCCACTTAATAAACCTCACAGGATGAGTGTTTGAAAAAAGACTAAGACAAGCTAGGTCAACAAAAATATAAATTTTAGTTGTTTGTAGTATGAAATTAATAAAACCTTAATAAGACGGAAAAAAAAAAGAAAAAATTATATTTCGCCCTGAGTATGCCTGGTGGGCTCATCAGTAGAGTCCAGGCATCTCGTCTCTAGATATAAATGACAGATATAAAAATTATTTGAAAACCAGCTGTATTCTGACGAGGAAGACATGGGGTATATATGCCCTACCGATAGCAAACTTTAATAAGTGCCACATATTAACAGGTAGCCCCCTAACGCACTTACATAGAACTAATGTCTTAATCGTCAGACTATTGTTACATAAGGCATATTCGTGATCCAATGCCATATAATTTTAAAATTTGAATTTTCCAACTATTAGAAAAATTCGTGAATTTATTGCTTTCTTACACTTTAAGTTTTAAGATATATGAATTTATCGATCTTTACAAGCCAAAGAAATATTCTTAACATCTCAAGTAAGGCGGACTGTATTAATACCAGCCACTTAATAAACCTCACAGGATGAGTATTTGAAAAAAGACTAAGACAAGCTAGGTCAACAAAAATATAAATTTTAGTTGTTTGTAGTATGAAATTAATAAAACCTTAATAAGACGGAAAAAAAAAAAGAAAAAATTATATTTCGCCCTGAGTATGCCTGGTGGGCTCATCAGTAGAGTCCAGGCATCTCGTCTCTAGATATAAATGACAGATATAAAAATTATTTGAAAACCAGCTGTATTCTGACGAGGAAGACATGGGGTATATATGCCCTACCGATAGCAAACTTTAATAAGTGCCACATATTAACAGGTAGCCCCCTAACGCACTTACATAGAACTAATGTCTTAATCGTCAGACTATTGTTACATAAGGCATATTCGTGATCCAATGCCATATAATTTTAAAATTTGAATTTTCCAACTATTAGAAAAATTCGTGAATTTATTGCTTTCTTACACTTTAAGTTTTAAGATATATGAATTTATCGATCTTTACAAGCCAAAGAAATATTCTTAACATCTCAAGTAAGGCGGACTGTATTAATACCAGCCACTTAATAAACCTCACAGGATGAGTGTTTGAAAAAAGACTAAGACAAGCTAGGTCAACAAAAATATAAATTTTAGTTGTTTGTAGTATGAAATTAATAAAACCTTAATAAGACGGAAAAAAAAAAAAGAAAAAATTATATTTCGCCCTGAGTATGCCTGGTGGGCTCATCAGTAGAGTCCAGGCATCTCGTCTCTAGATATAAATGACAGATATAAAAATTATTTGAAAACCAGCTGTATTCTGACGAGGAAGACATGGGGTATATATGCCCTACCGATAGCAAACTTTAATAAGTGCCACATATTAACAGGTAGCCCCCTAACGCACTTACATAGAACTAATGTCTTAATCGTCAGACTATTGTTACATAAGGCATATTCGTGATCCAATGCCATATAATTTTAAAATTTGAATTTTCCAACTATTAGAAAAATTCGTGAATTTATTGCTTTCTTACACTTTAAGTTTTAAGATATATGAATTTATCGATCTTTACAAGCCAAAGAAATATTCTTAACATCTCAAGTAAGGCGGACTGTATTAATACCAGCCACTTAATAAACCTCACAGGATGAGTGTTTGAAAAAAGACTAAGACAAGCTAGGTCAACAAAAATATAAATTTTAGTTGTTTGTAGTATGAAATTAATAAAACCTTAATAAGACGGAAAAAAAAAAAGAAAAAATTATATTTCGCCCTGAGTATGCCTGGTGGGCTCATCAGTAGAGTCCAGGCATCTCGTCTCTAGATATAAATGACAGATATAAAAATTATTTGAAAACCAGCTGTATTCTGACGAGGAAGACATGGGGTATATATGCCCTACCGATAGCAAACTTTAATAAGTGCCACATATTAACAGGTAGCCCCCTAACGCACTTACATAGAACTAATGTCTTAATCGTCAGACTATTGTTACATAAGGCATATTCGTGATCCAATGCCATATAATTTTAAAATTTGAATTTTCCAACTATTAGAAAAATTCGTGAATTTATTGCTTTCTTACACTTTAAGTTTTAAGATATATGAATTTATCGATCTTTACAAGCCAAAGAAATATTCTTAACATCTCAAGTAAGGCGGACTGTATTAATACCAGCCACTTAATAAACCTCACAGGATGAGTGTTTGAAAAAAGACTAAGACAAGCTAGGTCAACAAAAATATAAATTTTAGTTGTTTGTAGTATGAAATTAATAAAACCTTAATAAGACGGAAAAAAAAAAAAGAAAAAATTATATTTCGCCCTGAGTATGCCTGGTGGGCTCATCAGTAGAGTCCAGGCATCTCGTCTCTAGATATAAATGACAGATATAAAAATTATTTGAAAACCAGCTGTATTCTGACGAGGAAGACATGGGGTATATATGCCCTACCGATAGCAAACTTTAATAAGTGCCACATATTAACAGGTAGCCCCCTAACGCACTTACATAGAACTAATGTCTTAATCGTCAGACTATTGTTACATAAGGCATATTCGTGATCCAATGCCATATAATTTTAAAATTTGAATTTTCCAACTATTAGAAAAATTCGTGAATTTATTGCTTTCTTACACTTTAAGTTTTAAGATATATGAATTTATCGATCTTTACAAGCCAAAGAAATATTCTTAACATCTCAAGTAAGGCGGACTGTATTAATACCAGCCACTTAATAAACCTCACAGGATGAGTGTTTGAAAAAAGACTAAGACAAGCTAGGTCAACAAAAATATAAATTTTAGTTGTTTGTAGTATGAAATTAATAAAACCTTAATAAGACGGAAAAAAAAAAAAGAAAAAATTATATTTCGCCCTGAGTATGCCTGGTGGGCTCATCAGTAGAGTCCAGGCATCTCGTCTCTAGATATAAATGACAGATATAAAAATTATTTGAAAACCAGCTGTATTCTGACGAGGAAGACATGGGGTATATATGCCCTACCGATAGCAAACTTTAATAAGTGCCACATATTAACAGGTAGCCCCCTAACGCACTTACATAGAACTAATGTCTTAATCGTCAGACTATTGTTACATAAGGCATATTCGTGATCCAATGCCATATAATTTTAAAATTTGAATTTTCCAACTATTAGAAAAATTCGTGAATTTATTGCTTTCTTACACTTTAAGTTTTAAGATATATGAATTTATCGATCTTTACAAGCCAAAGAAATATTCTTAACATCTCAAGTAAGGCGGACTGTATTAATACCAGCCACTTAATAAACCTCACAGGATGAGTGTTTGAAAAAAGACTAAGACAAGCTAGGTCAACAAAAATATAAATTTTAGTTGTTTGTAGTATGAAATTAATAAAACCTTAATAAGACGGAAAAAAAAAAAGAAAAAATTATATTTCGCCCTGAGTATGCCTGGTGGGCTCATCAGTAGAGTCCAGGCATCTCGTCTCTAGATATAAATGACAGATATAAAAATTATTTGAAAACCAGCTGTATTCTGACGAGGAAGACATGGGGTATATATGCCCTACCGATAGCAAACTTTAATAAGTGCCACATATTAACAGGTAGCCCCCTAACGCACTTACATAGAACTAATGTCTTAATCGTCAGACTATTGTTACATAAGGCATATTCGTGATCCAATGCCATATAATTTTAAAATTTGAATTTTCCAACTATTAGAAAAATTCGTGAATTTATTGCTTTCTTACACTTTAAGTTTTAAGATATATGAATTTATCGATCTTTACAAGCCAAAGAAATATTCTTAACATCTCAAGTAAGGCGGACTGTATTAATACCAGCCACTTAATAAACCTCACAGGATGAGTGTTTGAAAAAAGACTAAGACAAGCTAGGTCAACAAAAATATAAATTTTAGTTGTTTGTAGTATGAAATTAATAAAACCTTAATAAGACGGAAAAAAAAAAAGAAAAAATTATATTTCGCCCTGAGTATGCCTGGTGGGCTCATCAGTAGAGTCCAGGCATCTCGTCTCTAGATATAAATGACAGATATAAAAATTATTTGAAAACCAGCTGTATTCTGACGAGGAAGACATGGGGTATATATGCCCTACCGATAGCAAACTTTAATAAGTGCCACATATTAACAGGTAGCCCCCTAACGCACTTACATAGAACTAATGTCTTAATCGTCAGACTATTGTTACATAAGGCATATTCGTGATCCAATGCCATATAATTTTAAAATTTGAATTTTCCAACTATTAGAAAAATTCGTGAATTTATTGCTTTCTTACACTTTAAGTTTTAAGATATATGAATTTATCGATCTTTACAAGCCAAAGAAATATTCTTAACATCTCAAGTAAGGCGGACTGTATTAATACCAGCCACTTAATAAACCTCACAGGATGAGTGTTTGAAAAAAGACTAAGACAAGCTAGGTCAACAAAAATATAAATTTTAGTTGTTTGTAGTATGAAATTAATAAAACCTTAATAAGACGGAAAAAAAAAAAGAAAAAATTATATTTCGCCCTGAGTATGCCTGGTGGGCTCATCAGTAGAGTCCAGGCATCTCGTCTCTAGATATAAATGACAGATATAAAAATTATTTGAAAACCAGCTGTATTCTGACGAGGAAGACATGGGGTATATATGCCCTACCGATAGCAAACTTTAATAAGTGCCACATATTAACAGGTAGCCCCCTAACGCACTTACATAGAACTAATGTCTTAATCGTCAGACTATTGTTACATAAGGCATATTCGTGATCCAATGCCATATAATTTTAAAATTTGAATTTTCCAACTATTAGAAAAATTCGTGAATTTATTGCTTTCTTACACTTTAAGTTTTAAGATATATGAATTTATCGATCTTTACAAGCCAAAGAAATATTCTTAACATCTCAAGTAAGGCGGACTGTATTAATACCAGCCACTTAATAAACCTCACAGGATGAGTGTTTGAAAAAAGACTAAGACAAGCTAGGTCAACAAAAATATAAATTTTAGTTGTTTGTAGTATGAAATTAATAAAACCTTAATAAGACGGAAAAAAAAAAAAGAAAAAATTATATTTCGCCCTGAGTATGCCTGGTGGGCTCATCAGTAGAGTCCAGGCATCTCGTCTCTAGATATAAATGACAGATATAAAAATTATTTGAAAACCAGCTGTATTCTGACGAGGAAGACATGGGGTATATATGCCCTACCGATAGCAAACTTTAATAAGTGCCACATATTAACAGGTAGCCCCCTAACGCACTTACATAGAACTAATGTCTTAATCGTCAGACTATTGTTACATAAGGCATATTCGTGATCCAATGCCATATAATTTTAAAATTTGAATTTTCCAACTATTAGAAAAATTCGTGAATTTATTGCTTTCTTACACTTTAAGTTTTAAGATATATGAATTTATCGATCTTTACAAGCCAAAGAAATATTCTTAACATCTCAAGTAAGGCGGACTGTATTAATACCAGCCACTTAATAAACCTCACAGGATGAGTGTTTGAAAAAAGACTAAGACAAGCTAGGTCAACAAAAATATAAATTTTAGTTGTTTGTAGTATGAAATTAATAAAACCTTAATAAGACGGAAAAAAAAAAAAGAAAAAATTATATTTCGCCCTGAGTATGCCTGGTGGGCTCATCAGTAGAGTCCAGGCATCTCGTCTCTAGATATAAATGACAGATATAAAAATTATTTGAAAACCAGCTGTATTCTGACGAGGAAGACATGGGGTATATATGCCCTACCGATAGCAAACTTTAATAAGTGCCACATATTAACAGGTAGCCCCCTAACGCACTTACATAGAACTAATGTCTTAATCGTCAGACTATTGTTACATAAGGCATATTCGTGATCCAATGCCATATAATTTTAAAATTTGAATTTTCCAACTATTAGAAAAATTCGTGAATTTATTGCTTTCTTACACTTTAAGTTTTAAGATATATGAATTTATCGATCTTTACAAGCCAAAGAAATATTCTTAACATCTCAAGTAAGGCGGACTGTATTAATACCAGCCACTTAATAAACCTCACAGGATGAGTGTTTGAAAAAAGACTAAGACAAGCTAGGTCAACAAAAATATAAATTTTAGTTGTTTGTAGTATGAAATTAATAAAACCTTAATAAGACGGAAAAAAAAAAAGAAAAAATTATATTTCGCCCTGAGTATGCCTGGTGGGCTCATCAGTAGAGTCCAGGCATCTCGTCTCTAGATATAAATGACAGATATAAAAATTATTTGAAAACCAGCTGTATTCTGACGAGGAAGACATGGGGTATATATGCCCTACCGATAGCAAACTTTAATAAGTGCCACATATTAACAGGTAGCCCCCTAACGCACTTACATAGAACTAATGTCTTAATCGTCAGACTATTGTTACATAAGGCATATTCGTGATCCAATGCCATATAATTTTAAAATTTGAATTTTCCAACTATTAGAAAAATTCGTGAATTTATTGCTTTCTTACACTTTAAGTTTTAAGATATATGAATTTATCGATCTTTACAAGCCAAAGAAATATTCTTAACATCTCAAGTAAGGCGGACTGTATTAATACCAGCCACTTAATAAACCTCACAGGATGAGTGTTTGAAAAAAGACTAAGACAAGCTAGGTCAACAAAAATATAAATTTTAGTTGTTTGTAGTATGAAATTAATAAAACCTTAATAAGACGGAAAAAAAAAAAAGAAAAAATTATATTTCGCCCTGAGTATGCCTGGTGGGCTCATCAGTAGAGTCCAGGCATCTCGTCTCTAGATATAAATGACAGATATAAAAATTATTTGAAAACCAGCTGTATTCTGACGAGGAAGACATGGGGTATATATGCCCTACCGATAGCAAACTTTAATAAGTGCCACATATTAACAGGTAGCCCCCTAACGCACTTACATAGAACTAATGTCTTAATCGTCAGACTATTGTTACATAAGGCATATTCGTGATCCAATGCCAGTATAATTTTAAAATTTGAATTTTCCAACTATTAGAAAAATTCGTGAATTTATTGCTTTCTTACACTTTAAGTTTTAAGATATATGAATTTATCGATCTTTACAAGCCAAAGAAATATTCTTAACATCTCAAGTAAGGCGGACTGTATTAATACCAGCCACTTAATAAACCTCACAGGATGAGTGTTTGAAAAAAGACTAAGACAAGCTAGGTCAACAAAAATATAAATTTTAGTTGTTTGTAGTATGAAATTAATAAAACCTTAATAAGACGGAAAAAAAAAAAAGAAAAAATTATATTTCGCCCTGAGTATGCCTGGTGGGCTCATCAGTAGAGTCCAGGCATCTCGTCTCTAGATATAAATGACAGATATAAAAATTATTTGAAAACCAGCTGTATTCTGACGAGGAAGACATGGGGTATATATGCCCTACCGATAGCAAACTTTAATAAGTGCCACATATTAACAGGTAGCCCCCTAACGCACTTACATAGAACTAATGTCTTAATCGTCAGACTATTGTTACATAAGGCATATTCGTGATCCAATGCCATATAATTTTAAAATTTGAATTTTCCAACTATTAGAAAAATTCGTGAATTTATTGCTTTCTTACACTTTAAGTTTTAAGATATATGAATTTATCGATCTTTACAAGCCAAAGAAATATTCTTAACATCTCAAGTAAGGCGGACTGTATTAATACCAGCCACTTAATAAACCTCACAGGATGAGTGTTTGAAAAAAGACTAAGACAAGCTAGGTCAACAAAAATATAAATTTTAGTTGTTTGTAGTATGAAATTAATAAAACCTTAATAAGACGGAAAAAAAAAAAAGAAAAAATTATATTTCGCCCTGAGTATGCCTGGTGGGCTCATCAGTAGAGTCCAGGCATCTCGTCTCTAGATATAAATGACAGATATAAAAATTATTTGAAAACCAGCTGTATTCTGACGAGGAAGACATGGGGTATATATGCCCTACCGATAGCAAACTTTAATAAGTGCCACATATTAACAGGTAGCCCCCTAACGCACTTACATAGAACTAATGTCTTAATCGTCAGACTATTGTTACATAAGGCATATTCGTGATCCAATGCCATATAATTTTAAAATTTGAATTTTCCAACTATTAGAAAAATTCGTGAATTTATTGCTTTCTTACACTTTAAGTTTTAAGATATATGAATTTATCGATCTTTACAAGCCAAAGAAATATTCTTAACATCTCAAGTAAGGCGGACTGTATTAATACCAGCCACTTAATAAACCTCACAGGATGAGTGTTTGAAAAAAGACTAAGACAAGCTAGGTCAACAAAAATATAAATTTAGTTGTTTGTAGTATGAAATTAATAAAACCTTAATAAGACGGAAAAAAAAAAAGAAAAAATTATATTTCGCCCTGAGTATGCCTGGTGGGCTCATCAGTAGAGTCCAGGCATCTCGTCTCTTATATCTAGAGACGAGATGCCTGGACTCTACTGATGAGCCCACCAGGCATACTCAGGGCGAAATATAATTTTTTCTTTTTTTTTTTCCGTCTTATTAAGGTTTTATTAATTTCATACTACAAACAACTAAAATTTATATTTTTGTTGACCTAGCTTGTCTTAGTCTTTTTTCAAACACTCATCCTGTGAGGTTTATTAAGTGGCTGGTATTAATACAGTCCGCCTTACTTGAGATGTTAAGAATATTTCTTTGGCTTGTAAAGATCGATAAATTCATATATATTAAAACTTAAAGTGTAAGAAAGCAATAAATTCACGAATTTTTCTAATAGTTGGAAAATTCAAATTTTAAAATTATATGGCATTGGATCACGAATATGCCTTATGTAACAATAGTCTGACGATTAAGACATTAGTTCTATGTAAGTGCGTTAGGGGGCTACCTGTTAATATGTGGCACTTATTAAAGTTTGCTATCGGTAGGGCATATATACCCCATGTCTTCCTCGTCAGAATACAGCTGGTTTTCAAATAATTTTTATATCTGTCATTTATATCTAGAGACGAGATGCCTGGACTCTACTGATGAGCCCACCAGGCATACTCAGGGCGAAATATAATTTTTTCTTTTTTTTTTTCCGTCTTATTATGGTTTTATTAATTTCATACTACAAACAACTAAAATTTATATTTTTGTTGACCTAGCTTGTCTTAGTCTTTTTTCAAACACTCATCCTGTGAGGTTTATTAAGTGGCTGGTATTAATACAGTCCGCCTTACTTGAGATGTTAAGAATATTTCTTTGGCTTGTAAAGATCGATAAATTCATATATCTTAAAACTTAAAGTGTAAGAAAGCAATAAATTCACGAATTTTTCTAATAGTTGGAAAATTCAAATTTTAAAATTATATGGCATTGGATCACGAATATGCCTTATGTAACAATAGTCTGACGATTAAGACATTAGTTCTATGTAAGTGCGTTAGGGGGCTACCTGTTAATATGTGGCACTTATTAAAGTTTGCTATCGGTAGGGCATATATACCCCATGTCTTCCTCGTCAGAATACAGCTGGTTTTCAAATAATTTTTATATCTGTCATTTATATCTAGAGACGAGATGCCTGGACTCTACTGATGAGCCCACCAGGCATACTCAGGGCGAAATATAATTTTTTCTTTTTTTTTTTCCGTCTTATTAAGGTTTTATTAATTTCATACTACAAACAACTAAAATTTATATTTTTGTTGACCTAGCTTGTCTTAGTCTTTTTTCAAACACTCATCCTGTGAGGTTTATTAAGTGGCTGGTATTAATACAGTCCGCCTTACTTGAGATGTTAAGAATATTTCTTTGGCTTGTAAAGATCGATAAATTCATATATCTTAAAACTTAAAGTGTAAGAAAGCAATAAATTCACGAATTTTTCTAATAGTTGGAAAATTCAAATTTTAAAATTATATGGCATTGGATCACGAATATGCCTTATGTAACAATAGTCTGACGATTAAGACATTAGTTCTATGTAAGTGCGTTAGGGGGCTACCTGTTAATATGTGGCACTTATTAAAGTTTGCTATCGGTAGGGCATATATACCCCATGTCTTCCTCGTCAGAATACAGCTGGTTTTCAAATAATTTTTATATCTGTCATTTATATCTAGAGACGAGATGCCTGGACTCTACTGATGAGCCCACCAGGCATACTCAGGGCGAAATATAATTTTTTCTTTTTTTTTTTCCGTCTTATTAAGGTTTTATTAATTTCATACTACAAACAACTAAAATTTATATTTTTGTTGACCTAGCTTGTCTTAGTCTTTTTTCAAACACTCATCCTGTGAGGTTTATTAAGTGGCTGGTATTAATACAGTCCGCCTTACTTGAGATGTTAAGAATATTTCTTTGGCTTGTAAAGATCGATAAATTCATATATCTTAAAACTTAAAGTGTAAGAAAGCAATAAATTCACGAATTTTTCTAATAGTTGGAAAATTCAAATTTTAAAATTATATGGCATTGGATCACGAATATGCCTTATGTAACAATAGTCTGACGATTAAGACATTAGTTCTATGTAAGTGCGTTAGGGGGCTACCTGTTAATATGTGGCACTTATTAAAGTTTGCTATCGGTAGGGCATATATACCCCATGTCTTCCTCGTCAGAATACAGCTGGTTTTCAAATAATTTTTATATCTGTCATTTATATCTAGAGACGAGATGCCTGGACTCTACTGATGAGCCCACCAGGCATACTCAGGGCGAAATATAATTTTTTCTTTTTTTTTTTCCGTCTTATTAAGGTTTTATTAATTTCATACTACAAACAACTAAAATTTATATTTTTGTTGACCTAGCTTGTCTTAGTCTTTTTTCAAACACTCATCCTGTGAGGTTTATTAAGTGGCTGGTATTAATACAGTCCGCCTTACTTGAGATGTTAAGAATATTTCTTTGGCTTGTAAAGATCGATAAATTCATATATCTTAAAACTTAAAGTGTAAGAAAGCAATAAATTCACGAATTTTTCTAATAGTTGGAAAATTCAAATTTTAAAATTATATGGCATTGGATCACGAATATGCCTTATGTAACAATAGTCTGACGATTAAGACATTAGTTCTATGTAAGTGCGTTAGGGGGCTACCTGTTAATATGTGGCACTTATTAAAGTTTGCTATCGGTAGGGCATATATACCCCATGTCTTCCTCGTCAGAATACAGCTGGTTTTCAAATAATTTTTATATCTGTCATTTATATCTAGAGACGAGATGCCTGGACTCTACTGATGAGCCCACCAGGCATACTCAGGGCGAAATATAATTTTTTCTTTTTTTTTTTCCGTCTTATTATGGTTTTATTAATTTCATACTACAAACAACTAAAATTTATATTTTTGTTGACCTAGCTTGTCTTAGTCTTTTTTCAAACACTCATCCTGTGAGGTTTATTAAGTGGCTGGTATTAATACAGTCCGCCTTACTTGAGATGTTAAGAATATTTCTTTGGCTTGTAAAGATCGATAAATTCATATATCTTAAAACTTAAAGTGTAAGAAAGCAATAAATTCACGAATTTTTCTAATAGTTGGAAAATTCAAATTTTAAAATTATATGGCATTGGATCACGAATATGCCTTATGTAACAATAGTCTGACGATTAAGACATTAGTTCTATGTAAGTGCGTTAGGGGGCTACCTGTTAATATGTGGCACTTATTAAAGTTTGCTATCGGTAGGGCATATATACCCCATGTCTTCCTCGTCAGAATACAGCTGGTTTTCAAATAATTTTTATATCTGTCATTTATATCTAGAGACGAGATGCCTGGACTCTACTGATGAGCCCACCAGGCATACTCAGGGCGAAATATAATTTTTTCTTTTTTTTTTTCCGTCTTATTAAGGTTTTATTAATTTCATACTACAAACAACTAAAATTTATATTTTTGTTGACCTAGCTTGTCTTAGTCTTTTTTCAAACACTCATCCTGTGAGGTTTATTAAGTGGCTGGTATTAATACAGTCCGCCTTACTTGAGATGTTAAGAATATTTCTTTGGCTTGTAAAGATCGATAAATTCATATATCTTAAAACTTAAAGTGTAAGAAAGCAATAAATTCACGAATTTTTCTAATAGTTGGAAAATTCAAATTTTAAAATTATATGGCATTGGATCACGAATATGCCTTATGTAACAATAGTCTGACGATTAAGACATTAGTTCTATGTAAGTGCGTTAGGGGGCTACCTGTTAATATGTGGCACTTATTAAAGTTTGCTATCGGTAGGGCATATATACCCCATGTCTTCCTCGTCAGAATACAGCTGGTTTTCAAATAATTTTTATATCTGTCATTTATATCTAGAGACGAGATGCCTGGACTCTACTGATGAGCCCACCAGGCATACTCAGGGCGAAATATAATTTTTTCTTTTTTTTTTTCCGTCTTATTAAGGTTTTATTAATTTCATACTACAAACAACTAAAATTTATATTTTTGTTGACCTAGCTTGTCTTAGTCTTTTTTCAAACACTCATCCTGTGAGGTTTATTAAGTGGCTGGTATTAATACAGTCCGCCTTACTTGAGATGTTAAGAATATTTCTTTGGCTTGTAAAGATCGATAAATTCATATATCTTAAAACTTAAAGTGTAAGAAAGCAATAAATTCACGAATTTTTCTAATAGTTGGAAAATTCAAATTTTAAAATTATATGGCATTGGATCACGAATATGCCTTATGTAACAATAGTCTGACGATTAAGACATTAGTTCTATGTAAGTGCGTTAGGGGGCTACCTGTTAATATGTGGCACTTATTAAAGTTTGCTATCGGTAGGGCATATATACCCCATGTCTTCCTCGTCAGAATACAGCTGGTTTTCAAATAATTTTTATATCTGTCATTTATATCTAGAGACGAGATGCCTGGACTCTACTGATGAGCCCACCAGGCATACTCAGGGCGAAATATAATTTTTTCTTTTTTTTTTTCCGTCTTATTAAGGTTTTATTAATTTCATACTACAAACAACTAAAATTTATATTTTTGTTGACCTAGCTTGTCTTAGTCTTTTTTCAAACACTCATCCTGTGAGGTTTATTAAGTGGCTGGTATTAATACAGTCCGCCTTACTTGAGATGTTAAGAATATTTCTTTGGCTTGTAAAGATCGATAAATTCATATATCTTAAAACTTAAAGTGTAAGAAAGCAATAAATTCACGAATTTTTCTAATAGTTGGAAAATTCAAATTTTAAAATTATATGGCATTGGATCACGAATATGCCTTATGTAACAATAGTCTGACGATTAAGACATTAGTTCTATGTAAGTGCGTTAGGGGGCTACCTGTTAATATGTGGCACTTATTAAAGTTTGCTATCGGTAGGGCATATATACCCCATGTCTTCCTCGTCAGAATACAGCTGGTTTTCAAATAATTTTTATATCTGTCATTTATATCTAGAGACGAGATGCCTGGACTCTACTGATGAGCCCACCAGGCATACTCAGGGCGAAATATAATTTTTTCTTTTTTTTTTTCCGTCTTATTAAGGTTTTATTAATTTCATACTACAAACAACTAAAATTTATATTTTTGTTGACCTAGCTTGTCTTAGTCTTTTTTCAAACACTCATCCTGTGAGGTTTATTAAGTGGCTGGTATTAATACAGTCCGCCTTACTTGAGATGTTAAGAATATTTCTTTGGCTTGTAAAGATCGATAAATTCATATATCTTAAAACTTAAAGTGTAAGAAAGCAATAAATTCACGAATTTTTCTAATAGTTGGAAAATTCAAATTTTAAAATTATATGGCATTGGATCACGAATATGCCTTATGTAACAATAGTCTGACGATTAAGACATTAGTTCTATGTAAGTGCGTTAGGGGGCTACCTGTTAATATGTGGCACTTATTAAAGTTTGCTATCGGTATGGCATATATACCCCATGTCTTCCTCGTCAGAATACAGCTGGTTTTCAAATAATTTTTATATCTGTCATTTATATCTAGAGACGAGATGCCTGGACTCTACTGATGAGCCCACCAGGCATACTCAGGGCGAAATATAATTTTTTCTTTTTTTTTTTCCGTCTTATTAAGGTTTTATTAATTTCATACTACAAACAACTAAAATTTATATTTTTGTTGACCTAGCTTGTCTTAGTCTTTTTTCAAACACTCATCCTGTGAGGTTTATTAAGTGGCTGGTATTAATACAGTCCGCCTTACTTGAGATGTTAAGAATATTTCTTTGGCTTGTAAAGATCGATAAATTCATATATCTTAAAACTTAAAGTGTAAGAAAGCAATAAATTCACGAATTTTTCTAATAGTTGGAAAATTCAAATTTTAAAATTATATGGCATTGGATCACGAATATGCCTTATGTAACAATAGTCTGACGATTAAGACATTAGTTCTATGTAAGTGCGTTAGGGGGCTACCTGTTAATATGTGGCACTTATTAAAGTTTGCTATCGGTAGGGCATATATACCCCATGTCTTCCTCGTCAGAATACAGCTGGTTTTCAAATAATTTTTATATCTGTCATTTATATCTAGAGACGAGATGCCTGGACTCTACTGATGAGCCCACCAGGCATACTCAGGGCGAAATATAATTTTTTCTTTTTTTTTTCCGTCTTATTAAGGTTTTATTAATTTCATACTACAAACAACTAAAATTTATATTTTTGTTGACCTAGCTTGTCTTAGTCTTTTTTCAAACACTCATCCTGTGAGGTTTATTAAGTGGCTGGTATTAATACAGTCCGCCTTACTTGAGATGTTAAGAATATTTCTTTGGCTTGTAAAGATCGATAAATTCATATATCTTAAAAAGTAATTTTAGTTGTTCAGTCGTTTAAAAGGTGTAGTTTTGGGATTTTTAATGTTACTTAAAGAGTAGTATCGTCAACAAATTACTCATTTAAGGTTCAGTTTTTACTCTTTGGGGTGAAGAGTGTGTGATGAAACTTTTTTAATTTGACTGAATTTTCCTGAACGAAATGTCACACTCTAATTACACGAATCTACACGTTTCAACATAAATTATAATTAATATATTAAAATAGAAATCTAAAAAAATTCATACAGGTAACTTAAAACATAAGTATAGAAATCTACAAAAAATTCATACAGGTAGCTTAAAACATAAGTAAGGATAGCGTTTTGATTTTTTAAGAAATAATAATTTTTTTAATAACACGCACGAAATTTGCGTTTTTGCTTTCTAAAAATAGAGTCTAAAGTATCCCTTTAGCAACCGGCGGGCGCAAAAGTACTTTAGCGCTGCCAAGATTCAACAAAGAACAAAAACTCATAATCTTATCTGCTCCCTAGATTTAGCGCGATGGCGCGTGCGTGCTTGCGCGTATGCGTGTACATATATATGGGTGGTTCTCTGTGACATCGAAGATGAAAAAAATGAATATTCCTATAACTGTGGCAATATGTTTCGGAGGTATCCAGTAATTCTTCTGAATTTTTTCAGATTTTTTCTGTGCCATTATTTTAAGTTACAAAGAGTCAAAGTTGATATTTTAGCACTTTTTTGCATTATATGCCCATTTTCATGAATTTGTAGCTCCCAGGAGCTGCATTTTTCACTAAAACCGTAAATATGACTTTTTTGTAAAATTTTCTGAACTTTTTATTAAAAATACTTTTAAAGACATAGATATATGCTGTCACACTCTTGTAAGCCATTTACATCTTAAATAGTGAAAATCAGCTATTCTGCTCCGGACTCCGGAAACCTAATACTGTCTAAAAGATGTCTTTTTATAGTCAGAAACTGCCTATAAATTTCCAGAGTGGGTCTAAATCATTAAGATCACTTATGGTCAAAATATCTGGGAAAAGTGCCTGCAATATTAATAGAAATGTATATTTGTTGCCTTATAACGATGAATCTATTACCATGATCATTGCAAAAAAATTTGTGCACTTACCTTGGAGTGGTAAAAAAGTATCTTCACTTGTTTCAGTATCCATCTAATCTCCTGTAAGCAGCTAAAAATACAAATTTTATTATATAATTATAAAAAATTGATTAATTATTAATTAGACGAAATTTTGGGCTAAAAAAATCATTAAATTGTAACTTTAAATTTACGATAAAATTTTGGCTAATTCTTATTTCTCCCATAACTTTTGACCATATCAAAATATTTGAGCTTCCACTTTTTCAAAACGTATCTACTCGACCTCAGATTTCTTTTAAAATTTAGTTTATACGTACATCTTTAATTGTTTCTGAGTTATAAGCGTTCAAAATCAACGGTTTTTTCGGCGAGATTTTTCATTATTTGCTTATATCTATCGTAAAAATGGGTATTGGACATTAAAACTCCGGCTTTCTGCATGATTTTATAGTAGAGATTATATCCTAGAGTTTGGTAAGGATCCGTTTTCCAGAGGGTGACCTCTCCTTGTGAAAAGGCAAAGTTTAAGGAGGGAAAACGAGTCACAACTGTATTTTATACATTGATTTAATTCATTGTATAAGACCCATTAGTGATGATTAAGTTGGTTCTTTCTCACGGGTTGAAAGCGTAGGTGGGGGCTCTTGCCATTTTCTCTATTTTTTATGTTTCTGTTTTATTAACTCATTTCTTCCTAAGCGGACATTTTATAGTCGATCGGTTTTTTGCCTAAAAATTGTCGAAAAAAAAACAAAAATAATAACCAATTCTGAAATTGGGATTTGAAAATTTAAAAATGGCGGTTTGAATCTGGTGAAAAATCAGAAATACATTTTTCAACATTTTGACGTGCTTTTTTTGAATAAAAGGGTTTAACGAAGATCGTGAGACGGATTCATGTTGCAAATGATATTATTATTGAAACATTTGATATTTGCGAATTTTTCCGAAAAATTTTCCAAGATGGTGTCTGTTACATCGTGAAATAATCGGAAACTTCTTATTTTTTAAAAAATTTTTCTAATTTATACCAAATTTTGAATACTTAGGTTTTCGAGGTTGCTGATAACGAATCTAAAATCAGATTTGAAAAATTTAAGATGGCGGATCCAACATGGCGAACATTTTTTTGCAAAAGTCAACCAATTTTGGCCAAATTTGATATATGGGGGTTTTCAAGGTCGCTGATTACGAATCTGAAATCAGAGTTGAAAAAATCAACATGATGAATTCAATTACAAAATTTTAACGTTCGGTAATATGTATATGTATAATAATATCGGTCTCTCCGAACCAAATGCTTTACTTTTAGAATAAAGCAGGCCTATCGTACTCTTTGTCCACTATGGTTGGTGGAATTTCCCAGAGCACGGCCTTTTAAAATAATTAATGGCGTTTTATAAATAATGAAACGCCTTTAATTATTTTAAAAGACCGTGCTCTGGGAAATTCCACCAACCATAGTGGACAAAGAGTACGATAGGCCTGCTTTATTCTAAAAGTAAAGCATTTGGTTCGGAGAGACCGATATTATTATACATGATGAATTCAAATTGGCCGAAATTTATTTCAAACGTGAACCAATTTGGATTCAATTTTGAATGTGAGGAGTATATATGTTCAAGTTGTTTTGACCCTTATCACATTGAAAGAAATAAATAATTTCTTCCACCATTATTTCAAAAGTAAATATTCAAAATTAAATTCAATTCGGTTGATGTTGATTTTTTCAAATCTGATTATTTTTTGCTAATGCAGCTCCATATTTCTTTATAAATAATGGAGCTATTATATCATTGAATTTTTTACTTTTATGAGAGCGAAGAGGCTCATCAGCATTAAACTGTTTCTTGTGAGCATTTGTTGCTTCAAGTATTTGACGACAATTCGACAAATCCTTTTTGCTAATATAACCTTGTTCAGGATTTTTCATAGTCAACATTTCTAATAAGCCTTGTGTTTGTGGATACTTTACACCCATAACGGTTATACTCTTCGCATTTCCAAGTATGTAAGTATTACCTTCTTTTCGCATTCCATAGATTTTATCCAAATTGTCTGTCTGTTTTCTTTGTAACATTACCAAATATTTATTAATATATTTTTCATCTTTACTACCAGCTGTTTCAAAAGTAGTTTCCTTATCTCGCATATGAATGGTGCTATTGATTGTTGATGTACTTTCATTCAGTGTATCTTCATCGTTAAAGACTTTAGTTGATTGAAAGTTATTTACACTTTCAGAAATAAAAAATTAACAACAAGTTTTTGTAGTGGTTTAACAGTCGGTTTAAAGTGTTCACCAATTGTTTTCGCAAAATGATACTTCCCATATTTTATTAAGTTATATTTTTGTTTTACAGTATTTCTGTCTTTTACAAGCTGATGCAGTACATCCTTTTTACGCTGAATCTCTGTCGAATCCATGTTGACTCTTAAATACTCAAATTTATACTATTAATTAAATGAATATTACCTTATATTTATAGCAAATCAGTCGAACCCCTGGCGATATCTACCAGAGTTAATTTCACTATCTTTGTCAATCAAACGAAATCCATACTTATCATCGTTCCAACATTTAGAACATAAATCTGTGAAGTTTTGAAAGGTCATATCGGTATTAACATGATCATTATACAAATGTCTTAAATTTACATTATCTTGTCGAAATAATATCAATAATTTAACATTATCTCGTACTAAATGATTTGAAATGTGAGCATAAGACTGCCAAAGATAGAAGCAGTCTTCATTCTGATGTTGATTTTACATGCTACATCATCGAATATCATTATTGAATTCGGATGTACTTCATTTGGAGCTACCACTTGATCATGTTCACTAAACGGAAAATATTCTTTTTCTTCCTAAGATTCGAATAGCTCCTTTAAAAGTTTATATTTTGCGTGATTTAATGATTTTAAGTATACATATACATTTTCAAACCTCAGACCATTAGGATATGTTATAAGGGCTAATAAACTGTTGGTTTTCCCACAATTCGATGGTCCACAAAAGACATCACGAATACTGTTTGCAAGCAATTTTCTATATCGTTAGTTCTCTTGTCCTGCTCAGCGATAGTATCAAAATTGACTATCGGTAGTTTTCTACTTTGCTCTTTAAAATCCATGATATCTGTTTGTATTATCAACTACAACTATTCGTGCACATATACATAGAGTGCTTATACCTATATTATCAGTATGTCAAACAATGATTGTAATGGCTTCCTAAACAAAATTATCAATAAGTTAACATTTGAGTTACATTTACCCGGATATCAGTAATGTGGATCAGGTACTAATTATCTAAGCGACTAGCGAGAGGTGATCCAGTAATTAATCCACTTGACGAAGCTTGCAAGGAGTACGACATCGCGTAATCACAAAATCATGAAAACGATCAAAAGAGAAATATAGCTGATAAAACTGTAGCAGAAAAACTTGAAATCGAGTTATAACTACACTGTTGTACATACACTGTTATGAACGCTATGAAGTTGAAGTAAAAACCTGGAATCGGAGTACAAAAGAAAAAGAGGAAGCAGTTGCATTTACTAAGATAGTAAAAGTTGCTTCTAAATCTATTGCTCCTGAAAAGTGTGCGCGAAAGGCTAGTTTATCTACTTTAGACGACGCACGTAAAGCTGTAAAAGAATCTGGAGGTAACAAATACGTAAAGATTACTCGAGTATTACCTATCCCTCGAAAAACACGAGGATTTATACCAATGTTGGTACCTATATTTGCTGGTTTGAGTGCAGTAGGTGCTGTAGCAGGTGGCGTTGCAGGAATAGCTGAAGCAGCAAATGATGCTAGTGCAGCTAAGTTGCAATTGGAAGAAGATATTGCTCTTGGTAAAGGTCTTTATTTGAAACCTCATAAGACAGGTTTAGGTCTTTGTTTAAATAATTAAATAAAAAAAAAGTTTGATGAAATAAGACTTCCACAAAGAAGCTGACTATGATCTCATAAAATATGCTAAAGATTTAAAGATTCAACATTTTAGAGGTGTGTTTATGCGGGATGGATTACCTATTGGTGGACCATATAAAAATGAGTCAAGTATTGTAAACTTAGATGATCAAAGATGTCCAAATACACACTCGGTAGTGTATCGAAAACTGGGCAGAGAAGTATTTATTTCGATAGCTTTGGTGATCTTAGACCATTTTTAGATTTAATGTTATATTTAGGAGTAGATAGAGTAAAATATAATCATGAGAGATATCAAGATTTTGATACACACAGTTGCGGTCACTTATGTTTACAGTTTTTATGCAATCAGCTGTAAGGTATATAAGGAGAAGATTTTCTGATTATACTCAGTATAATTAAAACTATAATGGAGAATTCATATACTTTGAGTCTCTTCGGTATTTCTTCTATTCTCGAAGCAGAATACTTTTCATCAATTGAACTTTCACCGCATATAAAGTACGTTCTTGGTTTGGTAGAACTTTTAACTTTTAATTCAATACCTAACATAGATACAAATTGTAATAAGTTTTATGTAGACGCAGAGGTAATATTACTACCCACTGATAGTTACGAAATTAAGGAAAAAAAACCAAGCTAGATCGATGCCTAACGCATCAATCATTGCCGCCGTACCTCGCCTCTGGCATACCGGCGGTCGTTCATGTCACGTCGTCTGTTGCTATCTTCCTTTTATTTCATATCTTCGACTGTGACGGTTATTTGGACTATAGAACATAAGGAGTTCGCTTTAGCCTTTCTCTGCTCTTGCAATTATACATTACTCATTTGTTCTTATTTATTGCTTCGGTTTTATTTTTTATTTTTTGTTTTTGTTTCTTTATTTCTTTACTTTTTTCAGGGGAGAAAGACCAACTGTTCTTGAGGTTTTCCTCTTATCTTTCCTTTCTCTTCTTTCTTCCCTTCTCTCTTCTTTCTTCTCTTCTCTCTTCTTTCTTCTCTTCTCTCTTCTTTCGTCTCTTCTCTCTTCTTTCTTCTCTCTTCCTTGTCTTTTGCCTACACTAAAAGAAGGAGTTCCTAACTACCTATCTGCTCTCTCACTCACCCTTCCTTTCGTTCTGAGCTTTTACATTCATCCTTTCCTTTCGCTCAACTTTCATTCTACAAAAACCCTTTTTTCCCTATCCGGAATGTTAGTCATTATTTTTGTTAGTACAACATCTCTATCTACCTTGATTACCTCTGTTCTACTACCACTGTTAATACGACATTTATTAGTGCGACTTTCGATTTTAAACCTATCTACTATCTTCCGTCTTTCACTCAATTCAGTTTCTCCCTCTGCTCACTTATGCTTTTCCTTTCTCTCTACCCTATTTCTAGATCTGGAAGATTAACTGAACCTACATCTATCATTCATACTTCGTCTTCCTCTGGTTCTGCTACTTCTGCTATTGTCGCGATTAAAGCCAAGTCTTCTAAGTCTTCGGTAGCAATTTTTACAAGCATAATGTCTTTAACCATCATGGTTAGTTTGTCTATTCCCTCTTTGGCCGTCATCATCCCTTTCGTGTTTCTAGCTGCTTCTTCCATGTCCTGTACATATTTATGCCGTATTGTTTCGTACTTCACACATGTCCATAGAGCGTGTTCAGGGGTATCTGCCTCTCCGCAGCTGCATAGGTCGGACTCTACGAAATTAAATCTTTTCCTAAAAGATTGGAAATTCCCATGTCTACTGAGTATTTGGATTAGCCATTTACTCGGTCTAAACCAAAACTTTGCTAGCCTTTCGTCTATGCTGGGTAAAACCTCATATGTGCGTCTTCCTTTTATCGTGTTGTCCCATCTCAACTGCCATTCCTTTCTTATTTCCTGGTTTAGCCTTTCTATTAACAATTTTCTTTCTCTTCGTGTGCCTCTTTCTGCTAGTCTTTCCTCCGATTGAACTGGAAAGTTTTTATATCGGTACTCTTTTCCTTTCCTCATCCAGTATAGTCCGATTCTTCTCTCACATTCTAAGTCAATCAGTAGGTGACCTGTAATTGTTGTAATAGATTTGGCCGAGATGGTTCTGTCTGCTCCTGTGGTTTTCATCAGGGCAAATCTTTGCGACATTATGAGTTTCTTTTTCTGGACATTATTTGTGAGCCCGTACCATCCTACTGCTGCGTATGTTATTATGGGTATGAACACTCCCTTGTATATTATATCTAGAGATCGATAGCCTAAGCCCCATTCCTCTCTTGCCAGGATGGCCAGCTTTTCGAAAATTCCTCTGGTTTTCTTTGAGATCTCCGTAACATGCGTTTGTACGCTGAGGCCTTTGCCGAACGAAACGCCCAGATATTTAAATGGTTCTTGCCTTTTCATTCTTTGTCCGTTTATTCTGATTAGTGGGTAACATTTTTGATGAAATGTTCCCTTTGCTAGTAGCATTGCACATTTATCTGGGGCATGTTTCATTTTGACAATTTCACTCCATTCTTCTATTATATTGATGGCCATTTGTCCTTTCCATTCCAGTTCTTTACGGGAGTCTCCTTCGATTATAATAGCTTGGTCGTCTGCATAGGCTATCGTCTCGTGTCCTTCTCTGTCTAACTTGTGAAGCACTTCATCAAATACGACATTCCATAGAATTGGTCCTAATAGAGATCCCTGCGGGCATCCCTTCGTCACATTTTTGCTTGCAAAATTGCCACCTTCGGTTATAATTACTTTCCTATTACAGAGGTCATCCCTAATGATATTGTACAGTCTCCAGGGGCAGTTCATGCCTCTCCGATTCTTTAGTACTCCCGGCCACCATACATTGTCAAATGCACCCTTAATGTCCAAAAACATTATGAGCACGTATCTACAGCTTGAGTTGTGCACTTTGGTCTTTAAGTACACTGTCGCATCTTCGGTTGATCTTTCTTTCCTAAAACCGTATTGTTTGTCTGACAGACGTGGTTCCACAATTTGATCTAATTTTTTGATTATCAGACCTTCCAGAATTTTTCCTAAAACTGGTAGCAGGCATAGTGGTCTGTATGAGTTAATCAGACCAGGATCTTTCTCTCTTCCCTTCTTGATTGTAATTACTTTGCCTGTTTTCCAAGTATTCGGAAATATGCCAAGTTTTAGACAGTTATTATATAGCCTTATCAGTTCTACACCAACTACTGTAAGAGCAACTCTTATTATTTTCAGATCGAAACAGACGATTCCTGGCGCTTTTCCTATTTTCATTTTCTTTACTACTTGCACCATTTCCTGCCTTGTAAAACTTTCGGTTTCACTGTATTCGTCTGTATATCTTTGATTTTGTTGCCTTACTTCTCTCTGTTCTCTCGTTTCTGTTTCCAGATTATCGTCTGGAAAGAGCTGATGAAGAATTTGCTCTGCTGTGTCATTCCAGGTCATAGTGTAGCCATTGTCTGTCTTTACGTTACATGTGATTTCTTTAACTCTAACTTTTTTGGCAGCCAGCTTGTACGGTAAGCTCCATGGATTGTCATTACCTTGTTTGGTCACAAATTCTTCCCATTTTTGGGTTTTGGTTGTGTCTATTAGTCTTGTACATTGTCGCTTGGCCAATCTATAGGTCATTTTTGCACGTTCTCTTGTGTCCGGATCTCTTTCCTTTTAAAATTGTCTGCGTAACCTGTTTATGTGTTTTTTGGCCTTTGTCAATTCCTCGTTCCACCATGGAACTTTTCTGCTTGTCTTGTTCTTAGTGGGTATAGGTTTGTCACATGCTATTTTTATCCCATTTATTATGTTGTTAATGCCAGCGATTGTTGAACCAATATCCTGTCGGTGCGGTTGGGCGTTCCAGTATTCTTTCAGCGTATTAATAAACAATCTCCAGTCCGCTTTGCTTGTTATATAGATTTTGATGTACTCTTGCTTCCTGTATCTACCTCCCTGAGCTTGTTCCATTAATTCAAATGTTATTGCTCTATGGTCACTTGATGTCCAGTTTTCTTGGACTCTCCAGTTTTGTATTCTTTGTGCCATATCTGGTGAGGTTAGAGTTACATCAAAGTAGCCTTCTCCGACTTCATTTGCGACTGTTGCAATGCTATTAGGATCGTTTATTACTCTGAGATTACTCTGGAGTATAAATTCTTCTAGTTTCTCTCCTTTTGCATCCGTTTCCATTGGGCCCCATAGTGGCGATCTTGCGTTCGAATCAATACCAATTATAAAGCTCTTTCGTTGTAAAGCCGTTACTATCGCTTGGAGCGATCTTAGATGTATCTCAATATCATCTTTTAGTTGGAAAGTCTTTTAGTTGGTCCGGGCGTGCACGATCGGCGATCCGAACGCCGACCTCCCGGTTTATATGATGTACCCTCTTTACATCCAGGTATTCATAGTACTTCTCGTCGAGCTATAGGTTGTCACTGCCTTCTCGAGTCGCAGATATGTATACCCTGAGTTTGCGTCTTATTATTTAATAATTATTATTAAGACGTAAGTGGTGCACCACGTTTAGACCCGCGTGTCTATTTATTATTTTGTACCCCGATTTTCCTGGTACGGTTCAGGTGAGGAAGCGTTCATCTTTTTCCCCCTCTCGTGACAAATCCCGCCCGGGTAGACAGGTCGGTGGTTCGCGAGAGCCATTTCACGAGAGAAGGCGCACGTGACGTAGAAGATTCTACGTTAGAACTCCCTACGTCAGAGATACATACGCCACATGGCGTGACGTATAGCCATCAGGTTAAGCAGCCGATCACTCCCGGATCGGTTGCTCATAACTCGACAGTTAATAGGTTTTAACTATTTGTTATTGCGCTGACCTCGGGGGTAGTCATCGGTACGACTCCCCTTAAATTTGTTAATTGTTAATTTATTATTTCGTGATTGTTTATTTAATAATTTGACTCGGCGAGACGATCTATCTCGCCGATTAACATAATATATCGATTGTTGATAACACTTTACCGGTCACAGTCCTATTCCACGAATACCGCCCTCTCCGGCGTTTATCCTAGTTGGCAAATTTGGGCATAGGGCCCAACACACGGTATCAAAGTCAAACGAGGTGTTTGACGTTGCTAACGGTATCGCACGGGAATCAAAGTGATTCCCGGCCGCATCGTGGGACTGTACACTACTACATGTACACTACTACCCAAAGGGGTGAGTTCCGGACAGACCCGCTCCGGCCGAAAGTATGGACCAGAGAGGAGCGGAAATGGGCCTCAAAAGGAGGAACGGTCCCAAGAAGGTAGCAGACCCACCTCGTCCTACAAACCAGAGGATGAGAGCCGTTGGTGGCCTCTCGTGGAGATTGAGGGCTTTCGTATAAGATCCTTATACGACCCTGGAGCCTCCACAACCGTGAAGGGACCCTGCGATCAGCAAATCGCCGCAGCATTGGGTAAGGAGCTCATTGTGGCGAACGCCGTACGCGTCAAGATGGTGGATGGTAGTTACCAACCGCTAAACGGTCATGTGATCTTACCTTTCACTGTCGGAAATGAGACACGTGAAATAATAGTAGCGATCATACCAAACCTTGACGCCGAATGCTACGTAGGAGTAAACTTCGTACGAGCATTTAGAGCCATATTGGATCCGGATAGCGACCGCCTGTTCCTCAAGGACAGCAAGCAGCAGATCCACCTCGAAGTTGCTGGCATAGTAGGTATGACCATCCTCTCGTCCGCTGGGATAGCGGACGCAACCGAGGTGGAAAGAGAAGAGGTGCGAGCGCTAGTAAGCAAAGTGCTGTCTAATACTTCTCCCAAAATCGGGCGAACCCAACTCATGGAGCACTCGATTGACGTGGGATCAGCTCGCCCGATAAAGCAGAAGTATTACCCGGTGTCGGAGAAGATCCAGGAAGAGATGCACCGCCAAGTCCGAGAGATGCTAGATTTAGAGATCATAGAACCCTCGGACAGCGGTTGGTCAAGCCCCGTGGTGATGGTACGCAAGGAGAACGGATCACGTCGGTTTTGCATTGACTTTAGGAAAGTCAATGCGCTAACGATACCAGACGCTTATTCCCTCCCGTTCATGCAGGATATCTTGCGAAAGCTGAAGAGATGTCGGTACATTGGTACTCTGTACATGAACTCAGCGTATCATCAAATACCTCTCCAGAAGGAATCGCGTCCTTATACGGCTTTCACAGTCCCGGGGATGGGACTGTATCAGTTTAAGCGGATGCCATACGGATCGGCATACGCCGGTGCAACCTTCCAACGCATGATTGACCAAGTTGTTGGTTCTGATCTCGAGCCCAATGCCTTTTCTTACCTCGATGACATTATTATAGTCACCGAGACATTTGAAGGGCACAAGAAATATCTCGAGGTGGTGCTGAAAACACTGACCGAATCTAACTTGACAGTAAATAAAGACAATAGTGTCTTTTGTCAAGATGAGGTTAGATATCTTGGTGTGCTGGTCAACAGGGATGGAATCCGTCCTGACCCAGCCAAGACAGAGCCTATAAGGATTTATCCGGCTCCCAAGAACCTCAAACAGCTTCGGCGATTCCTCGGCATGGCGTCGTGGTATCGGGTTTTTGCCGGATTGTCCCATGATTGCCGAACCGCTTACCCGTATCTCGAAAAAGAACCAAGGGTACAAGTGATTAGATGAGCAGGAGCAAGCCTTTCAGCAGCTGAAGACCCTGATCATGACTGCTGTAGTTCTTCAACGTCCCAGTGCAGATTGACTGTTTATACTGCACATAGACGCGAGCGATACCGGCATAGGAGCCGTTCTCGTCCAGAAGATAGACGGAGAGGAAAGAGTCATTGAGTTCGCCAGTCGCATTCTTTTAGCACCCGAGAAAAATTATAGCGTTACGGAGAGAGATTGCTTGGCCGTGGTCTCGGCTATTAATGAGTTCAGACCTTACATCGAAGGGTACCACTTCCAAGTGATAACGGATCACAGTAGTCTTCGCTGGTTGTGTCATATGAGAAATCCAACCAGCCGACTAGCGAGATGGGCTCTAGAGCTTCAAGCTCATGACTTTGTCGTCGAGCACAGAAGAGGAGCTCTGCATCACGGTCCCGATGCCCTATCTCGTATGTATGAAGACGACAAGCCTACAGTAGCAGTTTGAGGTTCCTTGTACCTATACTGGATCAAGAACGTTTCCGACAGACCTCGTGATTTCCCCGACAGAAAACTAGTCGGAGGAAATCTATACATCTATCGCCCCGACAATGAGCTAGAGGAAGTGATGGATGGCGAGCAAGCATGGAAACTGGTCGTACCCGTCGAGAATCGTCATTCTAATCTGAGAGAGTGTCACGATGACCCCTCAGCTGGCCATCTCGGAAGAGAAAAGACATTCGCCCGCGTGGCCCAAAACTATTATTGGCCACGGATTTACGCAGAAGTTGCGGATTATGTCAGGCGATGTCAAGTGTGCCAGCAATGTAAGGTCGAGCAACGTGCTCCTTCAGGGTTAATGGGTCACCGTCAATCGGACAGACTATGGCAGGTGGTAGCAGGAGATATCACCGGCCCGCTTCCACGCACTAGCCGAGGATACGAATACATCCTAGTATTCCAGGATTTATTCACGCGCTGGATTGAAGGAATCCCGATAAGAAAAGCTAACGCAAAGACGATAGTCCGCGAGCTTCACGAACGAGTGATTAACCGGTTGGGCACTCCGGAAGTATTTCATTCGGACAACGGGACCGAGTTTAAAAATAAACTCGTAGATGAATATCTCGAAACTAAGGGAGTGTATCATTCGACGACACCCCCTTATCATGCACAGGCCAATCCTGTCGAGAGGGCCAATCGGTCCCTTCAGACAATGGTGGCGTCGTATATCCAGGATAAGCACAGCGACTGGGACGACAAGCTGCCAGAGTTAGTCTTTGCACTAAACACAGCGGTGCAAAGTTCTACTGGATGGAGCCCGGCTATGCAGAACTATGGTCGCCAACCCGAGGCGCCTAGTACAGCTCGTTGAGAGCAAGCCCGGCTTGCCCAGCAACAGTTTGATTTCCATCGACCGCAGGATCGGAATGATAAAATCAAAGAGTTGCCAAGACTGCACGAGCACGCAAATCGTCAGTCGGCTGCTAGTAAGGCCTGGCAAGCCGAAATCTTCAACACACGACAAAGGCCAGCGGAATTCGAGGTAGGAGATCTGGTGTGGAAACGCAACCGGATCCTCTCGTCCAGCGCACAAGATGATCAAGGGGACCAAGAAGTATCTCATATAGAGCATCTGAAGAGATTGTCCCCGAAAATGATTCTGAATCAACCGATGAAGAGCATCCTGCGAGATCTCAACCGTCGAGGGACCAGCAGGTGAAGTGCGACCCACCTGTGGCGAGCGAAACCTCCCCTGCGAGGGAGTATAATGCGTGCGAGTCACCTGGCGGAGGGACGTCGTGTACGTCCTTAGATAGGGCCCCCGCTAATAAACAGACCACGTGGTCGTCCCCGGAAAGCGAATGCGACCGTGCGACGCCGATCCCCAGTAAGGCAGCATATCGATGCACAGCCAGAAACTGTTCCTCTGAGACGAGGACGAGGGCGTCCTCGTGTGTCAAAATCCAAATAAAGAACAGTGTCGTTTAAAACGATGGGCCATAACCTGAGTTCTTAATTTTTGTTGCAAATGATCCTCAGAGTTCTCCTACAGTACTCCTACAGTACACTCTACCTACAGAGTTCCTCCTAGCCAGGATGATTGGCACACTGGCCAGCCATGGCGAGATGCAGACGGCGGACGTCCTGTCTGCAGTAATTGCTGCCCTGGATTATCGGCAGCAGCAGCTCCAGGAGGAGCATCGCCGTGGCCAGGAGAACAACGCAGTCGTCGTCCTGGAAGAGGTCCTGGAGGATGGTCAGGGCCAGGACACGGCTTACGTGGTGACCCCTGCGGACCGCTTGGCGCAGGTAAAGGGGCTGATACCCCTGCCCTCTCCGTCGACGCCAACATCCGCGAGAGAAGAGCGGATGGAGAAGGACGGCAACCCGGTATCGGATCACCCGCAGGGGAAAACTGCGCCGGGACCAGCCACCACCAGACCACAGCTCCGTCGGCCCCACTCCAACGGGTCCCAACCCGAAACCTCTGCGGCGCCAGAGATTATGCCACCCAGGACGGAAGAAGAGGTGTGGCAGGAGACGGAGGCCGCCCTCAGGAACATGAAAGCCCTGAGGTTTCAGCTACGGGTAGCCGAGCAGGAGCCCTTGGCAAAATATGATGCGTTTGCCGAGGCTCATTCAACGGCTCCCATTATAAAGGGTGTTTGGGGTAGGCGCGTACAGGACCTCAAAAAGGAGCGCGAGGTCCTGGCGACGTTCCGCGCCCAGCAGCGAGAGGCCAAAAAGTTGGCGGCAGAAGAGGAGAGGAAGCGCAAGGAGGAGCGCCAGCAGCGGCTGAGAGATGAGGCGGCCTACAGGCAGGCTGCTGAAGAGCACCGGCGTCTCCAGCAGAAAACGGATGACGCCAAACGAAGAGCCGCTGAGCTGGAGGTACGGTTGCAGCCTCAGCCCTCCACGAGCAGAACGAGCGGTTCTAAAGAACCGAGATGTCCGCTCTGCCGCTGCGGAGGGGTCGTTGACCCGAAGAAATGCCCTCGCTTCAAGGCGGCACGCAGGAAGCAGGGCTAGGGTACAAAAAGGAGCCAACAACCCAACCCCTCCAAATGTATATATGTGTATATGGATGGTTCTCTGTGACATCGAAGATGAAAAAAATAAATATTTCTATAACTTTGGGAATATGTTTTAGAGGTATCCAGTAGTTCTCCTGAATTTTTTCAGATTTTTTCTGGGCCATTATTTTCAGTTACAGAGAGTCAAAGTTGACATTTTAGCACTTTTTTGCATTATATGCCCATTTTCATGAATTTTTAGCTACCAGGGGATGCATTTTTCACTAAAAACATAAGTATGACTTTTTTTGTAAAAATTTCCGAACTTTTCATTAAAAATACTTTTAAAGACATAAATGTATGCTGTCACACTCTTGTAAGCCATTTAAACTTTAAATAGTGAAAATCAGCAATTCTGCTCCGGACTCTGGTAACCTAATACTGTCTAAAAGATGTCTTTTTATAGTCAGAAACTGCCTAAAAATTTCCAGAGTGGGTCTAAATCATTAAGATTACTTATGGTCAAAATATCCGGGAAAAGTGCCCGAAATATTAATAGAAATGTATATTTGTTGCTTATAACGATGAATCTATTAGCATGATCATTGCAAAAAAATTTGTGCACTTACCTTGGAGTGGTAGAAAAGTATCTCCACTTGTTTCAGTATCCAACTAATCCCCTGTAAGCTGCTAAAAATACAAATATTATTATACAAATGTAAAAAATTAATTTTTAAACATTTATAATGCTGAATTTTTAGTTTTACATCCTTTACAAGAATTATAATACTAATCTGAAGGATTACTATAAATATATAAACATCATTTTTACAATAACTGAATATACGTATTTAATACAAAAGATATATAAATAAATCGGATATATAATTCTAATGAATAATATGATAACGTGACAAGTTTGTGAAATCTAAACAATGTATTGCTGAATAATAATAATAATAATAATAATGTTGATACTTATATGGTAATCCTTCAGATTAGTATTATAATTCTTGTAAGGGATGTAAAACTAAAAATCCAGCATTATAAATGTTTAAAAAATAATTTTTTATAATTTTATAATAATATTTGTATTTTTAGCAGCTTACAGGGGATTAGATGGATACTGAAACAAGTGAAGATACTTTTCTACCGCTCCAAGGTAAGTGCACAAATTTTTTTGCAATGATCATGCTAATAGATTCATCATTATAAGGCAACAAATATACATTTCTATTAATATTTCGGGCACTTTTCTCGGACATTTTGACCATAAGTGATCTTACTGATTTAGACCCACTCTGGAAATTTTTAGGCACTTTCTGACTATAAAAAGACATCTTTTAGACAGTATTAGGTTACCAGAGTCCGGAGCAGAATTGCTGATTTTCACTATTTAAGGTTTAAATGGCTTACAAGAGTGTGACAGGATACATTTACGTCTTTAAAAGTATTTTTAATGAAAAGTTCGGAAAATTTTACAAAAAAAGTCATACTTATGTTTTTAGTGAAAAATGCATCCCCTGGGAGCTAAAAATTCATGAAAATGGGCATATAATGCAAAAAAGTGCTAAAATGTCAACTTTGACTCTCTGTAACTTAAAATAATGGCCCAGAAAAATCTGAAAAAATTCAGGAGAACTACTGGATACCTCTAAAACATATTCCCACAGTTATAGCAATATTTATTTTTTTCATCTTCGATGTCACAGAGAACCACCCATATGCTCTTTTTTATTAAAGTTTTGTAATAAAAATAAGGTATACTTCCTGATTATTTATCCTCTTTCCTGTTCCTCGGGGTACAGAGTCCACATACAGAGTATGCGGAATCTGGCAGGGGGGTATAACGGTAAACGACTTACCGATCAGGTGAGTAACCGAAAAGACTAGAAAAAGAGATGAGAAAGAGAAAGAGATAATTTAATGACAGGAACAACAAAATAGCTCAGTTGGTAGAGAGTAAGCCTCCGGATCTAACAATCCGAGGTTCAATTCCCGCGGCTTGAAAATTTTTTATTTATTTTTTTTTAATTAAAATTTTGTGCATTTAAAAATGTATTTTTTCGGTTGCGCAGGACATTTTTTAAATTTTTATATGAAATACATTTTTAAAAGGCATTTTCAACGTTGTCACAACGTTATTCCCATCTATCGCTGCAACATAAATCTTAGCGGACATATCCCACGTTGTAGCAACATTGCTCCAACGTTTTAACAACTTTTATAACAACGTTGCCACAACGGTGCTACAACGTTGTGTGCTAGTACACGGAAAAAGATCTGCAGTATTAAATCATCATCCATTTTTTAAGCGTACGGTATATTTTACAAAAAAGTCATACTTATGTTTTTAGTGAAAAATGCATCCCCTGGGAGCTAAAAATTCATGAAAATGGGCATATAATGCAAAAAAGTGCTAAAATGTCAACTTTGACTCTCTGTAACTTAAAATAATGGCCCAGAAAAATCTGAAAAAATTCAGGAGAACTACTGGATACCTCTAAAACAATTATAATTTATTTTTCATCTTCGATGTCACAGAGAACCACCCATATGCTCTTTTTTATTAAAGTTTTGTAATAAAAATAAGGTATACTTCCTGATTATTTATCCTCTTTCCTGTTCCTCGGGGTACAGAGTCCACATACAGAGTATGCGGAATCTGGCAGGGGGGTATAACGGTAAACGACTTACCGATCAGGTGAGTAACCGAAAAGACTAGAAAAAGAGATGAGAAAGAGAAAGAGATAATTTAATGACAGGAACAACAAAATAGCTCAGTTGGTAGAGAGTAAGCCTCCGGATCTAACAATCCGAGGTTCAATTCCCGCGGCTTGAAAATTTTTTATTTATTTTTTTTTAATTAAAATTTTGTGCATTTAAAAATGTATTTTTTCGGTTGCGCAGGACATTTTTTAAATTTTTATATGAAATACATTTTTAAAAGGCATTTTCAACGTTGTCACAACGTTATTCCCATCTATCGCTGCAACATAAATCTTAGCGGACATATCCCACGTTGTAGCAACATTGCTCCAACGTTTTAACAACTTTTATAACAACGTTGCCACAACGGTGCTACAACGTTGTGTGCTAGTACACGGAAAAAGATCTGCAGTATTAAATCATCATCCATTTTTTAAGCGTACGGTATATTCGTATGCCATCACATGAAAAAGTAAGGACTAGGCTTTCAAATTTAACTGTGAAATGTGGCACGTATTTTACTGGTGATTGGTTAGTACGGTGGCGCTGCTGTCAGCCCGTTTGTACCACCCGTGGCACTGCTTTTCCCAGTGCCAATGTATAGAGGCAATAATTTCAGCACCGGGGCCGTTAAAAATGTGAACGGGCAGTATATTAACAAATTGTTATTGATTATGGATTTCTACGTAATAAATATATTAAAACAGTGGAAACTTGAAAGTTTGTCCGGTTTATTTAAATGTAAGTTCATTATTATTATGCAGAATTTTAATACAGTAAAGGATACAAATCTTTAACCTCAAAACATGTATACATTGTGACGGAAATCGTCACACAATCTATTCACGATGTATAGAGTACTTAAATTCGCGAATTGTAAGTCGTCGGAGCCTTTCGTATGTCAAGGCCAACCGTCGACACTTGTTTACTTCTCTACGAGTGTACAATTACGCGCGCGACAATACGTAGGGATGGGAGCGCGAAAGAGTGTGTGAGTTTCCCCACTCCCATCCCTTTTTCGGGAAATTAGGCGATCGCCTAGTTAGTGCGTAATGACCATTATTAGTTCTTACGCGCGGGCTTTCCCGATCACCTACAAGCTTTTCCGATCGTCACTCGCGCTCGTTATGAGGTATAGCTTCATACGCATAGGAGTATGTAGCTTACCTTTACACCCCCCTCCCAGATTCCACGTACACTGGACGTGTGTATCTGAGATTCGCGTGTGCAGGATCGGGAGAGGGCTCGGATGCCCAATCTTTGTCCACGGAACTTCTGAGATCTAGTCGTCCACAACGAGCTAGGGGCTCTCAATTTGCTCGTTCCGTGGCAGAGGAGAGTTTAATCCAAAAGGAGCCTTCAGAGATGGGTGTCGGCTGCTAGCCTTGGTACTGTCCGGGTATTCCCTTATTTCGGGTTCTTCCTTGGACGACCCCTACCACGTTTCCGTTATGATTCACTACCGCTAGTGCGCGGTGCTATGGCCCTGTTTGTCGGACGAACGACCACCCTAGCGGTTTTCCGCGGACGACCCCTTCCTTTTTTCGGCGGAACGCTTGCTGTGGGCCTCGGCTCCCCGCTGGGAGCGGCCGGAGAGTGCATTTTTTCGCTAGGGGTGTCTTCGCTCCCAGGAGGCGGGTCGCTCGTCGCCTCTTCGTCCATCGTTGGTTGGGCGACGTCGTCTATTTCGGCCAGAGGCATTCCATTGTCGGGCACGTAGGGTTTGAGATGTTCGGCGTGTATCATCTCCTCGTTGCCTTGCCATTCCTGAATAAGGTACGTGTTTGAGCCTTTTGTCTGGACAACTACGTATGGGCCTACATACTTTGGTGCCAACTTAGAGGTTGTCTTGTCAGCGCTGGAAGACTGGACTCTGTTCTTTTTCCAAACAAGATCGCCTATCTCAAAGTTTTCGTCTCGACGCCCGGCGTTGAAATATACGGCTTGTCTCGCTTGAACCGCGGCGGCATTCTTGGAGGCCACTTTGTGCAACTCGGTTAGCGTGGACAGTCTCTCGGATCAGTCCTGGAGCCGATACTGATCAAACCGTACTTGTGCGAGCTCTTCTTGCTCTCGCCGGTCCGTGCTAGGTGGCTCTGGCTGTCGACCGCAGTTCAACATTGCCGGGCTCCACCCTGTCGAGCTTTGAACCGCTGTGTTTATCGCAAACACTAATTCCGGTAGCTTTTCGTCCCAGCTGGTATGCTTTTCCTTGATGTACGAAGCTACCATTGTCTTAAGCGTGCGGTTCGACCTTTCTACGGGATTTGCTCGAGGGTGGTAAGGAGGTGTCGTCGTATGGTACACTCCCTTCTCTTTGAGATAGTCGTCGACCATGTTGTTTTTTAACTCGGTCACATTATCGGAGTGAAATACTTCCGGCGTGCCGAAACGCATGAGGACACGCTCGCGTAACTCCTTTACTATGGTCTTTGCGTTTGCTTTTCTAATTGGGACCGCTTCAATCCAGCGCGTAAATAAATCCTGGAAGACTAGAATGTACTCGAATCCGTGGGTAGAGCGAGGTAATGGTCCAGTCACATCACCTGCGACTACCTGCCAAGGTCTTTCGACTACTCTACGGCCCATTAGGCCTCTAGGCGATTGCTGCTCTACCTTACACTGCTGGCAGATTTGACATTTTCGCACGTAGTCACCTACCTCCGCATAGTATCGGGGCCAATAGTAGAATCTGGCAGCCCGTGCGAAAGTCTTTTCGCGACCTAAGTGGTCAGCAGTTGGATCGTCGTGACATTCTCTTAGAATCGACGTGCGATTCTCTCGAGGCACTACCATCTTCCATGCCTCGGGGTCCATCCTCTAAGGTGGGGTCAGGCCGGTAAGTATATAGATTTCCCCCTACTACTTTCCATTCGGGGAATTCCCGTGGTCTCTCTGATACATCCTTGACCCATGAGAGATACCACGGGTCAACAGTGGTGTCGCTCCAAGAGACCGAGGCTATCGTCAGCTCTCCCTCTTCATACATTCTGGAGAGCGCGTCTGGAACATGATTAAGCGCACCTTTCTTGTGCTCAATCGTGAAGGTGTGCGCTTGGAGTTCGAGAGCCCATCTTGCGAGACGACTCTTTGGTTTGTGCATATTGCAGAGCCAACGCAAACTGTTGTGGTCGGTTACGACTCGAAACTCGTAACCTTCTATATACTGCCTGAACTTCTTTATTGCCCAGACAACAGCTAAACATTCTCGTTCGGTGACACTGTAATTCCTTTCGGCTGGGGACAAGATCCGACTTGCGTACTCCAAAACTCTTTCGTCTCCATCCACGAGTTGGAGTAGCACAGCCCCTATACCGGTGTCACTGGCGTCTGTCTGCAGTATGTACTGCCCATTTGGAACAGGACGCTGCAGAATCGGTGCTGTCATTAAGAAGGCCTTGAGCTGTTGGAAAGCTTGCTCTTGCTCATCAAGCCACTCATACCGCTGTTCTTCTTGGTTAAACGCGTCAAGGGTTCTGCGATTGTCGCGTAATCCGGCATAAATTGCCTATGCCAAGAAGCTATACCGAGGAAACGGCGAAGCTGTTTAACATTCTTCGGAGCCGGATACTCTTTTATCGGCTCTATCTTGGCGGGATCGGGACGTACTCCGTCCCGGTTTACCAGTACGCCAAGATACTTAACCTTTTACTTACAAAAAACGCACTTATCCCGGTTTATTGAAAGTCCACCTTCTGCCAGTCTTTTAAGGACTTCCTCTAGGTAACGCTTATGATCCTCGAATGTCTCCGACACGACGATAATATCATCAAGGTAAGCATAAGCGTGCGGCGCCAGGTCTGGTCCTACGACTTGGTTTATCATCTGGAACAGTCCCAATCCAGGAACTGTGAAAGCAGTAATAGAGCGCGACTCGACTTGCAACGGTATCTGATGATAGGCGCAATTCATGTCGAGAGTGGAGATATAGCGAGCCTTTCTTAGTTTGCGCAGTATATCATGCATGAAAGGCAAAGGATATGCATCTGGTTTTGTTAAAGCGTTGACTTTCCTGAAGTCAATACAAAACCGTCTAGAATTGTCATCCTTTCTCGACATCACCACCGGGCTGGACCATCCGCTGGTCGAGGGCTCAATGACCCCGGAGTCAAGCATCTCCTTCACTTGGCGGTGCATTTCTTCTTGGATTTTGTCCGAGACCGGGTAGTACCGCTGCTTGATCGGCTTGGCTGATCCGACGTCGATTGTGTGCTCGACGTCGTGAGATCGACCGATCTTTGGCATGGTGTTGGATAGAACTCGGTCCAACAGCTGACGCAATTCCTCGCGTTGACTGTCGGTTGCGTCAGCAACCCCTGCTGACAACAAGGAAGCCGTACCTCCGTCCAAGCTACCTACCTCTAACTGGACGTGGGCTTTGCTGCTTTTGAGGAACAGCTGATCAGCATCTGGGTCTAGAACTGCACGAAATGCACGTACGAAATTGACTCCTACGTAACATTCGGCGTCCAGATTTGGCATAATGGCAACCCTGAGCTCCTTGGTCTCACCACCGATGGTGAAAGGCAACATTACGTGCCCACTCAGTGGTTGTGCATGTCCATCAGCCAATTACACTCTCCCCTCGTTTTCGGTAGAGAGCGATTTTCCCAGGGCGGTAACGATTGTGAGGCCATTAGACCTCATTACCGTCGTCGAAGCTCCTGGATCATACAGGACTCTGATCCGAAAATCGCCAATTTCCGCTTGGAGCCACCAGCGCGTCTCGTCCTCTGGACGGTAGCTCCGGTGTGGTTCCTGCTGACCTTGAGGAATAGAATCTTGGGAATCGATTCCCTTCCTGTGCTCCTCTGGCTTCACCGAGCCTATCCCGCCGCGGATGAGCTCCGTGCGGTCTCGTTCATTCTGTGGGCCCGAGGTTCTGGGCATCTCGGGGACTCTCTGGTCCTTGAGTTCGGCCTGAGTCCCGTTTAGCCGCTCCCGGAGGCGTTTCCCTTATTGCAGTCAGGCCAATGGCGGCGGAAATATGCAAGCATACCGCACCTATTACAGGAAATCGGTTTGCTCTGATCGAAGGGCGTCCTGCTTGGCCCTCCTTCCGCGCTCTTTCCGCCGCGGGGCTTCTCGTATTGGCCCCTCCGCTCTCCGGGCCGGTTCGGCGGTTTCTTTTTCTGAGCAAACTACCGTCCACTCTTGGGACTCCCTGGTTTGCTACTCCCGGCTGCGCTCCCGTTCTCACTTGGTAGCAGCTTCTTCAGCTGGGTGAGAATCGCGTCCAGCTCCACCAGATTCTTGCCGGTGGTGGATTTATCGGATTCCACCGCTGCCACCTTTGCCTTCGGAGGAGCCTTCTCTGACTTCTTCTTGGCCTTATACGCGAACTCCGGCCGCCCCAGCTCCCCTTCCATTGGAGGTGGTTTGTAGAGCTTTTCGCGCTCTTGCAGCCTCTCCGCTTCGCGGGCCAAGTCAAACAGCTGATCGATGGTCTGCGCCTCGATTCGCTTGAACCGGCGCTGGATTTTCGGCAGCATGTTTCGGTAGAGGTGATCTACTTGATTCCTCTCGCTAGGCTTGGGGACGAGCTCTTGTAGCATGCCTATCATGCAACTCATGTACTCACGTACCGGTTCGTCTTCACCCTGAGTACGTGAGGTGCACTCCAGGATCAGCTTCTCTTGGTAAGTTTCGCTGGCTCCGTACCAGCGTTTGATTGAGCACGTGAATTCGTTCCAATTCCTCCACTTTCCTTTGTTGTTGCGGTACCACCTTGCGGCGTCTTCCACCAGCAACTGCGAAAGTGAAGGAAGGATTTCATTCTGCGTCATGCTTGCTAGGACTCTGCAGTCATCCACGCGCTCTAAGAAGCTGTTAATGCTTTCGCTCCCGTCCCCTGAGAACTTTATTCCCCACTTTCTCACAATCTCGCCTCGGTCGCGTGTGGGGTTAAATGAGCGCGAAGCCCAGGACGTTTGTTCTTGGACGCACGACGCTTGGGGCCTTAAGGGTGAACTTTCTTCACATGGGGGCCTTCCTGGTACCCAAGTGTCTCTCCCCTCCCAAGCTCCGCCCAGGGTGGCGCTAGGAACTGGTCCTGACGTTTGGGGCTGTAGTCGTGCGTCCTCCTGTTGACACGTGGACTTGGGCCTAGTGGATCCAATCGCGTACTTGATGCTCTTTGGGACGTCATGTGGCTTACGGCATCGGTTAGCCTCGTTATCTGTGCCGCCATACTTTCCATTTGCTCTTGTAGAGCTTTTGTCTTGGCAATTTGTTCTGCCAGACATGTGGAGAATATCCGCGGCACATCAAATGGCGTCCCATCGGTCGCTATTAGCGTTATCCAGTCAGATTGACTACCCCTCCGACTGGATTGTCTGCTATAATGGCCCTCCTCTGTGGCTGTTGGCAGGTCCTCGCTAGGTAGTCGAGTCGTACGGTTGAGATTTTCCTCAATCAGGTGCGTACCTCTCTCATCAGGTAACGCTCCTGGCGTTTTCTCCCCGACTCGGCGGATCACTTCTGTCCGCTTCTCGACCCGCCTTATCCGGTCATTGACAGTGACAGTTTCTTGACTGAACTCGTCGGCCGAATAATTTCCTAGCAGCCACTGCTGTAGGCGTTCCGCCTTTTGATAGCGGGAATCATCAAGTCGAAGCTCCATCTGTTCTAGGTGAGCCTCAATTTGTACTGCGTTTTGGGTGTGGCTCCACTCGTCCACCTGTACTATAACGTCCTCGTCTCGTTGGGCCAAACTGTCGGCGTTTCGGTCGGCCGTTGCGCTTATTTAATTATCGCTCGCGGATAACTTCAAATAAACAAAAATTTTTATTTTTGGTGCACTGTGGCCTGGCGTGCGCAAGGTTATTCTATTTTAATTTGCGTGGCCGCAAAGAAAAATTAAAACTATTGGGCCAAAAGTTGAAGGAATTATCTTTTCCCTAAGATATATAGCCACTCACTTGAATCTGCTATCCGCAAATACACTTCTAGCTTTTCGGACAGGTTCTCTTGAACTCTATTATCACTCACTAGAGAACTATCAAAGAAAACCGAGGACAATTTGAATTTAAAAATTAATAATATACAAGATTTTTCTTATCTACCCGTTAATTTAAATTGTTAACCTGGCTCGAGGTCTATCGCAACTAAATCTTCTTAAATTAGTGAATTTAAATAAATTAAGTAACTTAATCACAAACAAATTAATATCTTATCGTTATCTAAATTATTTAAACCGCACGCATAACCTCATTTACAATCGCATAAACATAGATTTGTTATCCTAACCTATAAATGTTAGGACGTAGGGCCAAGTTATGTCCGTCCGAAAAGCTTCAATTCTACCAGGTTCAAGTTTGTAACCTTGCGCAGGCTTTACAATTCGCTTTGTTGAATTTTGAGTCAATTATTTACGAATAATTCTCTCAATCCGCCGAAAACGAGACGATTCGAGAGAGAGAGAGAGAGAGATAGATGGAAATTAATCTAATTGAGTCGCGGGGTCGACCTCACGTTGTGGTATTTGTCCGCAAATACCACGGCGGCTTTTCCGATTTTACTACCCACTTGGTAGTAAAATCTTTATTCATGTTAAAAATTTCTTATTATTAAATAAATAAATAATTCGTAAGATTAATTATCACTTCTCTGTGATAATTAATCCGGCGTAATCCCTAATCCACACGTATTTGGGCGCCAGTTGTAACGGGGTACAGGGGTAGAGGTAAAGGGATCGGTTGCTACGGCACTGCCTAGTTATACTCCCTAGGCGGTGCTCCGAGAGTGCGCGGCGGATTCAAATCAGTGAACCCCGCGCACGACCTACCGTTGCGATGTCCGTTAATAACCGCGAGATCACTTGCCGATCTCGTGTCTTTGTACAGCTAAAACGTTGTGAGCTGAAAAGGTCCGCGAATAAAAGGGATAAACTCGCGCTAAGTTTACCTCGGCCGCTCCTAAAACGGAGAGGGCGGCATTCGGGATAACGGGAATAACATACGCCGGTAATCAACAACTAAACTCGTACTTGGATATTGATAATATATGAATTTTATTTATTATAAAAAAATATAAATTTAGTTTAACATAGAATATAACCAAATGACAAAAGCCGTATATAGGCCGCGTGAGGTCTCGCGACGAGGTGGAACCACCGGGGTTACTCGCACTTTCTCTCTTTCTAGCACGCGTACGCGGTCGCCCGTTAGCTTCCTCGCCGTCGCGCGCGGGCGAGATCCGCCGATCCCGAACTTAAAGTTATAGCCGTAAAGAGAGAGTCTTTACGGCTTCGGCGGCTCGAGAGTGGTGCACCACGTACCTTGATTCTCGATTCTCCCCGTCGATGCGTTCGACTTCGCCTGTTTCCCCTCTCACCGTCGGGCTCTCGCGCGCGGCAACTTTGCCGTCCTCGCAGGTTCCTGTGAGTTGCTGGAGCTGTGCACTTAACACCAGCACGCTCACTCCACCGAGTCACTCACTCTTCACGGCGCGAAACCCAGAACCCGAGCAAGAATCCGGGATAGCGATTCTTTTACTCTTGCCACGAATTAGCAAGGAAGGCGTTACCGGCGACGTGTCTATCTACGATGACTCGCATAAACTCTCTATATACTCTCCTCAGTCAGCTTGCGCGTCGGACCATTATTAGTTCTTACGCGCGGGCTTTCCCGATCACCTACAAGCTTTTCCGATCGTCACTCGCGCTCGTTATGAGGTATAGTTTCATACGCATAGGAGTATGTAGCTTACCTTTACAATATTTACTAAACTTTTCTGCTTGAAAAATAGTTATTGTATGCAGAAAAAAGTAGAAAGTAATTATTAGTTACAGAAAGAAAAAAATAATATTTCAATTTAATATAAAATATAAATCTCTCTGTGATGTAAATATTTACATGACTTTATCTCTCTCTAACGGCCACATTTCAACTACAAGTGCTTATTTCTCCCCCATCTCTTGTGCAATTGGTGGGAGCAGACAAGCATTGACGTTTCGGATCATTCGAAAAAGGTTTTTCGTAATTATTATATTTAAAATAATGATTCCATTATACGTACAATCATTATAAAATTATATTATTTTTTCATTACTATGGACAGCTTAGAATTTAAACAAACTTACACATGACAGAATAAAAAAAATGGATACATACTAAATATTAACTGTAAATTTTAAACTATATGAATTCTTTTAGAGCTTAAATTTATATTTTAATAACTGTAAATGATAATGAAAAATTAACTTACCAAAAATAGTAAAGTGCATATGCTTACTAAATTGTAGTATTTAGTAACTAATTATTAAAATTTTGGATTATTATAAACGGTTATAAATAGAATTTTACCTCCTAAAATTAATTTATTTAATGACGAAGGATCATCGTCCAAAAATTCTATGTCATTAATATTTTGTACTTCGTAAATAAATAAATTTTTGTATTAATTTTAAAAAAAGATCTATAACCTTTTAGAGTCATAAAAATAGTAACCTGTTTCTTCTATTTTTTTCGCAGTTTGTAATTTGCACCCTTCTTCAAAATTTACGTTTTTATTCATAATTACATTCTATTTATTTTTCCGTTAGTTATGGAGCCCACATATTTATTTTGATTATTGTAAACAAATATTGTTTTATATAAATATACATTTACTATTCACTTATATATCCATGCATTTTGAAATTGCTTTAAAATCAATAACATTTAAATTTGATGTACTTTTTGGATATTAAATTTTCCTAAATTATTAGTTTTGAAAATTTTTTCAAATATAATTCGTATTATATAATACCACAGTTAAAATTTTAATTTTCTTTTGCCATTAATGTTTCTAATAGAATTAGCATAAAAAATGCAATAATTAATGTATTACATTTTTTACTCATTGTATATCATATGGTATAACGGTAAGCAAGTTACCGATCACGTGAGTTACAGCAAAGAGTATAGGGAACGATGCGCGCGCAGGAACGCGCGAGTATCGTGCGCGAAAGGAGGAGAGGTATCAAGTTCGCGCGTACACGGTGAGACAATGTGCTGTCGAGCCGGTCCAACCTTTGTTTTACTTAGTAAAAAGAACTAAATTTTCGGTGTGTTTTGTATGTGGGTGTGAGTTATTACTCCCCACCAACCTCTGCGTCGACGTGCAGAGTAGCACGTCCCGCCGTACGAAAAAGAAGGAATACAGGAGTCGGCAGCCGTCCCGACCGTTAGAGTGAGAGAGAGAGATAGTGCCGAGGCCGAGATCTCTCAGTCGCCCAGCCTTTTCCCCACAATACGAATTACAGTTTATACACACAATTCATGTTTATTCACACTGAAAAAAATCATATATTATCTATACTTGAAAAAACATAAATTTAAAATATATATTACATAAATATTCCGCCGCCGTCGAATATAAGATTTGAGGATTGGCAGCTACCCTTTACATATATAATGTAACGGTAAACGGTTCACGCGTGACGAAAATCGTACCGATCGCGTGAGTCTACCGTTGAAGACGCGTAAGGCGCATGCGCGAGCTCGTCAGAGAGCCGGTGTGCACGATACACCGGCAGTATTGTTCGAGCCTTGAACGAACGCGATACCGCGAGTGCCAGGAGAAAGAGAGAGAGAATCGAGAATCGGACGAGAGAAAGAGCCGACGGAGAGGCAATTAGGAGGAGAGGAAGGAGGGACCGAACGCCAAGAAGTAGTCAACTAGGTCGTTTCGGATTACAAGTAAGTCCTGGCCAAGCGTGCGCGAATAATTGCGAGTGGGGTAAGTGTGCTTAACGACGGGATACGCGCGGTATCCCGACGGCGAGTCAAGCGAGAGGATAACCGCTCTCATCGCGTCTCGCTCTCTCCGCAACTTAGACGCGTACACGACAGGCCGGAGTGCTTAACACTCCGGTACAATCCTAACCGCGTCAACCCGTTGTGCAGCCAGGTAACTCGTACCTGGCGGGGAGTCCTCGTTCTCGAAATCGACCGGCCCGTCGGGCCTCAACGCGAATAGCGGCGGGCGCACACACACGTATTTTTAACTTGTTAACAGCCGGATAGTTGTTTACTTTTGGGCCAAGGAATAGCATCGCCTTGGCCCGACCTTGTACTTTTTGTAATTAGTCATAGCACCGTTTATTTCTCGTTATTGTAATAAATTTGTTTCTTAATAGTACACCCGATATAGTATTTTATTGATTTCCCGACGAACCCTATCCCGAAGGCGAATACCGCCATGCCTCGCGGGTGTCGTGCATTGTACTTCGCACGACACATAGCTGAGTAGCCGAGTACGAGTATTGACGGAGGATAAGCGTGTACTAGGTAAGTACACACGCTGTACACAGGGAAGACGTCATCGTGCGGAGCTTGAGGCTAGCTCGCACCACTTTAAAGGACGGTTCCGCCGATCGGTTAGCTGCCTGGTAAAACAGCTGACCACTACACTGAGAGTATTTCCTGTGCATTGAGGATATGCACAGGACAATCAAAACACTCCTGACGAGTAAAACCAACCCTGTTACAATAAATATATATATACATATATATATATATGTATACATATATATATATATATACATATATATATATATATACATATATATACATATATTTATACATATATATATAAATATATGTATATACATAAATTGATCAATCGGTACTTATGCCGACACACAAAAAATCGGAAAATTATCTTTGTGAGCCCCGCTTTGACGTTATAATATTAATGAAGGATTGAAGCTATAACCTCATTCGAAGTGCCTCCGGCCTCCGGCACCTCGAAAGACGTTATAGCTTCAATCCTTCATTAATATTATAAGGTCAAAGTGTGCTTTTTTACCCGTGAGGGGTATTTAGGTATTTGGGTTATTGGATATTTGGGTTATTGGTTTTTTATGCATTATTCTATCAATTAATAGTCTCCCCCTTATATCTGAGTCGATACATATATTTTATAACCTCAAAACACCAAGATAACACGTAGTGTCACCATAAGTACCGATACTGGTGTTTATATATATATATGGGTGATTCACCGACACGGTGGCGGAGTGGTGGAGACGCACGTCGGCCGATCACGAAAGTTAAGCAGCACTGAGTGTGGTTGGTACTTGGATGGGTGACACCATTCTTGTGCGGCTTTCGGGATCGGTTAGGTGTTTTTCCACACTTTACAACGTGAGCGGAAGGTGTGAAACATTCGGTTTCGGTGTTTGGGCCTACGCAAGGTGACCCAAACATCTAAAACAGAATGTTTCAATACACCGGATGTCTCAGGGAAGGTTTTCCTACATGGTTTTCCCTTCCTCACAGGCATAACCCCGGGCGAATGCGAGACAGTGGGGACCGGGATGGGAAAAATTGGAATGTTGTCACCCCCCCCCCCCCCCCACATAAGTGGTAGGGGTGTCCCTGTAAAAACCCGTTTAATGGGTATACGAGGTAATGAGCAAATAGAATAAAAAATATATATATATATGGATGATTCTCTGTGACATCGAAGATGAAAAAAATTAATATTGCTATAACTATAGGAGTATGTTTTAGAGGTGTCCAGTAGTTCTCCTGAATTATTTTAGATTTTTTTGGAACCATTATTTTAAGTAACAGAGAGTCAAAGTTGACATTTTAGCACTTTTTTGCATTATATGCCCATTTTCATGAATATGACTTTTTGTAAAATTTTCTGAATTTTTCACTAAAAATTCGTTTAGTCTTAAATGTATGCTGTCACACTCTTGTAAGTCATTTAAACCTTAAATAGTGAAAATCAGCAATTCTGCTTCAAACTTTGTAAACCTAATGCTGCTTAAAAGATGTCTTTTTATAGTCATAAACTGCCTATAAATTTTCAGAGTGGGTCTAAATCATTAAGCTCACTTATGGTCAAAATATCTGGGAAAAGTGCCCAAAATATAAATATAAATGTATATTTGTTTTGTTGCCTTATAACGATGAATCTATTAGCATGATCAATGCAAAAAAATTTATGCACTTACTTTGGAGTGATAGAAAAGTATCTCCATTTGTTTCAGTATCCATCTAATCCCCTGTAAGCTGCTAAAAATACAAATATTATTATACCATTAGAAAAAATTAATTTTGAACCATTTATAATGCTGGATTTTCAATTTTACAATCACTTTAAGAGTTATGATATTAACCTGAAGCATTGTTTGAATTTCACAAACTTGTCACTGTCACGTAATCATATTACTCATTATAATCTCAGATCTGATTTGTTCATATATTTTTTGTAATAAATACGTATATTCAGTTATTGTAATAATAATGTTAATATATTTATAGTAATACTATAATAATATATTAATAGATAATATATATATATATATATACTAGGGGGGCTTCGCCCCCCTGCGCGCTTCGCGCGCCAACCCCCTATTTTTAATTTCGAAAAAGGTTTTTCGTAATTAATTTATTTAAAATAATGTTTTAAATTGTATTATTTTTTCACTACCATGGACACCTTAAAAATTAAACAGATTCACACAGCACCTTGGAGGTATTGCTATAGTTATTATAATTTATAAATAAAAGTTTACCAAAATTTAGTATAATGAAATCAGAATAAAAATAATAAAAAAAAATAAAGACATATTAAATGTTAACTGTAAATTTTAAACTATATGAATTCTTATAAAGCTTAAATTTATATTGTAATAATTATAAATGTTAATGAAAAATTAACTTACCAAAAATAGTAAAGTACGTATACTTACTAAATTGTAGTATTTTAGTTAACAACTTATTAAAATTTTGGATTATTTTAAACCGTTATAAATAGAAATTCACCTTCTAAAATTAATTTATTTAATGACGAACGATCATCGCCAAAAGTTCAATGTCATTAATATTTTGTACTTTAATAGTAATAAAACTTTCTTCTTAATTAAATTAATTTTTGTATTATTATTAAAGAATTATTTATAAAATTTTAGCGCTATATAAATAAAAACCTGTTTCTTCCATTTCTCCCGTGATTCGTAATTTGCACTCTCTTTCAAAATTTGCGTTTTAATCCATAATTATATCCAATTTATTTTTACTATGCAGAGCCCAAATATTTATTTTGATTATTATAAACAAATTCATTTCTTAAATATCCTTCTATTTCTAATAAATACATACTTGTTTATTTCAAATATTGTGTTATATAAATATAAATTATCTACACACTTATATATCCATACAATTTTGAAATATTAATTTAAAAAATATTTAAATTAAATGCTCCTAAATTAATAGTTTTTGAAAATCTATTCAAATGTAATTCGTATTTTATATTGCCACTGTTAAAATTTGAATTTTCTTTTGCCTATACTATTTATAATAGAATTATCTTAAAAATGCAATAATTAATATATTTAATTTTTAACCCATTGTATATATCATATGGATATTTGGAAAAGTGTATGTTATACTTGATTAATATTTATTTAATCTTCAAACAATTTTGCATCTGTATTTAATGCATTACATTGCATTTTAAATCCGTTATTATTATTGGGTATACGTTTAAAAATTTTATGAGTTTTATCAAGAATGAGTAGACAAATATACATTCTTTCAAGTTATGTTCACAACTTTTTTTTGCGCACGGAAAAAATACGTATATTATGTATTCTTGAAAAAACAATTTTAAAATATATATATATATATTATATAAATATTACGCCGCACGCACACACACCCACATACATACATATATATACATATATATGGTCTATTTCACGTCAAGTGGTACGATGCTAATTATGTGTAGAATTTATCCTTCTGGGTTAGAATTTCTAATCTTAAGGTCAATGTTACATAAACTACATGTCAATATTCAACTTAAAAAAGTGTAAGTTCGCCGCAATTGATTTTTTTATCCAAAAGTCTAAAAGAAAGCTTGGAGCAATACCTTTCAAATAGTCTGTAGCTTTTTATGGCCTTCAATTCTGTAAAAAGTTATGATAATTTAAAGAAAGACAAAAAATTCACAAAAATTAACATGGTATTTCCTATTTAAGTTTTTTAAAAAATTTGGTGTTTGTGTGTTCAAAAAATGTGATCTTTTGAGCGGTGTTAGATCAAAATCGATTGTGGCGTGGTCGCCTTTTTTTGATATTCAATATTTCCGGGCGTTCTATCTCTTCGAGATTTTAAAATTAGGAATTGTAACCCAAGTAGATAAGTTCTAAAGATTATTTTGAACAAAAGTTGTTTATAATGTATTTTTAAAAAAATTAATAGATTTTGAGATCAATAGCTTTGAAAATAATAATTTCTCTAAAAAATTGTAAAATTTCCATTTTTCATGGTGGAATAACTCTTAGGCAAATTATTTTTAACACCTCAAATTTTTTTTCTATCTTCTGGAAGATATTTCCAGTCTGTTCACAAAATTTGGAGTGATTTCAAATTTTCATCGTACCACTGATGTGAAATAGCCCATATATATGGTAATGAACAATTAACTTACCAAAAATAGTAAAGTGCATATACTTAATTGTAGTATTTAGTAAAAACCTATTAAAATTTTAGATTATTTGAAACGGATTTAATAGAACTTTACCTCTTAAATTAATTTATTTAAGTCATCGCCAAGAGTTCTATATGTCATTAATATTTTGTACTTTAAGAGTAATAAAACTTTCTTCTTAATTAAATTAATTTTTGTATTAGCTTTAAAGAATTATTTATAACATTTTAGCGGTATATAAATAAAAACCTGTTTCTTCCATTTCTCCCGTAATTCATAATTTGCACCCTCTTTCAAAATTTGCGTATTATCCATAATTATATCCAATTTATTTTTCCCTTTAGTTACAGAGCCCATATATTTATTTTAATTATTATAAACAAAGGCATTCCTTAAATAACCTTTTGTTTCTAATAAATACATACTTGTTTATATAAAATATTGTTTTATATAAATATACGTAATCTACTTACTTATATATCCATACAATTTTTAAATTTAGATTTGAATAATATTTAAATTAAATACTACTAAAATAATAATTTTCGAAAAATTTTTGAAATGTAATTCGTATTTTATATTGCCTTTGTTAAAATTTGAATTTTCTTTTACCATTACTGTTTATAATAGAATTATCTTAAAAATGCAATAATTAATGTATTAATTTTTAATTTATTGTATATTTCACATATAGCTATTTGAAAAAGTGTATGTTATACTTGATTAATATTTATTTTATCTTCGTAAAATTGTGCATATTTTTAAAAACATTACATTAAATTTTAGGTCCGTTTTTATTTTATGAGTTTTATCAGGAATAAGTATACTAATACACATTCTTTCAAGTTATATTCACAACTTTTTTTTGCGCACGTTAAAAATACATATATTATCTATTCTTGAAAAAACAAATAACACGTACACACATACGCACACACATACACACACACACACTTCTGGGTTAGAATTTCTAATTTCAATGTAAATGTTATATAAAATACATGCCAATATTCAACTTAAAAAAAGTGTAAATGCGCTACAATTGATTTTTTATCCAAAAGTTTGAAAGAAAGCTTGGAGCAATACCTTTCAAATAGTCTGTAGCATTATTATGGCCTTCAGTTCTGTAAAAAGTTATGAATTATCTTAAAAATGCAATAATTAATGTATTTAATTTTTAACCCATTCTATATATCACATATGGATATTTGGAAAAGTGTATGTTCACACACACACGCACGCACACACACAAACACACACACACACACACACACACATATATATATGACATATATATATATATATAACATATATATATAACATATATGTAACATATATATAACATATATATGACATATATATATAAAAGATATATATATAACATATATATATAACATATATATATGACATATATATATAACATATATATTGTAACATTTTGGTTGCCGCGCGGATGTTTATTTTAATATCGCGGCTGCTCAGCGGTACGGTTAAACTTACCGTATTTAAATAAACATATTTTTCTCGCGATGCGGCGACGGTTACCTGTCCGTTCTACCAAATCTGTTAAATGTTAATCTGAAACCGAGTTACTGTTTCAGATAACAACCAGGTAAAGTTCAAATCTGAAATTGACCGCGAAACAGGGATATCGCGTCGAGCACTTGTCAACCAGAAATATACGAGCTCTTAGGATTACGGAAGGAATCGTACGTGGGTTAAATTCAATTAATTGAACACCGGATTGAATTTAAATAATAATATGAATTTATTGAAATAAATAAACAAAGATAAATAATAAACAAAATCTGATTGTCGCCGAGGTCTACGCTTTCATTACAAGTCGGTAAACGGCCGACTTGTAGAACGAGGGGAAGAAAATATCGCGAACTAAAATAATATATCCAGTCAACGGGACTGGTATAAAGAAACACGATTAAGTGCGAATAAAAACACGATCGCGTGAAGTGGTACCACTTACTTTGTACGCTGCTGTAGTCGTTGGTAAACAACGACCAGCCGATCGGTTGCTTTCTCTCTCTCTCACTCTCGCTGCGGTGTCGGACGGATTGTCCGCTCGCCCGTGCACCGGGGTTGTGTGGCTGCAGGCATATGCACGGTATAGCACCACTCACTGCAAATGCAGGATCGGCCTGCAGTCGAAACGCACACACAAAACGCACGGTAAATCACAGCACGGCGAAGCTAAACACATGACGCGGGGGGATCACACCTGTCACGTAAGAAGGTGGTTATTACTCTCCCCAGTGCGCGCGAATCTCCCCCTTACCTCTCTAATGAGGTGCGTGCGCGAATCTTTCGCGCGCGAAGTTGATCCCGCCCGTGTAGCCACGACGAACCGAGCCGAGCCGAATCTCGCCGGCTCGAACCGATGCGAACATTATGATACTGTTCGCTCGTGTTGCTCGAATTCGTCAAACGGTGAGGTAAACAGTACCTTACCGTTACAACCTCCTTCCAGATTCCACATACCCGTGATGTGGTTTCTGCATCCCTGACGAATTTGGGATGGGAAGTGGCTACACAGGTACAAAAACAAAAAAAAAACTGGCCCAAAAATCCGGACACTAACTGCAGTTCCGTCGTGGTCTGCCTCTACCTCGTTTGGCTAGCCCGCGGTGGCTATTGGTCGGAATTACCGTCGACCGATCTCGCGGTCTGGCGACGACCCTCGCGTTTTTACGCGGCCTACCTCTACTTTGTTTAACGGGGGGCACGACGTTCGCGTCATCTCGTTCCTCGCGTGGAACGGCGCTCGCTTGCGTCTCGCCGCGTGAGACGTCTTCGCTCGCAGGAACCGTGTCGCGTTCGGGTTCCTCTTCCCTCGTAGGTAGATCGGTCTCGATGTCGTCTTCTTGGCCGTACTCATCGCCATGATCATCCGATAAGTACGGTTTGAGGTACTGGACATATCATTTCTCCTCATGTCCCTGAGTATCCTGGATCTTAACAGTATTTGGGCCGTATCTGTGGACGATCAAATAAGGACCGACGTATTTTGGAGCTAACTTGGCCGAGACGCCTTGTGCGCTGGATGAGAGGACTCGGTTCTTCTTCCATACCAAGTCCCCGACTTCAAAAGAAGTCGCTCGTCTCCCGGCATTATATTAACCGGCTTGCCTATCCTGAGCATTATTAGCTCTAGCTGAAGCTCTCTTGTGAAGCTCAGGTAGTCGTGATAGCCGATCACTCCACTCAAGCAAACGCTGGTATTCCAAACGTTGCTGAGTCAGCTCGTCTTGAACTCGACGAGCAGTGCCGGGTGGCTCAGGCTGCCGGCCGTAATTTAACATGGCCGGGCTTCATCCTGTCGAACTCTGTACCGCCGTATTTAAAGCAAACACAAGGTCCGGTAACTTCTCGTCCCAAGTGTTGTGCTTCTCGGTAATGTAAGACGCTACCATCGTTTTCAGCGTCCGATTAGCACGTTCGACGGGATTGGCCTGAGCGTGGTACGGGGGAAAAGTTGTATGAAATATTCCTCGTTCCACGAGATAATCATCTACGAGCTTGTTCTTGAACTCAGTGCCGTTGTCGGATAAAAATACTTCCGGTGTGCCAAAGCGCATGACGACTCGTTCGTGTAACTCTTTCACGATCGTCTTAGCGTTAGCTTTCCGGATCGGCACTGCTTCAATCCAGCGCGTGAACAAATCTTGGAAGACCAAAATATATTCAAATCCGTGTGTGGAGCGGGGAAGTGGTCCAGTAACATCTCCTGCTACCACTTGCCATGGCTTTTCAACCACTCGCCTACCCATCAAACCCCTGGGAGGGCGTTGTTCCACCTTGCATTGCTGGCACACCTGACATTTGCGTACATACTCGCCAACTTCGGCATAGTAACGTGGCCAATAATATAACTTTGCCACGCGAGCAAATGTCTTTTCTCTACCTAGATGGCCAGCTGCTGGATCATCATGACATTCTCGGAGGATGGTCTGCCTGTGCTCTTCGGGTACGACCAACTTCCAAGCGTCATGATCTTCCATGGCGTCATCCAAGTCAGTATCCACCCGATACGAATACAAGTTTCCACCTTGGATCTTCCAATCAGGAAATTCTCTCGGCCGCTCACTTACGTCTTTGGTCCACGAAAGGTACCAGGGGTCCTTAGTAGTCTGGCTCCAAGAGACGGAGGATAAGGCCGGCTCGTCTTCCTCATACATACGAGAAATTGCATCAGGAACGTAGTTTAGAGCTCCTTTCCTGTGCTCAATAGTAAAGTTATGAGACTGGAGTTCTAACGCCCATCTGGCGAGCCGGCTCGTTGGATTGCGAATATTGCATAACCAACGAAGACTACTATGGTCAGTGACAACTTTAAACTGGTAACCTTCGATGTATGGTCTAAACTTCTTAATCGCCCATACTACGGCCAGGCATTCCCGTTCCGTGACGCTGTAATTGCGTTCGGCGGGCGAGAGGATTCTACTGGCGAACTCCAGGACTCTCTCTTCTCCACCGACAATCTGTAGCAACACTGCACCGATACCAGTGTCACTAGCGTCAGTCTAGTGGGGGTAGTCATCGGTACGACTCCCCGCAAATTGTTAAAGTTTATTTGTCCATTATTTATTAATATTTAATTGTTAATTTAATAAATTGACTCGGCGAGACAATCTTTCTCGCCGATTAACAATAATATCGATTGTTGATAGTATTTTACCGGTTAACGTCCTATCCTACGAATACCGCCCTCTCCGGTGTTTATCCTAGTTGGCAATTTTGGGCATAGGGCCCAACACACGGTATATAAGTCAAACGGAGTGTTTGACGTTGTTAACGGCATTGCACGGGAATCAAAGGGATTCCCGGCCGCATCGTGGGACTGCACACTTAAGGTTGGTAAGTTGGGACAGATTGGGCCTAACCGTGGGCCTTACATATCCCCAGTACCCACCCCGTTACAACTGGCCATTTGTAACGGGGTACGGATTGAATATAAGGAATAAAAAAATCAACGAAGGTATCGGGGCGCGAACCCACGATCCCGGGAGCGCGAGGCAGAAGCCTCACCACTGCGCTACCATTCGCAATTATCCCGGCTAGTCGACTTGGTCCTATCGACGAACGTCGCCGATAATTCAGGGACCTAACCTGCGCCGACACTCGAAATCCGTACCCGTTATATCCCCCACCCAAACGCGACCTACGCCCTCGGGGAGCCGTTTGATCACTTCGATCACCTGGGCTAGAGAGGCGAAGGTTGTCCCTGCTCGACCGGTGTCAAGAAGACCATTTTCTGAGCACCGGGAGCCTCGTTAGGGATAGCCGTGCGTTTGCACCACCACGCTTGAGATCCCAGAAACTCAAGCTCCCCTACGTCTAGTGCATACCTTGGAGGTGTAGCTTTAAGCTGCTGGAAAGCGCTCTCTTGTTCTTCCAGCCAAAGATACTTCTGGTCTTTCTTGGTCAGACGCGTTAGCGGCTCAGCTATGGTAGCATAGTCGTGCATGAAGCGTCTGTACCAAGATGCCATACCGAGAAACCGTCTCAGCTGCTTCAAATTCTTGGGAGCCGGATATTCTTTAATCGGCTCCGTTTTAGCTGGGTCAGGTCGTATCCCGTCTCGGTTAACTCGCACACCTAAATATCTCACTTCGGGCTGGCAGAAGACACATTTCTCCCGATTAACAGATAAACCGGCTTCTGCCAAGCGAGTTAACACCTCGATCAACAGTTGCTTATGCTCTTCAAACGTCTCCGTGACAATAATGATATCGTCGAGATATGCATAAGCAACTGGTTCGAGTTCGGGTCCAATCACCTGATCGATCATGCGCTGGAATGTCGCGCCAGCATTTGCCAATCCATACGGCATACGAGTAAACTGGAACAAATCCACTCCAGGTACCGTAAAAGCCGTTATCGGGCGCGACTCCACCTGTAGAGGTATCTGGTGGTACGCACAGTTCATGTCGATCGTGGAGATGTATCGGGCTTTCTTGAGCTTGCGTAGGATATCCTGCATATATGGCAAAGGATATGCATCAGGTTTCATCAAAGCGTTGACTTTCCTAAAATCGATGCAAAAACGCCTAGCATTCTCACCCTTCTTCGCCATCACCACGGGGCTGGACCAACCGCTTTTCGAGGGTTCAATAACGCCAGTCTCGAGCATCTCGCGAACTTGACGTTGCATTTCCTCTCGAATCTTATCAGAGACGGGGTAGTACCTCTGTTTGATCGTTATGGCTGATCCGACGTCGATTATATGTTCGACATCGTAAGAACGGCCGATCTTTGGCAAGGTTGTGGACAACACTCGGTCTAGAAGTTCGCGCAATTGTGTGCGCTCTACTTCTGTTACGTCAGCGACACCTGCTGACGATAATGAAGCATTGCCACTTTCCATACTTGCCACTTCCAGCTGTAGGACTTGATCCGTTCCCTTTAGGAATAAACGGTCGGAATCTGGGTCTAGGACGGCTCGCAATGCTCGGATAAAATTTACTCCGATGTAGCATTCAGCATCCAGGTTCGGCATGATCGCAACACGTATTTCTCGAGTCTCTTTACCGATGGTAAATGGTAGCATCACGTGACCACACAACGGATGAGTACTACCATCAGCGAGCTTGGCATTGCCAGCTCGCGACTCGAGAAGCGACCTGCCTAGAGCGGTTGCTAACTGCAAATCGCTCGGACCCATTACGGTTGTCGATGCACCTGGATCGAACAACGCACGGATCCGAAATCCATCTATGTCAACCTGACACCACCAGCGCGTCTCGTCCTCAGGACGATAACTCCGTCGGCTAGTGTTCGATGTCACTAATTTTAGGACATCGCAGGTCTCCGGATCCATTCCGACTTCCTGGGATCTGTCTGGAATCAGTCCTTTCCTTTTCTGCTTAACTGCAGCTGGACTATCTCGGTAATCGGGAGTCAGACCTTTGTCCTCCTTGGGGACTCCCTGTACTTTGGGGTATGCGGTTGTCCCCTCTAACCGCTTCCCCGCGCGTTTTTTGCGCAGTCAGGGCACGTCCTAACGGTGTACCCCAACTTACCACAAGTATGGCACTTGATCGGCTTGGGGAAGTCTTCTTTTCTCTTTATCTTCTTTCTTGAATCCGACGATTCCCCAAGCTTCGAGGATGAACCACTCGATGACCGTCGATCGGGACTTTTACGTGTCTCCTTCCACCTTTTAAACCGAGGAGGAGACTTGTGGATTTTCTTCCTAGGTGGCGTATCTTTATCCACCTTAACCCCAGCTGTCTGGCTACTCGTTCGCATGGTCCTAAGGGTTTCTTCCAGGACTTTTGTGAGCCGTTCAATCGGATCTTCTCGACTCGACTCACTCACCTCCTTAGCCACGCTTGCTACCTTGGGCTTGGCGGTCGGCCGCTTTTTGGACTTTGCCTTGTAAGCAAGTTCCGGCAGCATTAAATCTTCCTCTGCCGGAGGCGGTCGATATAACTTTTCCCGCTCGAGCGTTTGCTCGGCGTCCATCGCCAGCTCCAATAAATCTTCAACCGATTTGGCTTCAGCCCTCTTAAACAACCGCTGAAGCTGAGGTAGCATGTTACGGTAAAGATGGTCCAATTGCCTACGCTCGCTCGGGATCGGGTTGAGTTTTCGCATGATTGCGATTGAGCAGGTGATATAATCTCTCACCGGCTCATCCTCACCCTGTGTCCGAGCATTGGACTCCTCGATGAGCCTTTGCTGGAAGCTTTGGCTCATACCGTACCATTTCTTGGCAGATTTCACAAAATCTTGCCACGAGTGCCATTTGTCCTTCTCATTCCGGTACCACGTAGCTGCGGTTCCCGTGAGAAGTTCGGACAAGGACGGCAACACCTCGTCCTCGCTGAGGTTGGCGAGAATCCTACAGTCTTCGACTCTCGCAAGGAAGGCATCGATACTCTGGCTTTTGTCGCCCGAGAATCGGACTCCCCACTTACGAACCACCGCACCAACATCGCGCGGTGTCCCGGCCGATCTCGACGCTGATTGGCCGGACTCGTAAAAGTCCTTCAGATTAGGGTAGGGAGAGCTTGAACATGGAGGCTGTCTCGGTCTCCGTGTGTCACCCCTTCCCCAAGCTCCTCCAGCATCTGCATGAGGTGCTTGAGACCCCTCAGGCTCTACCTGCACGTGTTGTGGTCTGATGTCCGTCTCGTCCAGAGTGTAACACGTATAGGTGTCCTGGAACTGGACATGTTGGGTTGGCTCTCGGGTTTTGTTTGTGCTGGAAGCTTGTGCACCGCTTGGCAAGTCCAACTTGCTGTTGACGGTGTGCATCTGTACTTCCAGCTCCTTAACCCGTTTCGTCAAGGTGGATAACTTACTTACTTGCTCCGCTAACATCCAAGCAAAATCCTTTGGTATCTCGAACTGAGCGCCAGTATGGGATACCAAAGTTATCCATTCTTCCTTGTCGGTTTCTCGGTCGGAGGTGTCCGACTGCCCATCTTCCTCTCGCTCGTCCGTATCTTCTACTTCTAGAGCGAGAGTCCTCTGTAGCACCTCTACTACATCTGGGTCAGAATCCGGGTCCGGAATCTCCGGATTCTGGGCAACCATGGACTTAAACCAATCTGTCCTCCGCCTGTTCCGCCTAACAGGATCCTCATTTGAGTTTGTGTCGGCTGCGAACTCTTGAGCCGTATAATTACCCAACAACCACTGTTGGAGTCGTTCGGCTTTTTTATATACAGAGCCGTCTGTACGCATCTCTAACGACTCCAAGTGCGCCTGGATCTGTTCGCTGGATTGCGTACCAATCCACTGATCGACTTGCGTGGTCATCGATTCCGCCATTTTAATTTTAACAAAATTACCGCTACGATTATTTACACAAAAAAAAACTCTGAGTCGCTTTTCGCTTTACCTGTGCAAGGTATGCTTTTCTTCAAATTATTAGGTGGCTTTAAATAATAAAATTATTGGGCCACTAAGTTGAAGAATGAACTCTTTTCCCTTTATAATTACAAGAAGAAAAATTAAGCACACCTATTTGAAATTTGCTAATATAAAAAACTTGCCTAATATAAAAAACTACGTTAAAGAATTATATTTTTGAATATTAATTTTCCAAACAAATCGGGAGAAAAAAAAATTAACTATGTTACACGCGGGATTAATTTAATATATTATAAAACAAATAAACATACATTATTAAACGTAAAAAGAAATTTTACGAATTGTTAATAAATTAAATTAAAAACAAGAAAAAATTTGTTTAAATCCGACTAAATACGAAAAAATCGAATTTACTCCGGCTCTCGGTCACCAACGCACGCTGAATATATTATAAAATAAATAAATAAATAATTGAATAAATAGATAAATAAATATAAATATATTCCTAAACAACTAAATGTGTACGCCGCTGTGACCTCTTACAATCGCAATGTTACAAAAAAAATAATAATACAATTTTTATTGTAACGCGAGAGCCGGTCCGCGTTGTCAAAAATATAAATTTAACAAGCAAACTTCAAAATAGAAAAATTTTTACCCTTGCACAGGTGTTACAATTTTATTAAGTCGGAAAACTAAATAACGCCGATTTTCCGACTAACCTACTCGAAATTAGGGACTCGGTATGTAAATTGCGGACCTCAAGGCGAATCGATCTATATTTCAATTTTAAAATTCAAATTTACTATTATTTACGTGTAATTAATTAAAAAAATTATTATTACCGACCTCGGATTTCTTTTAACCAAACTAACCAACAATAAAAGAAAATCCGGTTCAAACTTATAAATTATTGTCTAAATACAGTAATTTAAAGGTTAGAATTAATCGCGAACCGATTAATCTAACTGCCGGTAATAACAAATATACTAATTAACGTAACTAGTATATAATAGAAAATTACACGTAAAATCCACACGTACTTAAAAAAATTAAATTTAAAATAAATTGATAACAACAAAAATCAATTAAATTAAATTAGATTCACTACCGTTTATAATAAAATCCTATTTTATAAGGGCACCTATATAAGCGCAGCTCGTATCACAAAAAAACGCAATTTAAAAATTTACGTTGTGCGCCTCGTAGGCGCAATTTGGAAATTAACGTTGGGCGTAAAATAACCCAATCTATTAATTTACGTTGGGCGCCATGTAACAGTTTGGTTGCCGCGCGGATGTTTATTTTAATATCGCGGCTGCTCAGCGGTACGGTTAAACTTACCGTATTTAAATAAACATATTTTTCTCGCGATGCGGCGACGGTTACCTGTCCGTTGTACCAAATCTGTTAAATGTTAATCTGAAACCGAGTTACTGTTTCAGATAACAACCAGGTAAAGTTCAAATCTGAAATTGACCGCGAAACAGGGATATCGCGTCGAGCACTTGTCAACCAGAAATATACGAGCTCTTAGGATTACGGAAGGAATCGTACGTGGGTTAAATTCAATTAATTGAACACCGGATTGAATTTAAATAATAATATGAATTTATTGAAATAAATAAACAAAGATAAATAATAAACAAAATCTGATTGTCGCCGAGGTCTACGCTTTCATTACAAGTCGGTAAACGGCCGACTTGTAGAACGAGGGGAAGAAAATATCGCGAACTAAAGTAATATATCCAGTCAACGGGACTGGTATAAAGAAACACGATTAAGTGCGAATAAAAACACGATCGCGTGAAGTGGTACCACTTACTTTGTACGCTGCTGTAGTCGTTGGTAAACAACGACCAGCCGATCGGTTGCTTTCTCTCTCTCTCACTCTCGCTGCGGTGTCGGACGGATTGTCCGCTCGCCCGTGCACCGGGGTTGTGTGGCTGCAGGCATATGCACGGTATAGCACCACTCACTGCAAATGCAGGATCGGCCTGCAGTCGAAACGCACACACAAAACGCACGGTAAATCACAGCACGGCGAAGCTAAACACATGACGCGGGGGGATCACACCTGTCACGTAAGAAGGTGGTTATTACTCTCCCCATGCGCGCGGAATCTCCCCCTTACCTCTCTAATGAGGTGGCGTGCGCGAATCTTTCGCGCGCGAAGTTGATCCCGCCCGTGTAGCCACGACGAACCGAGCCGAGCCGAATCTCGCAGGCTCGAACCGATGCGAACATTATGATACGGTTCGCTCGTGTTGCTCGAATTCGTCAAACGGTGAGGTAAACAGTACCTTACCGTTACAATATATAACATATATATAACATATATATAACATATATTATAAAAGATATATATATAACATATATATAACATATATATATAAAAGATATATATAACATATATATGACATATATATATAAAACTATATATATGTTGAATTCTGAATTCTTAGACCGCGGCGGCGGCGGCGTGGGGCGGCGAAATATTTATATATTTCAATACCGTTTATAATAAAATACTATTTTATAAGGGCAACTTATATAGGAGCAGCTCGTATACAAAAAAACTCAATTTAAAAATTTACGTTGTGCGCCTAGAGGGCAATCTTGAAATTAACGCTTGGCGTAAAATAAACCCAATCTATTAATTTACTTTGGGCGCAATGTAAAAAGGTTGGTTGCGCGCGGGATGTTTATTTATATCGCGGATGCTCAGCGGTACGGTTAAATTACCGTATTTAAATAAAAAATTTTTCTCGCGATGCGGCGACGGTTACCTGTCCGTTGTACCAAATCTTGTTAAATGTTAATCTGAAACCGAGTTACTGTTTTCAGATAACAACCAGGTAAAGTTCAATCTGAAATTGACCGCGAAAACAGGGATATCGCGTCGAGGCACTTGTCAACCAGGAAATATACGAGCTTCTTAGTAGTACGGAAGGAATCGTACGTGGGTTAAATTCAATAATTGACACGGATTGAATATTTAATAATAATATGAATTTATTGAAATAAATAAACAAAGATAAATAATAAACAAAATCTGATTGTCGCCGAGGTCTACGCTTTCATTACAAGTCGGTAAACGGCCCGACTTGTAGAACGAGGGGAAGAAAATATCGCGAACTAAAGTAATATATCCAGTCAACGGGACTGGTATAAAGAAACACGATTAAGTGCGAATAAAAACACGATCGCGTGAAGTGGTACCACTTACTTTGTACGCTGCTGTAGTCGTTGGTAAACAACGACCAGCCGATCGGTTGCTTTCTCTCTCTCTCACTCTCGCTGCGGTGTCGGACGGATTGTCCGCTCGCCCGTGCACCGGGGTTGTGTGGCTGCAGGCATATGCACGGTATAGCACCACTCACTGCAAATGCAGGATCGGCCTGCAGTCGAAACGCACACACAAAACGCACGGTAAATCACAGCACGGCGAAGCTAAACACATGACGCGGGGGGATCACACCTGTCACGTAAGAAGGTGGTTATTACTCTCCCCAGTGCGCGCGAATCTCCCCCTTACCTCTCTAATGAGGTGCGTGCGCGAATCTTTCGCGCGCGAAGTTGATCCCGCCCGTGTAGCCACGACGAACCGAGCCGAGCCGAATCTCGCAGGCTCGAACCGATGCGAACATTATGATACTGTTCGCTCGTGTTGCTCGAATTCGTCAAACGGTGAGGTAAACAGTACCTTACCGTTACAATATATAACATATATATAACATATATATAACATATATATATATAAAAGATATATATATAACATATATATAACATATATATATAAAAGATATATATAACATATATATGACATATATATATAAAACATATATATATATGTTGAATTCTGAATTCTTAGACACGGCGGCGGCGGCGGCGGCGGCGGCGAAATATTTATATATTATAGATATATATATATATATCAGAGATTCCATGTTAAGTGATCCAGTTAAAAAATAGAATTTTGTTTTAATGTACGGAATCAGTAAAAAAACTACTTGTATAGAGTGTAACTAAATTTTTAGACCTGAATTTCAATTAGTACCAGAGTTGTAGCCAATCAAAGAATTTTCTGAAAAAAATGACTTTTTGGCCATTTTTATCGCTTAACCCTTTTTGGGGCATTGGCACTCTAAGGATGCCACTTGTTTTTCTGTGGTTTTCCTAACATTTTTTTATTATTGACGTTAAATTCATAGACGCTTTGATTTTTTTGACTTTAAAGTAGTTGTTTTAGGTAACTTAAGTGTTTTTTAACCCAAATTGTTATGTACGGAATTGTTATAAACAATTGATTAACGAAAAATGCTATTTTTTTAATTTTAATTCGGCAGCAATCACAAAAACATAGATATTTATACAAAATCTTTTTATATGTGTTGTGTAGACTTATTGGAATAACATATATTTTTTTGAGAATTTTTTTAAGGTTCAATTTTTGCCAGGTTCAATTATTTAGTAATGAATTTATGTACATTACTAAATAGGGAAAAAAATTATAAAGTATGCTATAAATTCGAGACAAGCATGCGTTATTTTTTTATTAGTTTATAAGTAAAATAGCTTTTTCTTCAATTATCACAACCACCCCTGAAACCTAATTCACCCCTCCTAAAAGTAAATCCCACATATATGTATGTGTACGTACAGATGTTACATTTTGGGTAAGAGCATACAAGCTGTCTGAGATACACACACATAAAAATACACCACACTAACGCATTCACCGACGTACATACACACACACACACGCGCGCGCGCGCGCGCGGGCAACAGTGGATTTTGTGTTCAAAAACATGTCAAATAAGTTTTATTCGGAAATTAACACAACACCGAAATTTGATTCAGCAACTCCAAAAACGTATATAAGCTGTAGGAAATGATTTATATGACATTTTTTTATTTTACCTTAAAATGATCCTGACCTGATACAAAACAATAGACCTTGAATTTGGATTCAGCGACTCCAAAAACCTTAGAATCCACCTTGAGTTAGAGTTAGAGTAATATGCTCTGCAATCTAATGTGCCCCTGAAAGGGTTAATAACTCAAAATCTAACAATTTTTTCTTATATACGTTAAAGTTTATACATTTCAAGAAGAAACTGTTGAAATATTTAATTTCTATTAGTTTAAAACATTGAATATAGTTATAATTAATAAAAACCTTTATAGTAAAAAAAGGGTTATACGATCAAAAATATTTTATCCATCCAAAAATCTAATTCATTGATGATTAGTTACCTTCAAAATGATGCAAAGTTTGAGTGCGGCGAGCATTTCAGACAAAGTTATGATGTTTTCAGGCAAATTTCTTAAAAAAAGAGAGCGAATGCATTTTATGAAAAAAAAAGAGTAAGCGTATACTTGCATTCAAACAATATGGTACTATTATTCCTCAATAATACTAAAATGTACTATTTATTGTTAGTCACTGATATTTTTCAATCTCTAAGCTGCTTACAAATACAAAATAGTAGGTATAAACAGTTATACCTGTCATATAATTGGATATATACCTGAAACTATTTATAATTCCAATAAATTCTTATCCTACATCCTTATCGAGCTAATATTTAATACCATCTCTAGTGTCTATAAGCACTTAAAGCATATAAATACAAAAGTGACTATCTCCAAAAATATTTTTTTTAAATAGATGTTTTTTTATTGCATTTAGTAATTTAAATTATAATACTTATTTTTGTATAACTTGAAGTTTTTGTATAAAAAATACCATATCTATAACAAATCATTTTCAATTTTAGACATTAATTAACAAAAAACTACATTCAATGCTAAAAATATATTCACTGCAAAACACAAATAACTGCTTTTGGATCTATGCGATTAATTAAAGTCATTAATCTATTTTAAGTAAGTTAATATGTATTAATAAATGAATAGTAGAAATGCAAAACATTTAATAGGTATTAAATACCCTAGCCGTGTTCGTTTACGCTACTAAATAGATATTTTTCTTAGCCTTTTTTAAGTAGTAAATGAAACGCTTTTTAACACTGTGACCGCCCATTTTTTAGATTCATGTGTTGAAATACACTTTAAACCTATTTCTCAGCGGCTTATATTAGTTACGACTTATTGCTACTTTTACGTGTTAATAAATAGGAGAATAATATGTATGCAAGAAACCTAACCAAACACTTTTAAAGTTATATTTTGAATTAAAATGCATTAATAACAAGTTCAAATCACCATCTTGTTTACTTATATCCATAATAAAAACAATTGACAATCTTCTTAAGTATTTTGGATTGACTTAAGTAAAATATAATTCCACGTTATTTTCTGTAATCATTTAGTAGACACCTCTTACCTATTAAAACTTACTACTTTTTTCCAAGGCATGAACTAGAATTCCACTCATTTTAAATGTTCTCATTTTCACAAGGGAAGAGAATATTCATTATTGCGAAAAGTAACATTTCACTTTAAAGAGGTTTAAATACAATTTATTTGTTCTAAATACAGTTTATTTGGTATAAATATATATTCATTTATATTGTTTATATTTTCAAATATAGTCATTTGGTTGTAGTTATAATTCAATTAATTATTTATTAGTTCACGGTTGTGTTATTTTATGTTTGCTACATGCGACATGACAAAATGTTTATAAAATTAAATAAATAAACTGCTGGTATACTATGTATTTTATTATTGATGTATGTTTCCCAATACTTTATGTGTCCATTTAATTTTTGTACATTTTAATCTCTTTATAACGCTCTTTTACTTATTTAAATAGTGCGTATGAAATAAAAAAAATTTTTTAGTGCTAAATGATGGTGATTTTCAGATAGCAGCAAATATCAAATTTATACTTAATATATTTCTATTAATAATTATTAATTATTTTTTATTTTGAATATTATATTTCACTTTACCAATAATTTAGTTATTTAATGACTGATATATAAGGCTGCAATCGTATCTTTTCGAAAAAGAATTAACATTTCGAATAACACTGCGATTCTTTATCAACTTACGAATGCGATACGATTTATGGGCTATAACGCACGTAAAAGTTAGTTAATCAGCCCCCTGACAAAATTGGTGGTCAATATATCGACCACTCCCATCTAGAACGTAAAGTCTAATGTTAAAAATTCAATTTGCGAATTAGGAGTGCTCTTAGACGTATTTGGATGCGCTGAATACGAACAAAAATATCAAAAAATGTTCAGGAGACATCCTTGATCTTGAAAATTGTATTTCAAAGTCAACTTCATTACTTGTAGTATTTTAGTCCAAAAATGATATCCTAAAATGATATGCATTACATTTATTTTTATCACTGATGTATTATACAAAAATATATTAGTTTTCGCTCTTAGTATTACCCAGTAACAATAGCGTGGATGTGGTGAAAATTTGATCCCTTTGGGGTGCTTTATTTCCGTGAGTCCCCTTGCCTCTCACGTTAGGGTGCTTTATTTCCGGGAGTCCCCTTGCCTCTCACGTTGGGGTGCTTTATTTCCGTGAGTCCCCTTGCCTCTCACGTTGGGGTGCTTTATTTCCGTGAGTCCTCTTGCCTCTCACGTTGGGGTGCTTTATTTCCGTGAGTCCCCTTGCCTCTCACCTCTAAATATTTGACTTTATGATAATGTCTCTTTTGTGTGATATTCTTCAAAACATGGTGCTACACATAAAGGAATATCACAATCAGAGCACATGTATTTTGTTCGACTAGTAATTTTATATAAAGCATAAAAGAGGCCGAGTAGCCGATCGCGCCTTATACTTTTAGTGCTCGCTGCACTGAGCTGAGCTTATCACGGCGTAGCTCAGCACCACGGAAAAATCAATGTAACTTACTTTGCCCAAGGATGCGCCGGCGAGTTGATCAATTCCTCGCTCGCTCGTATCGGTAATGGCTAGACTTCCTCGAGCGTCGGGGAAGAGGCACGGCGTCAATGTATCGTCCCGAGGATAATACCCTCGGCTCGGGCAGTGGGGCAACACACGTGCACACACTAATCTCGCACTAGATCTCTCTCTTTCTTTCTCTCACTCACTCTCGCTCGGAACACGCGCCCGTTATACTACCAAATCAACTTCATGAATTTCCTCATACTCCAAATCTTGTATTTCAGGTTTAGACTCGCCATTACTCCAAGTTTCAATGACAGCCATTTTATCAAAAATAATTGCTTGTATTTTTTTGACAACTTAATAAATAAAGAGAATGATGAAATAATAATAATATTATCAATAAAAAATCTTCCGCAAGAAAAAATAATTATGTGTTGATATGCCAAGAAACTAATAGTAATAAATAGTTCAAATAATCACTATGAAAATGTGTTTCATCAAACGCAAAACTATTTGTTTCGTATTCAAAGTATTAAAATACGTTGGTATACCAATTTTCAAGTCGAAATACCGAATAAAAAAATTGACCTTGAAATCACTATTTCAAATATACTTTGTAGAATGATAACACTATGTTTCCTGTATTCAACATATAATATTACCCCCGAAACAATTCCAAAATAATATGATACCAAAGTGGTCGATAAACGACCAGTCCCGTCCTTAAAAGGTTAAACCACTAATACCCAAGCGCACCAATTTTTTATGTTATTGGCATTAAAAATATTCTGCTCTTTACATTTTTAACGTAAAATTTTATGCTCTTTCAGAATCCCTGGTCAAAAATTTGGCCAGATTGAGAACAAAAAAGATAAAACTTATTAAAACACAGAAAGCAACGAAATGTTGGAAAAAAATTCTAATTCTTTTCTAGAATGTTATATCAAGTATTCTTCACTTTATATATGTAGACAGATTTTTTCGTATTATTGTTAATTTCTCGAATAAGTAACTTACATAAACAATCTATAATTACTTTTATTTACGAACGCTACGTAGATCGTAAACTAAGCTAAGATATTTTCATTTACCAAAAAGGCTATAATATATTATTCAAAGTTACTTATTCGATAAATTAGTAATAATACAAAAATTGTTAATAATATATTAATAATATATTAATATTAATATATTAATGATACATTCATATTTTAGTAATATTAAAACGCGTCTTATTAAAGTTTCTTTAATGATGTTATTTTCATTTGCTATTGTATCAACAGGTATTTCGAGTGAATCATTTTCTTCTTTAAATTTATTAGTGTTTTCCTTTGCCTACATCTAATAACCATTGTCTGAATACATTATCAATATCACATATTGGAAGATTTTCAGTTAAAGCCATGCGTATAAAACTGGTCTATAAATTACTATTTTTAACAACAGGTAACGTTTGCCTGAAAGCTCCTGAAACAAGAAATATTTTACTGCACTGTTTTTCCGTCTTGTAATAAATTAGCCGTAATAACTGTCTAACAAAAGAATTATTTGATCTCCAGGAAACGAATCTTATCCTAACTTTGGTATGTCTTTTATATTATAAAAATGTGAAGATAGCCAAGTTATCTCTTGCCAATGGCTACTTTTACGGGAGTTATTCGATATTTAATAACAATATTAGTAAAAATTACTTCCAATTTGATCGCTTATAACTTGAAAACAAATAAAGATAGGCACTCAAATCAAAAACCAGAAGAAAGCTGATTTCAAGTACATATAGTCTTAAAAAAAAGAAGCTCAAATTGCTTATTTTGGAGCAAAGTTATAAAGAAAATAAGAAATTGAAGAAATTTTACCAAAAATTTAATTATCTAATAATCTTTAATTTCTTATTTCCTTTATAACTTTGCTCCAAATTAAACAATTTAAGCTTCTGTTTTTCAAACCATATCTACTTGAATTCAACTTTCTTCTGGTTTTTGGTTCGAGTGCTTATCTCTATTTGTTTCCGAGTTGTAAACGAACAAATTGGAATCAATTTTTACTAATATTATTATTAGATATTGAATAACTCCCGTAATAGTGGCCATTGGCAAGAGATAACTTATCTATCTTCACATTTTTATAATATAAAAGACATACCAAAGTTAGGATAAGATTCGTTTCCTGGAGTTCAACTACTCCCTTTGCAAGTAACACATATAAATGGTATATTTGAAAATTTCAGATAGTCTATGAAGACATTAAGTAAGTGACTATTTTCACTTCCTCCTGGTCCATCAATAAAAATGTATGCTTTCTTTATATTTGTTAAATATTCCAAAACAGTATCATAAATATATTTTTGTTGTTTATTTAATAAATTTACTTCAAATTGTAATTGACTTAATTTGTTACTTTTATTGTAGAAGGTTGATATATCATCATTTTCTTGTATATACGTACACTTGGTAAATTAAAATCATTCAAAAAATATCCATTAATTTGTAGATTTTCATCAATTGCATTTAATGCTAAGTTTTCACAGATGCTTTTTTCATATTTTGGATGATAAAATAAGTGTTAGTATTTTTCATTTAAATTTCTTGCGTTTATAGTATAATGAAAAATGGAAATTAATGCAAATAATTCACAAAGGGCAGTAGGAAAGTGTAATAACGTTACTTCCTCTAAAAATCTATCCCACTCTTGATTTTCATTAACAAAATGTTTAGCTATAGGAGCTTCATAAAATATGGGATATTTTATACTATCAACGTTACGTAAATCTTCAAATGAAGATGCTCTTTAACATGTAAAAGTAACAATCTAATAAAATATCTTTCACGATCTTTTGGATTAAATAAATACATTCTACTTAATATAGGTTTGCTTGTTTTTTCCTTTTGTTCCATACTTTTGATTCATTATCAAATACATAATATATGAATGTTATGTCAGAATATAAATAATTTCGAATTTCAAAATTGACTTGATTTAATTGAAAATATGCTGTTAATGTAGGTTCTATATTTTTATTTATATTTTATTTATATTTTTATTTACATATTTATTTATATTCTTAATTCTTGCCTTCTTTAAAGTAAACTTCCTGCTCGCCTTCATTATGAATAACTAACTGTATTATGGAATGTAACATACATACTTTCTGGTGGGCATAAATATCTTGTGTTGCTGTATTGCTCAATCTCATCGTATCCATATTCATAATTTTTACTATTTTCTAGATTGTTAGAACTGTCTTCAAATTTGACATCACCATTTCGTATTTCATTTAATGCACAGTCATGTTCCTTATAGCAATATTTAAATAAATATTTTATACATTGTACAGTAGAACATACTTCTATGTTAATGTGTCTATTAAATATTAACAACAAATAAGGGTGATATGTGCATCATAACAAAGGGCGTATACGTAACCCCGCTAAAGAAACAGTGGATATTGGCAACATAGTTATCGCGGTCGAATGAAAACTTGAAGCATCTCAAGAAACAAGTAAGAAGAACCTAAAAACTGGCCCAAGAAAGAGGTACAGCAGATGGATGGAATCTTTACGCAAGTACAAGAGACAGCTATCGAGGTGCAATTAGAAAGGAACAGTAAAATCATGGGCCAACTTTTGCAGTGACATAGAAAAAAAGCTCACAGGCAGCTCGGTTAAACATGATCTTGTGGAAAAACCCTGACACTATACTGGAGTAATCAAACTGCCGCATGGAAAATGCACCATGAAAGATGAGGAGACGTTCCTGATCCTGATTTCTGATCGTATTATTCCACCCGGAATTCTTAAAGGAAGGGGAAGGGGCGATGGAAGTTCAACAGTCGTCTGACCTTCGAACGAGAAACCAGTACGCGTTCAATCAAACCGGATCATGCAGCGTGCTGGGGACCGATATTGCCTCAGAGGATAATGGCAAGTGGGCCATCAGATCCTTTGACCCTCGATAAGTCACCAGGGCCGGACGGCATTTATCCTGCACTATTACAAAGGACAGAAGAGTGTATTATCGGTCCGATAGTTAGGCTAATTAGAGTAAATCTGTATTTGTTCTACATTCCAAAAAGCGGATAAGGGGAGCTATAGTTCCCCAAAAGACTTCCGACCTATAAGCCTTACATCGCACATACATAAGACAATGGAAAGGCTCATAGACAGATATGTGAAAGATAAACTTCAAAAAGAGCGACAACTTCATAGGGATCAACATGCGTACGGGGCAGGTCACTCCACAAAGACTGCTCTGAGCAAAATAGTAAACCTAATTGAAGAACAAATTGAAAATGGAGACTTTACCTTGGTGGTCTTTTTGGACATAGAGCAAGCCTTTAACCAAAGCTCTAAAAGAGCTATCAAGGAAGCTATGAAGAGACATGGAATAGCTCAGCCAGTTATTGACTGGGTGGATTCATGTTAGCCAATCGAAAGCTAATGATGACCAAGGGAACCACCAAGATACCTAGCAGTGTGAACACGGAATGTCCACAGGGGGGTTATCTCCCCATCCCTCTGGAAGCTCGTAATGAATACATTATTATGCCTACTAACCAATATTAGTTGTGAGTGTAGGATTGGAGATGACCTGGCAATAATAGTCAAAGGACTATTCTTAGAAACACTGTTTGACATCATGCAAAATGCCTTAAATGAGGTATATAAATGGGGTCAAGAAGGTGGAAAAAAACCTCACGTAAGCTCACATAAGCGGCGGTAATTTGGTGGAAGCGAGCAGGTTTAAAGACAGCAAATGAGATTCCAAAGCATATGAGGGGATTGGTCTCATGCTGTATCACCAATTCACTAAGAACTACGCCGGTATAGGAAATGGAGATCATAATATTGACCCCTTTCAGCTTACCGTTAAGGCAGCAACCATTAAAGGATACTTAAGGATTAGAAATCTCTTAAATCAACGAGCGGATAGAGGACTCTTAAATACGCTATTTCGAAATTTAAGAGAAAACGTAAACAAGGGAACTGATAGATGTAACATAGAGTTCCTTTTCAATAAGAGATACAAGTCAGCCTCCCTACCAAAGTTGACTGGAGGGAAGGACGAGTCAGGATACCGGAGGGCAAAGAACTCTGGTTCACTGATGCATCAAAGAACCTCCAGGGGGAGGGAACAGGAGTTTATCGTAGAACCAATGGGAAATGTAGGATATATTCCTTAAGAAATACATAACCACTTCCCAAGCGGAAACATTTGCAATTCTTCAATGCGCAAAATGCAGGAGATTATAGAGACAAGGAGATATATATCTTCTCATAGGACATTAAATAGATTGGCAGAGGGAAACAAGCGGCTAAATCTAACGAAAGGAATATTTCGACAAAAGCGGACAGACCTCCAGTAAATGGAGCCTGAGATAAAGGTGCCCTTGCAGCAGACAGCTTGGTCCGACCCCCAAGTATTCCGGTAGGTTAGTGTCGGGGTGGAATAAGACCAGGCAAGAGGAGTCTTCCGGGTGGACTCCCGTCGGTGACCACCCTGGGGGGGGGGTTCGTGGGTAGTCCGAAGATATTGGGTATCCCCACACTTCGGCAATAAATTGCTTTCCCCCCTCTATATAAAAAAAATTAGTATTATTATTATTTTTTTTCCCCGTGGTAAACTGGATAAATCTTACATAAGACGGCGACGAGGGTCTGCACTCGTCTGCAAACTGTTTTTCACATTACTTCAAGCTGGGAGGCGTGTCTGTGACATGCGTCATTCGTTCCTTATTCTATCCTCCCACGTTGAGACTGCCACTTATCGTGAAACGGCCTTCCTTGCGGTTTCGAGCGCGCGCCGAAAGATGGCACAGGCTCCGGACCCCGCCATGTGAGATACTCCTTGAGCACCCTTTGAAGGACAAAGGAAACATTGGGGAGCACTCTTGCAATTCTTAAGGTTGTGTCCAGGCTCTCCGCACTTGAAGCATGACGACGACCTGTCCACTCCCTTACAATTCCGTTTCGTGTGGCCGAAGTCTAGGCACCGATAGCACCTCTCGACCAAAACTCGATCCCGAACGCGACAGCTTACAAAGCCGACGCAAAGATGTCGCATCGACTTTAGCTTGTCAGCGGTCTCGTGGTCTAGCTTCACGATGGCTGTCTTTTGTTGATTGCGGTTGGGACCCAAAAGCTTCACCTCTCGGCTCTCAGGCGGAGACGCGAGAACTTTATCTAGGGCCGCTACCACTTCGTCCCTCGTTGTGAGAGCGTCCAGGTCTCTGATCTCCAGGGTCACCCTTCGATCTCGGATCCTAACTTCTCCCATCCCTTTAGTAGCCGTACGGACTTTCTCAGCGAATGCTGTTGCGTCCGTTTTCTTGCCCAGCCGGAGCAGGACATCTCCCCGCCCTGTCGGCCGTACGCTCAGAACCTGTGCGCCGCTGTCGTCCGGGTTGACTTCCTTCCGGAGCTTCCCCAAGACTTCAGCAAACGTACGGTCCCTCGCGACAGTGACCACCAGGGTGGATACCGGTGCCAACTGGCGCTTTCTCCTATCAAGAGGCATCTGACCCGACTTGACTGTCGGCTTTTTTCCCGCCACTGACGCGGACTTGGATTGCTCCTTGTCCATGCCACGTGGTGGTACCTCCTTTCGAGGCTTCTTCTTCTTGCGGCTCTTAGAGACCTCGGGGGGGGGGCTTTGGGGACCCTCTCTACTTCTCTTTTGAGCCTGCATTCTAGCTGTAGCCGTAAAGACGGCTTTAGCTATTATGCCTCTTCTCTTAGGCCGCCGACGATTCTCGTGACCAACTCGATAATCCTCGACTTGGCACTTGTAATCATCGACTGCTAAAGACATCTTCTTCGTTTTCCCGTAGAGCTCTTGTACAAGAGTGTCTACGGTCTTCAGCCCTGTCTTGACGACCATGGAGATGTTAGGCTGCTTTGCACAAGCAGCCAACATAGCCTGAAGTTCTTTTTTCAGATGGTCGTAAGTGGAGTCGATCTCCTCCTGCGCCTTCTCCACCTTCTTGTATTCCTTACGGAACACTTCTATCTCCTCTTGAGATTCTCTGCTATAGGCAGAGATGCCGCTGATGGCGCTACCAATGCTGATAACGCTGCCGCTTCGTAACCTGCTTGCAGAAGCAAGACTCAGCATCTGGGATAGCGGCTGCTGTTGGGGGTTTTCTTTCGAGGACCCCGCCTCTGACGTGATGTTAGAACTAAGCGCTTGGTGGCCTCCCCCAAAATCCATGAGGCCAGCGCCGGCCACCGGGGCTTTCACTCGATCGGAACCGACGGCGGGATTGACTCTTAGTTTGGAGTTGCCCGCTTGGGGTAGTATGTTTTCATCTCGCTTGCTCATACTTCTGGTTGTACTGTTTGGTCAACCCAGCCGATCACGGGGCGGATGTTAGGAGTGTCCGTTGCACCAGGAACGGAGCCCTCATGATCGAGCTTAAGAAAATAGAAAGCTCGAAAAAGGAGGGTTTCACCCAGGCACTCAAGGACGCAGTGGGAGATGCAGCAACGATGCGTATCCTTACACCCACTGCCGTCCTTGATATAAGGGACATCGACTGTTGTAGCACGAAGGAAGAGGTTAGCGAGGCGATTACCAAAGCAATAGGAAGTGGAGAAGAGCCCGCTAGCCTAAGACTTACGAGGCCAAACAAAGCTGGGCAGATTCTGGCTATTGCCACCGTAACGGAGGTGGCAGCGAAGAAACTGCTTGAATCGGCCCGGCTAAAGATCGGCTGGATCAACTGCCGTATACGCAGACGGCAGGTCGCCGTGCGCTGCTACAGGTGCCTGGGATACGGGCACCTGGGCGCAGACTGCAAGGGACCTGACCGCAGCAAATGCTGCTATCGGTGTAGCGCACAGGAGCACTTTGCCGCCAATTGCAAAGCAGATGCCAGGTGCTTCCTGTGCGCTAGACCGGGCGCGTTGACTGAATCGCTAGCTCACGTGGCCGGATCGAGCGTCTGTCGCGCCCTCCGACAGGCTCTAACAAGCAATCGTCGAAATGGTTAAGGCTCTGCAAGCCAACCTTCATAGGAACAGGACGGCCCATGACATGTTGGCCCAGATCTGTCTCGAGAAAGGCGCCGACATCGTTCTTGTCAGCGAACAGTACCGGGACAGAGAAGGGCCTAACTGGTACCGGGATATGCTGGGAACTGCTGCCATATGGGTCTTTAACCCACACCACCTACACGCGGTGCGCCATGGATCTGGTAGTGGCTTCGTCTGGGTGGGGGGCGGTGGAGTCACATACTTTAGCTGCTATCTCACCCCGAACGAGAGCATCGAGGGTTTCCAGACCAAGCTGGATGCCCTCGAAGACGCAATCAGAAATGTGGAGGGCGAGCTGATAGTGGCCGGAGACTTCAATGCGAAAGCAGTGGAGTGGGGAAAGAAAGTCCCAGACTCCAGAGGGGGACGAGTCATGGACATGGTGTCCAGGACAGGGCTGGTAGTTTTAAACTCCGGCTCTACGTCCACCTTCAGTAGACTGGGATATAGAGAGACGATTATTGACGTCTCTCTTGCGACTGAACACCTCGCCGCACATGTGCGGGACTGGCAGGTGATCGATGACTACACAGCCAGCGATCACCAGTTCATCACGTTCCGCGTACGTGAGAATGAGCCAGTCAGGGCAGCTCCTCGGAGCGGCCATCGTAGGTGGAACATCGACAGGATGGACGTCAATAAGTTATCTCTGGCCCTAGAACGCGGTCAGCGAGCCCTGGTGGAGATACCGGAGGGAGTATCAGCTTCTGAACGGGCTGATCGGGTGACGAGCAGTATCATGCACCTGATCTTGCGGGCCTGCAAGGAAGCGGTACCCCTCAAGAAGGCGGCGGGCAGAAAACGTCCTGCGTACTGGTGGACGGGAGAGATTACGGACCTGCGGCGCCGGTGCTTACGGCTACGGCGCCTAGCTCAGAGAGCTAAGAAGCGGGACCGCGATTCGGCGCTTAAAATAATAGAGCATCAGACGGCGAAGAAAGCTCTCAGTCGGGCAATACAAGCAAGTAAGTACCGATGCATGGAGAAGCTGCGAGAGGATCTTAATAAGGATCCGTGGGGTGTGGGGTACAAGATCGTAATGCGCAAAGTCGGGGCCTTTGCAAAAAGTGCACCGATGAGCGCTGAGGTCATGGACCAGATCGTCTGTACCCTTTTCCCCACTCATCCGAAGCGCGCGGATGATCTCGCAGTCCCAGATGGGCTCGAAGCTCCGCTCTTCACCCGGGCGGAGCTGGAGAAGGCAGTGCGCACCTTGAAGTGCAAGAAGGCGCCGGGACCAGACGGGGTACCATCTGAGGTACTGAAAGCTGTGGCACAAAGCCATCCAGAGCTCTTGCTTTGCATGTTCAATACTTGTCTCCGGGCTGGAAAATTCTACGCTCCCTGAAAGGAGGCAAGGCTGGTTCTGATAAGCAAGGGCAAAGGACCGGCGGATGCGCCATCATCGTACAGACCGCTGTGTATGTTGGACACCGCGGGTAAACTCCTGGAGAAGCTGGTGCGATCGCGCCTGCAGACTGTGATTCAGGCTGCGGGCGACCTCTCCGAGAAACAATATGGTTTTCGGAGAGGAAGATCCACCATAGATGCTGTTCAGGAGGCAGTGAAGGCGGCCATGAGTACGGAGGACGGAAACCACTTTTCCCGCCCAATCTGTCTCCTGGTGACGCTCGACGTCAAGAACGCCTTCAACTCGCTAAGATGGTTCGACGTGCTACAGGCTCTGGAACGGGACTTTGATGTACCAAGGTATCTCTTACGGATCCTTGGGGACTATCTGAGGGACCGGTACATCCTGTATGACACAGCGGATGGCCAGAGAAGACGAGAGCTCACGGCAGGCGCAGCCCAAGGTTCCATACTGGGTCCTGATCTGTGGAATATTTCCTACGACGGGTTACTCAGGATGGAAATGCCAAAGGGCTGCACGCTGATCGGGTACGCGGATGACGTGGCCGTTACCATAATTGCTAGAAGCATGGAGATAGCACAGACGCGGCTCGATCAGATCATGGGCCGTGTTCGCCGTTGGATGGAGGAGCATGGGCTGGAACTGGCGATGGCAAAAACCGAGATCGTGCTTCTCACAAAGAAGCGCGTGCCAAAAATTGTGCCGTTGAACGTTGGTGGAGAAGTCGTTACCACTAAGTTGGTAGTCAGGTACCTGGGGGTGATGCTTGATTCAAAGCTTACCTACTGGGACCTGATCAAAGAGGCGTCAGACAAGGCGGCTGCGGTAGTTACAAACCTGAGCAGGGTAATGGCCAACATTGGGGGCCCTCGCCCGAGCGTCAGGCGCCTGCTGCTGCGGACCGCCGAGTCGATAATGTTGTATGGAGCCGAAATATGGTCAGAGGCGCTGCGACATCAAAAGTACCGCAAGCGCCTCTTGGCAGTTCAACGGAGGTGTGCGCTTCGAGTGACGAGCTCGTATCGCACGGTGTCTGAGCCGGCAGTTCTGGTAGTGGCGGGGGTCATACCCATTGACCTCCTAGCCATAGAGCGCCGAAACGTCTACCAGTCGAAGGAGGAGCTTGGACCAGTGAGGGCTAAGGAAGCTGCAAGAGTGCAGACCTTGCTCTCCTGGCAGGAGCAATGGGAGCGGGAAACGCGCGGAAGATGGACGGCAAGGTTGATCAGCCAGCTGTCCCTATGGCACGGTAGGCAGTATGGGGAGGTGAATTTCTACCTCACCCAGCTGCTGACGGGCCATGGATACTTCCGCGCGTACCTGCACCGAATGGGTAAGGCGATGGACCCGCGGTGCTTGTATTGCGGGTCCGAAAAGGACGATGCCCACCACACGTTCTTCGTGTGTGAACGGTGGAGGGAAGATAGAGCCAGCATTGAGAGCGACGTGGGTAACTTAACACCCGACAACGTCGTTCCCTTGATGCTGGCTACGAAGGAGAATTGGAGGTCAATAGCCCGTTATGTCGAAGGCATTCTTCGACTAAAGCGGGCTGACCTCCAATAATATTCGGAGCCTGGAACGGAGGTGCCTCTGCGGCAGACGGCTGGCCCCACTCCGAAGTATTCCTGTAGGTTAGTGCCGGGGTGGAATAAGGCCAGATAAGAGGGGTCTCCCGGGTGGACTCCCGTCGGCCGCGATCGGTAGCAATAGCTGAAGAACGCGGCTGGCGGGCATGCACTTGGGAGGTGGGTTTTAGTGGGTAGTCCTATGTTTATAGGGAGTCCCACACGATGGCAATAAACTGCTGTCCCCCCCTCTACAAAAAAAAAAAAAAAAAATTATTATTATTATTATTATTATTATTATTCCGCGCGGGGTTTCCTGTTACCGTATGCGGCGCGTCCCCCGGGTCGCGGATGGGGGAAAGCTCGTCACGCTTGCGTGAAGGGTAGAGGTGAAACAAAATAGCCTCCGTGGACCAAACAGTTGAAGAAGGATGATGAGCAAGCGAATGGAATACCTATTACCCCAAGCAGGCAGCTCCAAACTAGGAGTCAATCCCGCCGTCGGTTCCGATCGAGTGAAAGCCCCGGTGGCCGGCGCTGGCCTCACGGATTTTGGGGGAGGCCACCAAGCGCTTCGTTCTACGAACACGACAGAGGTGGGGCCCTCGAAAGAAAACCCCCAACAGCAGCCGTCGTTACAGATGTTGAGTGATGCATCCGCTAACAGGTTAAGAAGCGACAGCGTTACCAGCCTTGGTAGTGCCATCAGTGGCATCTCTGCCTATAGTAGGAATCTCAAGAGGAGATCGAAATATTCCGCAAGGAATACGAGAAGGTAGAGAAGGCGCAGGAGGACATCGACTCCACTTACGACCATCTAAAGAGCGAACTCCAGGCTATGTTGGCCGCTTGTGCAAAGCAGCCTAACATCTCCATGGTCGTCAAGACAGGGCTGAAGACCGTAGACACTCTTGTACAAGAGCTCTACGGGAAAACGAAGAAGATGTCTTTAGCAGTCGATGATTACAAGTGCCAAGTCGAGGATTATCGAGTTGGTCACGAGAATCGTCGGCGGCCTAAGAGAAGAGGCATAATAGCTAAAGCCGTCTTTACGGCTACAGCTAGAATGCAGGCTCAAAAGAGAAGTAGAGAGGGTCCCCAAAGCCCCCCCCCCCCCCGAGGTCTCTAAGAGCCGCAAGAAGAAGAAGCCTCGAAAGGAGGTACCACCACGTGGCATGGACAAGGAGCAATCCAAGTCCGCGTCAGTGGCGGGAAAAAAAGCCGACAGTCAAGTCGGGTCAGATGCCTCTTGATAGGAGAAAGCGCCAGTTGGCACCGGTATCCACCCTGGTGGTCACTGTCGCGAGGGACCGTACGTTTGCTGAAGTCTTGGGGAAGCTCCGGAAGGAAGTCAACCCGGACGACAGCGGCGCACAGGTTCTGAGCGTACGGCCGACAGGGCGGGGAGATGTCCTGCTCCGGCTGGGCAAGAAAACGGACGCAACAGCATTCGCTGAGAAAGTCCGTACGGCTACTAAAGGGATGGGAGAAGTTAGGATCCGAGATCGAAGGGTGACCCTGGAGATCAGAGACCTGGACGCTCTCACAACGAGGGACGAAGTGGTAGCGGCCCTAGATAAAGTTCTCGCGTCTCCGCCTGAGAGCCGAGAGGTGAAGCTTTTGGGTCCCAACCGCAATCAACAAAAGACAGCCATCGTGAAGCTAGACCACGAGACCGCTGACAAGCTAAAGTCGATGCGACATCTTTGCGTCGGCTTTGTAAGCTGTCGCGTTCGGGATCGAGTTTTGGTCGAGAGGTGCTATCGGTGCCTAGACTTCGGCCACACGAAACGGAATTGTAAGGGAGTGGACAGGTCGTCCGTCATGCTTCAAGTGCGGAGAGCCTGGACACAACCTTAAGAATTGCAAGAGTGCTCCCCAATGTTTCCTTTGTCCTTCAAAGGGTGCTCAAGGAGTATCTCACATGGCGGGGTCCGGAGCCTGTGCCATCTTTCGGCGCGCGCCTCGAAACCGCAAGGAAGGCCGTTTCACGATAAGTGGCAGTCTCACGTGGGAGGATAGAATAAGGAACGAATGACGCATGTCACAGACACGCCTCCCAGCTTGAAGTAATGTGAAAAACAGTTTGCAGACGAGTGCAGACCCTCGTCGCCGTCTTATGTAAGATTTATCCAGTTTACCACGGGGAAAAAAAATAATAATAATACTAATTTTTTTTATATAGAGGGGGGAAAGCAATTTATTGCCGAAGTGTGGGGATACCCAATATCTTCGGACTACCCACGAACCCCCCCCCCCCCAGGGTGGTCACCGACGGGAGTCCACCCGGAAGACTCCTCTTGCCTGGTCTTATTCTAACGAAAGGAATATTTCGACAAAAGCGGACAGACCTCCAGTAAATGGAGCCTGAGATAAAGGTGCCCTTGCAGCAGACAGCTGGTCCGACCCCCAAGTATTCCGGTAGGTTAGTGTCGGGGTGGAATAAGACCAGGCAAGAGGAGTCTTCCGGGTGGACTCCCGTCGGTGACCACCCTGGGGGGGGGGTTCGTGGGTAGTCCGAAGATATTGGGTATCCCCACACTTCGGCAATAAATTGCTTTCCCCCCTCTATATAAAAAAATTAGTATTATTATTATTTTTTTTCCCCGTGGTAACTGGATAAATCTTACATAAGACGGCGACGAGGGTCTGCACTCGTCTGCAAACTGTTTTTCACATTACTTCAAGCTGGGAGGCGTGTCTGTGACATGCGTCATTCGTTCCTTATTCTATCCTCCCACGTTGAGACTGCCACTTATCGTGAAACGGCCTTCCTTGCGGTTTCGAGCGCGCGCCGAAAGATGGCACAGGCTCCGGACCCCGCCATGTGAGATACTCCTTGAGCACCCTTTGAAGGACAAAGGAAACATTGGGGAGCACTCTTGCAATTCTTAAGGTTGTGTCCAGGCTCTCCGCACTTGAAGCATGACGACGACCTGTCCACTCCCTTACAATTCCGTTTCGTGTGGCCGAAGTCTAGGCACCGATAGCACCTCTCGACCAAAACTCGATCCCGAACGCGACAGCTTACAAAGCCGACGCAAAGATGTCGCATCGACTTTAGCTTGTCAGCGGTCTCGTGGTCTAGCTCACGATGGCTGTCTTTTGTTGATTGCGGTTGGGACCCAAAAGCTTCACCTCTCGGCTCTCAGGCGGAGACGCGAGAACTTTATCTAGGGCCGCTACCACTTCGTCCCTCGTTGTGAGAGCGTCCAGGTCTCTGATCTCCAGGGTCACCCTTCGATCTCGGATCCTAACTTCTCCCATCCCTTTAGTAGCCGTACGGACTTTCTCAGCGAATGCTGTTGCGTCCGTTTTCTTGCCCAGCCGGAGCAGGACATCTCCCCGCCCTGTCGGCCGTACGCTCAGAACCTGTGCGCCGCTGTCGTCCGGGTTGACTTCCTTCCGGAGCTTCCCCAAGACTTCAGCAAACGTACGGTCCCTCGCGACAGTGACCACCAGGGTGGATACCGGTGCCAACTGGCGCTTTCTCCTATCAAGAGGCATCTGACCCGACTTGACTGTCGGCTTTTTTCCCGCCACTGACGCGGACTTGGATTGCTCCTTGTCCATGCCACGTGGTGGTACCTCCTTTCGAGGCTTCTTCTTCTTGCGGCTCTTAGAGACCTCGGGGGGGGGCTTTGGGGACCCTCTCTACTTCTCTTTTGAGCCTGCATTCTAGCTGTAGCCGTAAAGACGGCTTTAGCTATTATGCCTCTTCTCTTAGGCCGCCGACGATTCTCGTGACCAACTCGATAATCCTCGACTTGGCACTTGTAATCATCGACTGCTAAAGACATCTTCTTCGTTTTCCGTAGAGCTCTTGTACAAGAGTGTCTACGGTCTTCAGCCCTGTCTTGACGACCATGGAGATGTTAGGCTGCTTTGCACAAGCAGCCAACATAGCCTGAAGTTCTTTTTTCAGATGGTCGTAAGTGGAGTCGATCTCCTCCTGCGCCTTCTCCACCTTCTTGTATTCCTTACGGAACACTTCTATCTCCTCTTGAGATTCTCTGCTATAGGCAGAGATGCCGCTGATGGCGCTACCAATGCTGATAACGCTGCCGCTTCGTAACCTGCTTGCAGAAGCAAGACTCAGCATCTGGGATAGCGGCTGCTGTTGGGGGTTTTCTTTCGAGGACCCCGCCTCTGACGTGATGTTAGAACTAAGCGCTTGGTGGCCTCCCCCAAAATCCATGAGGCCAGCGCCGGCCACCGGGGCTTTCACTCGATCGGAACCGACGGCGGGATTGACTCTTAGTTTGGAGTTGCCCGCTTGGGGTAGTATGTTTTCATCTCGCTTGCTCATACTTCTGGTTGTACTGTTTGGTCAACCCAGCCGATCACGGGGCGGATGTTAGGAGTGTCCGTTGCACCAGGAACGGAGCCCTCATGATCGAGCTTAAGAAAATAGAAAGCTCGAAAAAGGAGGGTTTCACCCAGGCACTCAAGGACGCAGTGGGAGATGCAGCAACGATGCGTATCCTTACACCCACTGCCGTCCTTGATATAAGGGACATCGACTGTTGTAGCACGAAGGAAGAGGTTAGCGAGGCGATTACCAAAGCAATAGGAAGTGGAGAAGAGCCCGCTAGCCTAAGACTTACGAGGCCAAACAAAGCTGGGCAGATTCTGGCTATTGCCACCGTAACGGAGGTGGCAGCGAAGAAACTGCTTGAATCGGCCCGGCTAAAGATCGGCTGGATCAACTGCCGTATACGCAGACGGCAGGTCGCCGTGCGCTGCTACAGGTGCCTGGGATACGGGCACCTGGGCGCAGACTGCAAGGGACCTGACCGCAGCAAATGCTGCTATCGGTGTAGCGCACAGGAGCACTTTGCCGCCAATTGCAAAGCAGATGCCAGGTGCTTCCTGTGCGCTAGACCGGGCGCGTTGACTGAATCGCTAGCTCACGTGGCCGGATCGAGCGTCTGTCGCGCCCTCCGACAGGCTCTAACAAGCAATCGTCGAAATGGTTAAGGCTCTGCAAGCCAACCTTCATAGGAACAGGACGGCCCATGACATGTTGGCCCAGATCTGTCTCGAGAAAGGCGCCGACATCGTTCTTGTCAGCGAACAGTACCGGGACAGAGAAGGGCCTAACTGGTACCGGGATATGCTGGGAACTGCTGCCATATGGGTCTTTAACCCACACCACCTACACGCGGTGCGCCATGGATCTGGTAGTGGCTTCGTCTGGGTGGGGGGCGGTGGAGTCACATACTTTAGCTGCTATCTCACCCCGAACGAGAGCATCGAGGGTTTCCAGACCAAGCTGGATGCCCTCGAAGACGCAATCAGAAATGTGGAGGGCGAGCTGATAGTGGCCGGAGACTTCAATGCGAAAGCAGTGGAGTGGGGAAAGAAAGTCCCAGACTCCAGAGGGGGACGAGTCATGGACATGGTGTCCAGGACAGGGCTGGTAGTTTTAAACTCCGGCTCTACGTCCACCTTCAGTAGACTGGGATATAGAGAGACGATTATTGACGTCTCTCTTGCGACTGAACACCTCGCCGCACATGTGCGGGACTGGCAGGTGATCGATGACTACACAGCCAGCGATCACCAGTTCATCACGTTCCGCGTACGTGAGAATGAGCCAGTCAGGGCAGCTCCTCGGAGCGGCCATCGTAGGTGGAACATCGACAGGATGGACGTCAATAAGTTATCTCTGGCCCTAGAACGCGGTCAGCGAGCCCTGGTGGAGATACCGGAGGGAGTATCAGCTTCTGAACGGGCTGATCGGGTGACGAGCAGTATCATGCACCTGATCTTGCGGGCCTGCAAGGAAGCGGTACCCCTCAAGAAGGCGGCGGGCAGAAAACGTCCTGCGTACTGGTGGACGGGAGAGATTACGGACCTGCGGCGCCGGTGCTTACGGCTACGGCGCCTAGCTCAGAGAGCTAAGAAGCGGGACCGCGATTCGGCGCTTAAAATAATAGAGCATCAGACGGCGAAGAAAGCTCTCAGTCGGGCAATACAAGCAAGTAAGTACCGATGCATGGAGAAGCTGCGAGAGGATCTTAATAAGGATCCGTGGGGTGTGGGGTACAAGATCGTAATGCGCAAAGTCGGGGCCTTTGCAAAAAGTGCACCGATGAGCGCTGAGGTCATGGACCAGATCGTCTGTACCCTTTTCCCCACTCATCCGAAGCGCGCGGATGATCTCGCAGTCCCAGATGGGCTCGAAGCTCCGCTCTTCACCCGGGCGGAGCTGGAGAAGGCAGTGCGCACCTTGAAGTGCAAGAAGGCGCCGGGACCAGACGGGGTACCATCTGAGGTACTGAAAGCTGTGGCACAAAGCCATCCAGAGCTCTTGCTTTGCATGTTCAATACTTGTCTCCGGGCTGGAAAATTCTACGCTCCCTGAAAGGAGGCAAGGCTGGTTCTGATAAGCAAGGGCAAAGGACCGGCGGATGCGCCATCATCGTACAGACCGCTGTGTATGTTGGACACCGCGGGTAAACTCCTGGAGAAGCTGGTGCGATCGCGCCTGCAGACTGTGATTCAGGCTGCGGGCGACCTCTCCGAGAAACAATATGGTTTTCGGAGAGGAAGATCCACCATAGATGCTGTTCAGGAGGCAGTGAAGGCGGCCATGAGTACGGAGGACGGAAACCACTTTTCCCGCCCAATCTGTCTCCTGGTGACGCTCGACGTCAAGAACGCCTTCAACTCGCTAAGATGGTTCGACGTGCTACAGGCTCTGGAACGGGACTTTGATGTACCAAGGTATCTCTTACGGATCCTTGGGGACTATCTGAGGGACCGGTACATCCTGTATGACACAGCGGATGGCCAGAGAAGACGAGAGCTCACGGCAGGCGCAGCCCAAGGTTCCATACTGGGTCCTGATCTGTGGAATATTTCCTACGACGGGTTACTCAGGATGGAAATGCCAAAGGGCTGCACGCTGATCGGGTACGCGGATGACGTGGCCGTTACCATAATTGCTAGAAGCATGGAGATAGCACAGACGCGGCTCGATCAGATCATGGGCCGTGTTCGCCGTTGGATGGAGGAGCATGGGCTGGAACTGGCGATGGCAAAAACCGAGATCGTGCTTCTCACAAAGAAGCGCGTGCCAAAAATTGTGCCGTTGAACGTTGGTGGAGAAGTCGTTACCACTAAGTTGGTAGTCAGGTACCTGGGGGTGATGCTTGATTCAAAGCTTACCTACTGGGACCTGATCAAAGAGGCGTCAGACAAGGCGGCTGCGGTAGTTACAAACCTGAGCAGGGTAATGGCCAACATTGGGGGCCCTCGCCCGAGCGTCAGGCGCCTGCTGCTGCGGACCGCCGAGTCGATAATGTTGTATGGAGCCGAAATATGGTCAGAGGCGCTGCGACATCAAAAGTACCGCAAGCGCCTCTTGGCAGTTCAACGGAGGTGTGCGCTTCGAGTGACGAGCTCGTATCGCACGGTGTCTGAGCCGGCAGTTCTGGTAGTGGCGGGGGTCATACCCATTGACCTCCTAGCCATAGAGCGCCGAAACGTCTACCAGTCGAAGGAGGAGCTTGGACCAGTGAGGGCTAAGGAAGCTGCAAGAGTGCAGACCTTGCTCTCCTGGCAGGAGCAATGGGAGCGGGAAACGCGCGGAAGATGGACGGCAAGGTTGATCAGCCAGCTGTCCCTATGGCACGGTAGGCAGTATGGGGAGGTGAATTTCTACCTCACCCAGCTGCTGACGGGCCATGGATACTTCCGCGCGTACCTGCACCGAATGGGTAAGGCGATGGACCCGCGGTGCTTGTATTGCGGGTCCGAAAAGGACGATGCCCACCACACGTTCTTCGTGTGTGAACGGTGGAGGGAAGATAGAGCCAGCATTGAGAGCGACGTGGGTAACTTAACACCCGACAACGTCGTTCCCTTGATGCTGGCTACGAAGGAGAATTGGAGGTCAATAGCCCGTTATGTCGAAGGCATTCTTCGACTAAAGCGGGCTGACCTCCAATAATATTCGGAGCCTGGAACGGAGGTGCCTCTGCGGCAGACGGCTGGCCCCACTCCGAAGTATTCCTGTAGGTTAGTGCCGGGGTGGAATAAGGCCAGATAAGAGGGGTCTCCCGGGTGGACTCCCGTCGGCCGCGATCGGTAGCAATAGCTGAAGAACGCGGCTGGCGGGCATGCACTTGGGAGGTGGGTTTTAGTGGGTAGTCCTATGTTTATAGGGAGTCCCACACGATGGCAATAAACTGCTGTCCCCCCCTCTACAAAAAAAAAAAAAAAAAATTATTATTATTATTATTATTATTATTATTCCGCGCGGGGTTTCCTGTTACCGTATGCGGCGCGTCCCCCGGGTCGCGGATGGGGGAAAGCTCGTCACGCTTGCGTGAAGGGTAGAGGTGAAACAAAATAGCCTCCGTGGACCAAACAGTTGAAGAAGGATGATGAGCAAGCGAATGGAATACCTATTACCCCAAGCAGGCAGCTCCAAACTAGGAGTCAATCCCGCCGTCGGTTCCGATCGAGTGAAAGCCCCGGTGGCCGGCGCTGGCCTCACGGATTTTGGGGGAGGCCACCAAGCGCTTCGTTCTACGAACACGACAGAGGTGGGGCCCTCGAAAGAAAACCCCCAACAGCAGCCGTCGTTACAGATGTTGAGTGATGCATCCGCTAACAGGTTAAGAAGCGACAGCGTTACCAGCCTTGGTAGTGCCATCAGTGGCATCTCTGCCTATAGTAAGGAATCTCAAGAGGAGATCGAAATATTCCGCAAGGAATACGAGAAGGTAGAGAAGGCGCAGGAGGACATCGACTCCACTTACGACCATCTAAAGAGCGAACTCCAGGCTATGTTGGCCGCTTGTGCAAAGCAGCCTAACATCTCCATGGTCGTCAAGACAGGGCTGAAGACCGTAGACACTCTTGTACAAGAGCTCTACGGGAAAACGAAGAAGATGTCTTTAGCAGTCGATGATTACAAGTGCCAAGTCGAGGATTATCGAGTTGGTCACGAGAATCGTCGGCGGCCTAAGAGAAGAGGCATAATAGCTAAAGCCGTCTTTACGGCTACAGCTAGAATGCAGGCTCAAAAGAGAAGTAGAGAGGGTCCCCAAAGCCCCCCCCCCCCCCGAGGTCTCTAAGAGCCGCAAGAAGAAGAAGCCTCGAAAGGAGGTACCACCACGTGGCATGGACAAGGAGCAATCCAAGTCCGCGTCAGTGGCGGGAAAAAAGCCGACAGTCAAGTCGGGTCAGATGCCTCTTGATAGGAGAAAGCGCCAGTTGGCACCGGTATCCACCCTGGTGGTCACTGTCGCGAGGGACCGTACGTTTGCTGAAGTCTTGGGGAAGCTCCGGAAGGAAGTCAACCCGGACGACAGCGGCGCACAGGTTCTGAGCGTACGGCCGACAGGGCGGGGAGATGTCCTGCTCCGGCTGGGCAAGAAAACGGACGCAACAGCATTCGCTGAGAAAGTCCGTACGGCTACTAAAGGGATGGGAGAAGTTAGGATCCGAGATCGAAGGGTGACCCTGGAGATCAGAGACCTGGACGCTCTCACAACGAGGGACGAAGTGGTAGCGGCCCTAGATAAAGTTCTCGCGTCTCCGCCTGAGAGCCGAGAGGTGAAGCTTTTGGGTCCCAACCGCAATCAACAAAAGACAGCCATCGTGAAGCTAGACCACGAGACCGCTGACAAGCTAAAGTCGATGCGACATCTTTGCGTCGGCTTTGTAAGCTGTCGCGTTCGGGATCGAGTTTTGGTCGAGAGGTGCTATCGGTGCCTAGACTTCGGCCACACGAAACGGAATTGTAAGGGAGTGGACAGGTCGTCGTCATGCTTCAAGTGCGGAGAGCCTGGACACAACCTTAAGAATTGCAAGAGTGCTCCCCAATGTTTCCTTTGTCCTTCAAAGGGTGCTCAAGGAGTATCTCACATGGCGGGGTCCGGAGCCTGTGCCATCTTTCGGCGCGCGCTCGAAACCGCAAGGAAGGCCGTTTCACGATAAGTGGCAGTCTCAACGTGGGAGGATAGAATAAGGAACGAATGACGCATGTCACAGACACGCCTCCCAGCTTGAAGTAATGTGAAAAACAGTTTGCAGACGAGTGCAGACCCTCGTCGCCGTCTTATGTAAGATTTATCCAGTTTACCACGGGGAAAAAAAATAATAATAATACTAATTTTTTTTATATAGAGGGGGGAAAGCAATTTATTGCCGAAGTGTGGGGATACCCAATATCTTCGGACTACCCACGAACCCCCCCCCCCCCAGGGTGGTCACCGACGGGAGTCCACCCGGAAGACTCCTCTTGCCTGGTCTTATTCCACCCCGACACTAACCTACCGGAATACTTGGGGGTCGGACCAGCTGTCTGCTGCAAGGGCACCTTTATCTCAGGCTCCATTTACTGGAGGTCTGTCCGCTTTTGTCGAAATATGCCTTCGACATATCGGGCTATTGACCTCCAAACCTCTCTGACAGCCAGCATCAACGGTACGAATTTTAGGGTGTTAAATGACCCACGTCGTTCTCGATGCTGGCTCTTTCGCCCCTTCACCGTTTACATACGAAGAACGTATAGAGAGCATCATATTTTCGGAATCACAGTACAAGCACCGCGGGTCCCTCACTTTGCCCATTCGGTTCAGGTACGCGAAAGTATCCGTGGCCTGTCAACAGCTGTGTGAGATAAAAATTCCCCTCCCCATACTGCCTATCGTGCCACGGGGACAGCTGGCTAATTAACTTCGTGCCATCTTCCGCGCGTCTCCCTCCGCCACCTCCTTTACGATGCCGATAGCCAAAATCTGCCAAGATTTATTCGGCTTCGAGAGCCTTAAGCTAACGAGCTCTTCCCCGTTTTCCATAGCTTCCACGAAAACTGCACTGTCCTCCTCTATCGTGCTGCAGCAGTCTATATCCCTGACTTCAAGGACAGCAGTGGGTGTCAGCGTGCACAACATTGCTGTCCTTCCTACGGAATCCTTGAGCGACCGGGTGAATTCCTCCTTTTTCAAACTTTCGACCTTTTGCAGCTCGATCAGAAGGTCTCTGTTTCTGGTGCAGCGTATGCTTTTGACGTCCGCGCTATGGTCGGCTGGATTGACCTGTTGCCTGATATCTTCAAGTATTTGGCATAGGTCTTGCCGTCTGATGGCTTTAGGACAATGGCTTCCGACCATTTACTCCTTCTTCTTCTTCTTCTTCTTCTTTTTCTTTACCTCGGTCCAGTCGCCTAGACCAGCTGAGGGTTTTTCTTCCTTTGTTGGAGCCGTTTTTAGCGCCTTCTTTTTCTTCATTTTTTCGTTCATCCGCTCACAAGAAGTTCTGAGGTCGAGATGGGCGATTCCCTCTTACTGTTAGGGGTGGTCTGAGGCGTCCCGGACCAAGCCTGACTATATCTCTTGACCAATGCTCGCTTGGCCCTGAAGATATGCCGCCTGACCTTCTCAAGCTCTTCTATTTTTCCTTGCAGAACCGGAAGTCCTTCTTTTATAGCCTTGTTGAAATTAGGCTGCTTCTTGAATTGGGAATGCCCGAGAGGAACAGACGTGGACGACTGCTGTTGGAAATGGTCGCAAGGTGAGAACTGACAGTGGTGAACGAGGGAAATACGCCGACGTACAGAAGACCCGGCTTTGGGGATTCTATATCCGACGTGATCCTTGTTCGGACAACATGACCTCAAGGCTGAAAACATGGTGGGTGATCGAGGACTATACAGCCAGCGACCATCAGTACATCGCCTTCGGCTTTGCAGATATATCGCGGTCCGACGGCAATCGCATATTGCGTCCCCCTCGTTAGGACGTAAAAGACTAGACTTCGACAAACTTGACAGGTTTCTGATACGCGGGGATCCACTGTCACGTGTGGTGCCTCGTGGGATTACTAACTACAACAGGGCTGAAGTGCTCGCTGGGGAAACAACCCAGTTTCTTCAGCAATTGTGCAAAGCCTCTATGTCGCGGAAACGTTACTCAGGAAACAAACCAGAGACTTACTGGTGGACTAGTGAAATCGCGGACATAAGACGTAATTGCCTAGCTCTCAGAGGAAGAGTCCAACGGGCCCGCGACCAACAAACCGCAAAGGCTCTTTCCGAAGACTATAGACAGTCCAGAAGGCGTTTGTGGTACGCCATATGTAAGAGCAAAAAAGAGTGCTGGCAAATACTGACGGACGAGGTGGACTCGGACCCCTGGGGTGCGGGTAACAAGATCGTGACCTGCCAACTGGGGAAACGGGTTCTGCCAATAACTAAATACGCACAGACGATTGACAGTCTTTTCCCGGCTCACCCAGAGTGGAGGGAGGAGGACGTCGAACGAACAAACGAAAAGTGCCCTTATTTTACGAGGGAGGAGCTTGCAACAGCTGCAAGCTCGTTAAAACCTAACGAGGCACCGGGCCCTGACAGTGTGCCGTCGGAAATCTTACGAGCTGTCATATCACGGCAGCCGTCGGTGCTCCTTGACACATTCAACGAGTGCCTGGTGGAGGGCATTTTTAGCAATCTCTGGAGGACGGCTCAACGGGTTTTTATTAGTAAGGGTATGGGGGATCCTGAAAATCCGTCTTCGGGTAAAAGACGCGGGGGAGGGACTTAAAAGACCGACAGTACGGTTTTCGGAAAGGGCGTTCGACCATTGGAGCAATATACGTGGTTAAGGATATATTTGACGGACGAAACGTTAGGTGCCATGCGACTAGACCTCTGGTTTTATTGATTACACTGCGCGTCAAGAACGCCTTCAACTCGGTGAGGTGGGTGAATATACTGGAAGCGCTGGAAACAGCTTTCCGGGTGCCAGAATACTTTCTCCGAGTAGTAAAGGATTATCTGAGTGACCGATGCCTTAGTTACGAGACCGCTGACGAACGGAAAGACAGACGAATAACTGCAGGAGTTATCCAGGGTTCTATTCTGGGGCCTGACTTCTGGAATATACTGTACAATAGCCTCCTCTGATCCAGCATCCCTGATTGGAGATACCCACAAACATATCCCTCATTGCCTACATTGACGATGTCACGGCCATCATTGTGGCCCGTGACACACACTTGGTTTAGCTAAAACTGAATCAGGTTATGCGTCGGGTAAACGGGTGGATGAAAGACCATGGATTGAACCTACTACTAGACGAAGGATCGATACCGGGATTCCGATGACGGTGAGTGGCGTACAAGTGGTGGTCCGAGACGAAGTCAAGTATCTGGGGGTGACTCTGGACACGAAACTGAGACCGAGTATACGACGACTACTAATGAGCGTCACCCACGCAATCATGCTTTATGGTGCGGAAATCTGGGCGGACACATTACATGTTAGAAGACGGGCCAAGGCGATGACGGGCGTACAGCGGGTGGGCGCGTTACGAATCACGAGCGCGTACAGGTCGGTGTCCGTACACGCCGTTCTCGTTATTGCGGGCGTGATATCAATCGACCTGCTCGCGATGGAAAAGAAACGCGTATATAACCGAAGCGCGGATACAGGGAGGGGCGACGCTGCGACGGACGAACGTATGAAAACTCTGGAACTCTGGCCGGCGCGATGAATCGACACGTCACAAGCACGTTTGACGCGAAGGCTTATCCCCGCGGTTGCTCCGTGGAACGGGAGAAACCACGGTGAGGTAGATTTCTGTCTCACCCAATTTCTCTCTGGACAGTGATACTTTCGTGGCTATTTGCACAGTATGGGCAGACTTGCTTCGACTGAATGCAGGTACTGCGGATGGGCTTTCGACGCCGCTGATCATATGTTCTTCACTTGCAAGAGATAAGCAGATCAGCGGCAACGTCTTGAAGCAGACATAGAACCGATCACGCCAGAAAACATTAACGATCGCTAATTATGTTACGACTGTTTTGCGGAGTAAAAAAGATGATGGATGTCTGAGAGACTGAATGCATGTGTTTCGAGCATGAATGAACGTTAAAAGGATTGAATGTGTTTTTGGACACGCAAGGACTACCGCTGAGTCTGAAGTAATGTGAATAACACTTCCGTGCTGGCGTCGGTATGAACTGAGATATGTGGATTTAGTGGGTATTGGTAGTTTGCTCCTACCGATTTCCACACTCGGTGGACTGTCTACTCTTGCGAGGGGGTAGATGGTCTGCCGGTTGTGCGCAAAATGTCATTACCAAAATAATAATAATAATAGTAATAATGATAATAATAATTATAGTAATAATAATAATAGTAATAAAAGTAATAATAATAATAGTAATAATGATAATAATAAGCCCGGGAACCTGCCTTAGGACGTTAGAGCACTTTTGCATGCTACCGGGCGCGTTCTCAGGTTACGGATCGTGGAACGATCAGACAGATTAGTGGAGGTAGAAGATTGTATCCAATCTCTCTGCTTAGTTGTGTATTCACCGAATACGCGGACAATAAAATGTATCCGACAGTGGTAGGCTATGTTTCTTACAACCACACATACACAACACATACACTTCCGACTAACCTGATCGAGTTCCTCTGTGGCAGTAAACTTTATAAACGGGTTCTTTCTCCAAGCAGATTATGAGTGAGAGGCGTCTGTATAAACGAGATCGTCTCGTATAAATGCGGAGACCCCTATAAACGGGCGTGCTCCAAGCATGTCGTGGTCACAAAAAAAACAGAGCTAGATCGATGCCTACCGCATCGATCATTACCGCCGTACCTCGCCTCTGGCATACCGGCGGTCGTCCATGTCACGTCGTTTGTTCCTTTCTTACGTTTGTTTCATAGCTTCGACTGTGACGTTTATTTTTCTGCACTTGCGATTATCCACTACTCATTTGTTCTTATTTATTGCTTCGATTTTATTTTTATTTTTTTTTGTTTTGTTTCTCTATTTCTTTACTTTTTATAGGGGAGCAAGACGAACTGCCTTTTTTCATTCCACATAAACCTTTTGTTACCCTATCCGGAATATTAGTCCTTGTTTTTGTTAGTACAACGTCCCTAGTCTATCTTGATTACCTCTATTCTACTACCACTGTTAGTGCAACATTTGTTAGCTCAATTTTCGATTTTTAACCTATCTACTATCTTCCGTCTTTCACTTATTCACTTTCTCCCGCTGGTCACTTATACTTTTCCTTTCTCTCTGCCTATTTCTAATTCTGGAAGATTAACTAAACCTATATTCATCATTCATACATCGTCTTCTTTTGGAACTGCGAACTGCTATAGTCGTAGTTAAAGTTAAGTCTTTTTCTAGATCTTCGGTAGCAATCTTTACAAGCATAATGTCTTTAACCATTGTGGTTAATTTGTCTATCCCCTCTTTCGTACTTCACGCACCTCCATAGGGCATGTTTCGGGGTGTCTACCTCTCCGCAGCTACATAGGTCGGAATCGAGGAAATTAAATCTTTTTCTAAAAGACTGGAAATTTCCATGCCCAGTGAGTATTTGGTTTAGCCAGTTACTCGGTCTAAAACCAAAATTTTTCTATTCTTTATCCCATCTTAACTGCCATTCCTTCCTTATTTTCCGATTTAGCTTTTCTATTGACAATTTTCGTTCTCTTTGCATATTGTCTTCTGCTGATCTCTCCTCCGATTTATATGTGAAATTTTTGTATCGGTATTATTTTCCTTTAATAGGTGACCCGTAATTGTCGTGATGGCTACAGCCGAGATGGTTCTGTATGCTCCTGTGATTTTTATTAGAGCATATCTTTGCGACATTATGAGTTTCTTTTTGTAGACATTATTTGTGAGCCGGTACCAGCCTGCTACCGCGTATGTAATTATGGATATATATATTATTATGGATATATAAATTATATATATATATAATATTCCTCTAGTTTTCTTTGAGATCTCCGTATCATGTGTTTGTACGATAAGGCCTTTGCCAAAATAAATACCCAGATATTTAAACGGTTCCTGTTCCTAATTAGTGGGTAACATTTTTGATGGAATTTCTCCTTTGCTAGTAACATTGCGCACTTATCTGGGGCATCTTTCATTTTGACATTTTTGCTCCATTTCTCTATTATATTTATGGCCATTTGTCCTTTCCATTCTAGTTCTTTACGGGATTCTTCTTCTATTATAATGGTTTGGTCATCTGCATAGGCTATCGTCTCGTGTCCTTCTAACTAACTTCTAACTTCTAACTTCTATCTAACTTCTGAAGTACTTCGTCAAATACGACATTCCATATTATCGGTCCTAGTAGAGATCCCTACTAGATTGCAACTTCATTACGAGCAGCTTTTTATATAAATTTTTATCTAATTTTTCGTTGCATCATATAGATATGCAACGAAACTTTCAGCACAACGATCTAATTCTTTTTTTCCTATTTTGTGCAATATTTTTAAGCTTCAGCATACGGATTAATATTTCTCAATAAACTGTCTATTTGAGATAACAATTCTAATTTTGTAAAAGCATTATTTTTATATCTTTTTTTTTTAATCGTAGCTAATTAATTATCTGGAACATACAATTGTTCTTATTTTCGAGCTTCATTTTTGTTTGGGTGCAAAGAATAAACGTTGTGATATATATGACCACAAATTCTGAAAATTTATGGCCACTAGTTAGTAATTTGTCAAAATTAGCTCCAAAACTTGCAAAAGCCAAAGCATTATTATATATTCGAATATTTTTATGAAAATTATTACTATTTTCTGATAGCCCAGTAGCTAACAGTTTCAACAGATTTGAATAAGGAGGATTTTCCGGTAAATTTAATTTTCCTTTGTGACAACAGTCAAAGAATACTTTATCTTACGTATATTCAAAAGCAAAATGTCTAGCGCCAGATTGCTAACAAGTTTTAATCATACCACCTAAATTATAATTCTTTAAATATAAAGCTGTGTTGTTGGGCGGAACCTATAATAAAAGCCTGTGTCTTGTTAAAGTTTATATCAAGTCCGTGTAAGCAAGCCCATTCAACAACCGCGGTACCATCATCAATCAACATACAGATAGCGTCATTACACTGTTGATGACGTCCAGTCCTTAATGTTACCTTCAGTTATAACTGATCGGTATAAACAAATAAATAATGGTTTTAAATAATCGTGGGTAAACCATTTAAAAAAGTAATTAAACACCTATAAAAAAGTTAAACACTATTACTAATTAATCCGTGTGGTTCGGCGATCACTTTCATTAAATAAAATACATTTTTTCGAAAATCCAAGAGAGATATAAGAAAAGTTAAAAAATAAAAAGTCTGCCTGTACGGACGTACGGACGTACGGACGTACGCTCATACTTAAACTTTAAAACCATTAAAAAATTAATTAAATACCTATAAAAAAAGTCAAACACTATGTCTAATTATTCCTTTGGGTGCCGCGATCATATTGAATTAAAAAAAATTAATTTTTATAAACTATTTAAAAAAATATAACATAATTTATATTTAAATCGTCATTTTGACAGTATAAAATTTTAATATAATGTGGATATACTACAGTATCAATAAATTTTTCGAGAGACAGAGCAGATAAACGAGAAATTATTTGTCTTTTTGCTGCCTATTAGTATGCAAGAAATTTCAGTGAAAGTGCTTGGTGACTGTATATATATTATTTTAGTATTATTTAACTCATTGATGGAACATTTATTTTTTGACGTTAGCTTTTAAGTGTTTATTTCATTGATACGTGGCTTTTGTTATTTGCAGTCGGTAATATAATACTACCACTTAGTAGTCATGTGAATTGTTACCTATTTATATGCTAGATGGCGATACATAATCAACATAATTAACTAACTAATTAATGCTATTGTCGATTCAGTCAATATATTTATTTAACTTTTAAAACTTAGCAGTTGAACTATTAATATTATTCATGTCGATTTCGATATATACTTCAATATACACGTCGATATATACGTCAATTGGATGTGGTTTAGAAATTAAATTCTAATGAATTTTATTGTCTAAACGACCTTTGATTATCTAGGGTTTAATAATTTTCTTATAAAATTATTACATATCAAATATTTTAGAATATTTTTACTTTTACATTGTCGCATAAAATTATTGTTACTAAATGAACCCAAATGAGGCCAAATTAAAAATTATAATTAGTTATCAATTGCGTAATAGATGTTTGTTTCTCTTTGTATTAATTTTGTAAATTAATTATTGTGGACACAGTACTTGTTTTTATCTGTTGAATAATTTTGACTAATTTGCTTGAAATATCATCTAAAGTTACCATTATAGATATTTGGATTCATCGATTAAAAGTTAATGATTGGCTTATTTTCACAATTATTTAAATTATGTATACCTTTTACTATATTCATTAATCTTATATATGGTTTAATTTACTGGTTTTAAATATTTGTAATCCTGTTGGCAATTTAAGTTTAACAATTTTTTCCAATAATCATAATATTAATTTATTATCATATTAACTATAAGTCACATAAAAATTTATATGATAAAACCTTATATGATTAATCATTTAATTTCCTCTCACATCATTCATTAACACTCTTTGCAATACAATTGTAAATATTTTATTTCATTTTCTGTATTTATATATTTATCTCTTGTAACGGGGTGGGTACTGGGGGAATGTACGGCCCCCGGTTAGGCCCAATCGGTCCCAACTCTCCAACCTAAGTGTACAGTCCCACGATGCGGCCGAGAATCACTTTAATTCCCGTGCAATGCCGTTAACAACGCCAAACACCTCGTTTGACTTTAATACCGTGTGTTGGGCCCTATGCCCAAAATTGCCAACTAGGATATACGCCGGAGAGGGCGATATTCGTGGGATAGGACTATGACAGGTAAAACATTATTAGAAGATCATCTCGCCGAGGCAATTTATTAAATAAACAATCACAATGTAATAAATTAACAATTAACAATTCAAGGGGAGTCGTACCGATGACTACCCCCGAGGTCAGTGCGAAAATTATTCGTTAAAACTTATTAACGATCGAGTAATAAGCAACCGATCCGGGAATGATTGGCTGCTTAACCTGATGGCTACTACGTCACGCCGTGTGACGTAGATACCTCTGACGTAGGGAGCTCTGCCGTAGTAGCTGCCTACGTCTCGCGCGCCTTCACTGGTGAAGTGGCTCCCGCGAACCACCGACCTGTCTATATGGGCGGGATTTGTCACGAGAGGGGGGGAAAGAGGGGAACACTCCCTCACCTGGATCGTACCAGGAACTCGGGAGACTATCAACGGGACACGCGGGTCCAACGTGGTGCATCACTCACCTTTGTATTCACGTGACACCGCTCGAAATACGTTGAAACGGCGGGAACGACCCTTTCTCTCTCACTCCTTTGGGCGAACTGGCCCCGATCTTCCGCGTTTCCCGTGGACGGAATCTGGAGTGGTGGAGGCGTACGGCTTGGCCCGGCGTGTTGGGTCGTGTGGGGGAAGCACACCGTATCACACACACCCACACTTCTTCAATAAATACGAATAAAAATATCGTTAGCTTGGCCTCTATGTCGACCCCGTGCGCGCGCTATATCGGTACTGTCAGCTGGGCGTGCACAATTCTCGCTCGTTTGTGCGCGCGCCTCGCTGTATATCCTCTTTCGCGTTGTTTACCTTATCGGTATCTCGCTTACCATTATACTCTGTTCACTTATAAATGCCGAAATGTAATAAATGTAAACGCAACATAGCAACTAAAAGCAACAAATGTACATTTTGTGGCAGGTCTTTTCGAAATAGCATTTGTTGTGCAAAATCCTTGCGAATGTCTAATAGCCAATATATAAATAGTATATGTGATATCAATAACCCTTTATCTCGTAGATCAGAGAGGTTTGACCAAGGTCGTAATTTGAGCTTATCTGCGAGACCTATTAATGATAATAAAATGCAGCCAAATCATATGAATAGTAACAATAGTTTGTTCAACACTAGCTCTTTGTCACCATCAAATCTTTTACCACAGAATGCCTCTACTCTGCCTTCAAATTGGATTAACATTTTAAAGTCTGAAAGATCTGCGTTTAGCTTCCAGCAGATGCAAACCAATTTTATGAATATATCGGGTCAACTCTCATTCTTGAATACTCAGTTTAATAACCTATCTCAAAGGGTGACCACAAATACACAGCGTATAAATAGTCTTGAGTCAGAAATGCGACAAAGAGATAACTCAGAAGGTCGTTATTCATCTAGGCATGAAGTCAAAGTAACAGGCGTCCTAATAAATATTTCCATAAACTATTTGGATCTTGTTAATGCAATTCTGAGTAGATTGGAGTAGTAAGGAGTAGATTGGATATCCGCGAGTTTAAACTCAAACAGTTGGAAAGCTCATCCAATACATCAAAGGCTTCTCCTAAATTTATTTTATTAGTTTTTAAATTTAAATCTATCGCTGTAATAGAGCATGCGCTTAAAACCAAACGTTAGAAGGGTATTATCACTTTTCATAGCCTTTTTCCAGCAGTTAGTTATAGTGATTAAACTAATAAACTTAATTTATACGGTATGTTACCTGCTGATATTTATCATTTATTAGTCTCAGCTAAGAAAAGGGCTCGTGACATGAATTGTAAACATGTATGGGCTCGAAATGACTGTGTCTTTGTTCGACGTTCTGATAGTTCTGATGTAATTGTTATTCGTTCTAATGAGGATCTTAATAAAATTCGATGACTGATAGTGGATGTGGGTGTACTTCCTGTTGCTTCGATGGCACCATGTTATTTCAACCTTCGCGTGGGTCAGACGAATGTTAATTCTGTCAAAGAACATCTTGCTGATGTTAAATGTTTTATTATAAATAATTCAGTTGAGGTTTTTTCCATGTCTTAAACGTGGCTCACTCCGAGACAGCCTACATCGCTCTTTGATATTGATGATTTCTACTTGTTTAGAAATGCTCGAAATATCCGATCTATCAACAGAAGGCGTCAATTTATCCAGGGTGGTGGTGTGGGTTGTTATATCCGTAAAAATGTTCCAGTAAAGGTGTTATGTTAATCGATGAATTTTAATTTGAATGACAGGGACTATATTATTCTTGAACTTGTACCGAATGATCAGCAGAAACTTTTATTGGTTTCAATTATTCGTCGTCCTAAATGTCAACTATTATGCCAGATATTTGAATTGATAAATCAGTACCACCAATTATATTCCAATGTTATAATTATGGGAGATCTCAACTCTGTTCTTGAGAGCAAGAATTATTATTCTAAGCGGTGAAACTTCATTTTATCTTATCATAACTGGACCAACGCATCATCGTGAAAATTCTAACAAATGGCTGGACGTGGTAATAACTGATTCTGCGGACAAAATTATTGGATTTTGTAAGTCAGTCATACCGTTTTTAATTGTCATGATTATATCTTGATTGATTATAAATTGAAAACAATGCAAGCATTAGAAACTATAGAAATAACGTCTTGTGATTTTCGTAAGTTTTCTCCAATTGTGTTTTCGGAAGCTTTAAAAAGTCGCTTGGAGAATAACAATTATAATTTTGAATCCAATTTGGACGTCGACCAACTTCTTGAATACTTTCCGTGCGTCTTCGGTTGAATTGCTTGATGTTCACGCACCGTTCAGATCGCGAGTTTTCAACAAAACGCCTGCTCCATGGTTAATTAATCGATTGCGATTATTATGTAAATCTAGAGACAAACTTTATAAACGTGCGCGTTGGACTGGAAGCAGCGTTTTAATTACAAGGAGAGGTCACACCCTCTGGAAAACGGATCCTTACCAAACTCTAGGATATAATTTCTACTATAAAATCACGCAGAAAGCCGGAGTTTTAGTGTCCAATGGTCATTTTTACGATAGATATAAACAAATAATGGAAAATCTCACCGAAAAAACCGTTAACTTTGAATGCTTATAACTCAGAAACAATTAAAGATGTACGTATAAACTAAATTTTAAAAGAAAGCTAAGATCGAGTAGATACGTTTTAAAAAAAAGGAAGCTTAAATATTTTAATATGGTCAAAAGTTATGGGAGAAATAAGAATTAGACGTAATTTTGGGCTAAAAAAATCATTAAATTGTAACTTTAAATTTTCGATAAAATTTTGGCTAAATTCAGGACCGTTTATAAACACTGGATTCGAAATAAATAGACGAATTGTTTTTGTTTTGAGGCTTTTCGGTGTTGGACGAGAAGGTATCAATGTGTTTTGTGGACTTATGGATATATGTCAAGGTTTAGCAAAATCAACATCAATATTCAAAAGCGTTTGTGAAAAAGCTGTCAAAGAAGCGAAAGAAAAAAATATAGAACATGATAAATCTGCTGACTGTTTGAAAGTTTCTGGCGATGGATCCAGGAAAAAACGAGGTTTTACTTCATTGTTTGGTGTTACAACGCTCATTGCATATTACTCTGGCAAAGTAGTCGACCTTATTGTAAAAAGTGCATATTGTCATTCATGTGCTTCACAAAAGAATATATTAGACAAAGAAGAATTTGAAGAATGGTATAATGATCATAAAGAATCATGCTCTTCAAATCACGATGGTTCAGCAGGGAAGATGGAGGTAGATTCAATCGTGGAGATGTTTTTGAGATCTGTTGAAAATTTTGGAGTAAACTATACAAATTACATCGGGGACGGTGATTCCAAAACTTTCAATGGTATTGTAAAAATGAATCCATATGGTGATAATTACTCTATGAAAAACAATGAGTGCGTGGGACACGTACAAAACCGCATGGGTACTCGACTCCGAAATAAAAGGAAGGAAGAGAAGCTTGGAGGAAAAAAGCGTCTAACAGAGAGTCTCATCAAAAAGTTGATAATATATTATGGTTTAGCAATTCGAAGGAATATTCATTCTGTCCAAGATATGAAAAAGGCTGTGATGGCAAAGCTGGATCTTTATTGTTCAGCTGATGAATATCCTCGTCACGAGAATCATCCGACAGGCACTGACAGCTGGTGTGAATGGCGCAAAGCCGAAACTACGAATCGTCTTGCATCCTTCAAACATTCTGCTCGATTGATTGACGAAAAAGTGGAGGAACATATTCATCCAATCTACGAAGAACTTTCGAATGACGATCTCATGACGCGATGCTTAGGTGGACACACGCAAAATTCGAACGAATCGTTTAACTCCACTGTCTGTTAACTCCCTTTGGTCAATAACTGTGCATAAGGCGAGGGAACTGGGAAAAAAAAGAAAGGACCTTTGATGCGAATAAATACGGAAACTGATCTCCTCTCTCTACCTCCAAATCCCGGGTGTCCTTCACAATGAGGGGACGCTGGTCAGGCGAAAAATTTTTTTTCAATTATCCATATTAACATAAATAGGCTTAAGACTCATTTTAGCTCCTTAGAAGCATTGGTTTTTCCCAGGCCCACGATGTGATTGCACTTAAGGAAATATTTTTAAATGAATCAGATGCCTCGGACGTAGTCAAGTTGCCGGGTTATACTTTGCACAGACTTGATCGGTTCGGTAAAGAGGGTGGAGGTGTAGCTGTGTATATTAGAAGTGAATATAAAGTAATTATGTTGGCACATTCAGATAAGCAGTTCTCTAATTCATCGGAATGTCTTTTATTACACATTATAGGTAAACTTTCGTTGTTAGTTCTGGGAGTTATCTATAGAAGGCCGACGGCAGCTTATCCTTAAAAATTATTTAATGTACTATCAGATGTACTTCCGTCTCATAGCCATACTATTATTTCGGGAGAATTTAATATACATATGAGAACAGCGGGCGGTACGGCGGGCATGATGAGGGCAAATATAACAATTTACATTTAAATTGAGAGGCAGCCAACTGCGGCAAGGAGGTATTGGACGCGGAACTTACGGAGAGGGGGATGAACCTGGTGATTTGGCTTCTGCTATCACTAACATTTGTAACTCTGCTTGTCTCTTGCTTATCCATATAGTGGGTTCCAAAACTCTAGTCAAAATGTATCGCCTGGCCAACAACTAAATACTTGTTTTCCTTCGCTGTCTTTAGATATAAGTTCAAATCATGCAACATGCGTGCAATTGTCTGATCACATCTTTATTTCTCATAATGTCATTTCTCAGAATGAAAATTCATCTAATTCACATAGCATGTCATCATCTAACTTATTTGCCATCTCAACAAATTCATATACCATGTCATCATCTAATTTATTCTCCATCTTAGCTAATTCTCATAATTCTCATAATTTTCATCCAGCTAACGTATCATCACTTTTACTTTCGCAATCATGTAATTCGGATTATGATGATAGGTCTCAGTCTGTCACCTTGCTAATATCTCAACTTTCGGCATCAACCCTCTTCACCCTTGATAATCTGGCGCCATGTAAACTGGTAACAATTGGGAATAAACATGAGCCGTAGGTTTCGACTGAAATTAGGGGTCTGATCAAATCTAGAAACTCGGCTTTTAGAGCCTTTCAAACCTCACGACAATTTGAAGACTATGAGAGGTACACAATTTTAAGAAATAAAATCTGTAATATGCTTGATAGCAATAAATGCAGGTATCTCTCAAACAAACTAATGAATGCTACAGATCCTAGGGCTAAATGGAGAGAGCTGAAAGGCTTGGAATTAGGCTCTAAATTGGGTTTATCACCATTAGAATATTTCACCACTCAACAATTGAATGCCTACTATGTATCTATTTCAAATCGTTTGGCACCACTTCCACAAACTTTTCTTGATTCATTATGCCTGATGAATGTTAATGACTATCTTACTCCTGCTAGATCTGAGTTTGATACCATCCATCCTAGAAGAGTTGAGCGTGTTCTCAGCAGAGCAAAATCAAGGGTGGTGGAGACGGATAGGTTATCGGTGAAAATGATAAAACTCTTAGAGCTGCAGATAATTCCGCATTTAATTACAATTTTTAATGAGTTATTGGTGTTCGGTTTCTTTCCGAAATGTTGGAAGCAGACCTTGCTGTTTCCGCTGGCGAAGTCGAACAGGATTGAGACGTACTCCGATACTAGGCCGATCGCCTAACTCTGCGAAATCTCGAAACTGTTAGAACGATTGGTTGATTTTCAAATGTCGTCATACTTAAAAAAACATCATTTGTTGAATTCTAGACAGGCGGGTTTTTGCAAGGGTCGTAACACACAAACGGCATTATTGGGGATCCTGGATGATGTTAGAAGGGCTATAGATTTGCGTATGATAACTGTATTGATCATGCTCGACTTCTGTATGGTGTTTAATTCAGTACCGCATTTTTCTTAAGTTTTACTTTGTTATTTTACTTTTTTATATTATAATTATTTTTATATTACATTTATATTATCGTATCGCAAATTTGTTATATTTATTTTATTGTAATTATGTTATAGCGCAAACTATAAATTATGTGCTAAAGAAGTTTCTACCCCTATAGACCCAATAAAGATTTATCTATCTATCTGTCTCTCTCACTCTTTCTCTCTATCTCATTGCCTCTTCATTGTCCGATACGAGGCCGATACCTCAGCTGTGTCAAATATCGAAGCAAGCCGGTTTCCGCCTTGGCCACAGCTCTCAGACGGCCCTGCTTGGGATGATGGAAGATGTTAGATGAAGGATTGTTAATGCATGACCACCCTACTGTTTTTTTACTACACTCGCGGTTGATACTGTTCCCCATTACCTGCTCCTCACAAAGCTCCGAACGTCGAACTGTTCGGAAGGTGTTATCACCTAGTTTTTTCCTATTTCAAGGGGCGAATGCAGGCCGTTGAGCACGATATGGATAACCTCTCAAGATGAGAGGATGTCTGCGTTAGTGTTCCCAAGGCTAGCGTGTTGGGGCCCTTGTTGTTTTCTTTGTTCATTAACGCCTACCTTTGGTCCTACAGTATTCCAAATTTATGATCTTTGCCGATGATACACAGATATATCTATTTTTTACCGCCGAAGGTCGAGTTGTCCATCGGGTCCGACTATCTTTAAAGGTGTAGAAGACCAAGGTTATGTTGCTCGGTCTGTGGGTCACGCCTGCGCTTGACTGGTCTAAGCAGGTTCTTTCTGTATCGCAGAGAGTACACTAACAAAGGGAGTACTTCACTTCCGGGGAACGGATCTTACCCTAACTTTGGTATGTCTGTTGTAATATAAAAATATAAAGAAAGCGAAGTTATTCATTGACAATGGCCATTTTTACGAAAGTTATTCGACATCTAATAATATTAGCAGTAAAAATTACTTCCAATTTGATCGCTTAACACTCAAAACAAGAAAAAGATAGGTACTCAAACTATAAACCAGAAGAAAGTTAAGTTCAAGTAGAAAAGGTTTTAAAATATGAAATTTAAATAGCTGAATTGGGAGTATAAACCAGAAGAAAGTTAAGTTCAAGTAGATAAGGTTTTAAAAAATGAAATTTAAATTGCTCAATTGGGAGTAAAGGTATGAAGAAAATAAGAAATTAAAGATTATCAGGTCACAAGAAACAATAAATTTTTTATAATAAATTTTGGTTAAAATTTCTTTAATTTCTTATTGCCTTCATAACTTTACTCGAAATTAAACAATTAAAGCTTCTTTTTTTTAAACCACATTTACTTGAACTCAAACTTTTCTGATTTTTAGTTTGAGTGCCTATCTCTATTTGTTTCCGAGTTATAAGCGATCAAATTAGAAAAATTTTTACTGATATTATTATTAGATGTCGAATAACTTTCGTGAAAGTGGCCATTGGCAAGGGATTACTTGGCTTTCTTCATATTTTTATATTATAAAAGACATACCAAAGTTAGGATAAGATCCATTTCCTAGAGGTCAAGTAGTCCCCTTGTAAGTAAGGGACTAGTCAAGAGTTTGGCGTTGCCTCACTTCGATTATTCATGCGCGATGTATGATGCCTACACCTTACCATGCGTTTATAATATATTTTGCAATTCAGTAAGTGTAAAATTCGTTTTTATGCTTGGTTTTTGGATTATAAAATGCTGTTTTATACACCATAGAGTTAAAATTAGTAATATCATTTTACGATCTAAAAACCAAGCACAAAAAAGAATTTTACGCTCTTGTAACGAAAAATACTATTTGCTGTGTTTGAGATATGACTCCTTACATTAAAAGTACTATTATTTATTATTATGTATTTTATTCGCCTCGCTGCACATTACTTGTCATGTATCTTTTATTACTTTATATTTACTTGAGTGCCGTCACGGCCTAATAAGATCGACCATTTCTCATTGTCTCTCTCTCTCTCTCTCTCTCTCCGTCGCTAAAGTCTAATGCTAATAATGTTAAAGTTACCGGTGACTTTAACATCGATATGAAGTCCACTGGTGCTGCGGCAGATATGTTGAAGGGAGTCTGGAGGCTCTGGGATTTTTCCTTATACCATCGGAACCGACACACCACGCGGTGACGTCCAGGGGATCTTCTCATACCTGGTTAGATCTTTTCATGGTTCGTGAACCAGTACCTGAGTTTGTATATAATAAATCAAGTGCTCCGTTTGCTGCAGGGCATGATGCCATCACTATCAGTTTAAAGCTTACCAACACTCAGGGTGGTGTAAAACGATTCTGGAGTAGGAACCTTGAGAGGATCGACCTTCATTCTCTCGCCACTACATTCGCCTCATTTATCAATGGACTATCACAAACCTTACACCCCTCTCCTTTATCCTTTCCAAACCTGCCTCCACTCCCCTGGCCTGACCAGCCCACTCACACATTTTCAACGCCATTCTCAAACCATAATATTAACCTTATCTCGTCCTCCCTAATTAATTTAACAGACGCAATTTTAGTCACATGTAATACTGTTACCCCGCTCCAATTATTCACCATCAAAGTCAAGCACAGACCATGGGTTATACGAGACATCAGAGCTGATATCAAAGCTAGAAATATGGCTTTCAGACTTTTTCGTGATTCGGGTTCTATTTCGGACTATGATACATATAAATCATTAAGAAATAGTGTTAAGAACTCACTTAACTCCAGCAAATTTCGCTTTTTAGAGTCTAAACTCCGTAGCGAAAGAAAACCCTCTAATTCTTGGAAGCACCTTAAGAACATGGGTCCCTGCTCCAAGACGAGCCCTTCGCCATTACAGCATTTCACTACTCATCAACTAAACATTCATTAGGCGTATATTTCTAATCATGTATCACCACTTTCCTTACATTCATTCGCGTCCATCTTAACTAATTTATGTCATCTATCACTTTCTTCACCTTCATTCTCATTCCACACCGTATCAACCAAAAAGGTTCAATAAAAATGGACCATCATTAGAGTTTCCTCGAGATTCGCAGGTGTCCATGGAATTACAACTAGAATGATTAAACTGTTTGAGCCGCAACTCACGTTACCTTTAACAGACTTATTCAATGATATGTTATCCGTTGGTTATTTTCCTGGCTGCTGGAAGAGGGACGTATTATTTCCATTGGCGAAGTCGGGCAGGATAGAGTCGTGCTCGGACATAAGACCGATAGCCAAGCTTGGGTAAACGCGGGTGTATCGCAGGATAGTGTCCTAGGTCCCGTCCTGTTCTCCATTTTCATTAATGATCTGCCTAAGATCCTTAAATATTGTAATTATATGTTGTTTGCCGACGACGCCCAGGTCTATCATTCGTTTCTTCCAACAGATTTTGATAATGCAGTTCAACGTGTCTCTCATGACGCGAATGCGATAGCGAGCTGGGCGATTAATAACGGTCTTAAGCTAAATGTGGAAAAAACGAAGGTTATGATCCTGGGTAGTCAGGTTTATCTGGCGCGTATCAACCTGGACACTGCTCCGAGGATCAGATTATGTAATGACTACTTGAGATACGAAAATGTGGTAAAATCGCTTGGTGTTATGATAACCCCTACCCTCGACTGGTCAAGGCAAGTCATGGGAATGTCAAGGCGTGTTCACGGAGTACTACACTCGCTGCATTATTACAGCAAAACTATGTCGCTTAAACTTCGTAAGAACCTGGTAGAAACACTTATTTTCCCACATTTTGACTACGCGTGCGCGGTTTATCACGATGTAGACCAGACTAGAAATCTTAAACTCCAAAGACTGTTGAATGCGTGTGTCAGATTTGTATGGGGTAATATAGCGAGACGTGATCACGTTACTCCGTATAGACTAGGCTTAAAATGGCTTTCGGTCGAGTCCAGACGGTCTTTTCTCATCGGCTCCTTAGCTTATAACATTATCTCTCATAGTATACCAACCTACTTAGCAAATCATTTCATTAAACTTAACACCCCTGATCAGAATCCTCGATCTTCCTCTCGTCATCCACTTAAACCACTCACATACCTTCCGCCACGCACTGAATCATTAAACAAGTCATTCAGTATAACCTCCACCTGCATCATCAATCAGCTTCCTTTCATCACCTTTAACCCCACGTCCATAGATAATTTCAAAGTCATCCTCTTCAATCATTTGTTTGGGCTCGACAAGAATGCCTGGTCTACACAGATCGGAACCGAGGGCATCGCACCACGGCCCATCCCATATTTCGAGGAGGCTATGTAGATATTGTATTATTTGTAGGTCTGTTTTACTTTGGCTTTTTTATTTATTTATTTATTTTATTTTATCTTTATGAGCGATTCGAGCGATCTTTTATTGTTTTATTACTGTGTTACTTGCTAACAAATTGCGTATTTATTATATATTGTTAAGTTTGTTAAAAATCTATTATTTTTGTTTTTATTTATATTTTTATTCTTATATTCAATTCTATTGTATATTTTCACTTATAATTTTTATAACGTTAGTAAGCATATATTTTGTTATCTAGTTTTAAGATTTTAAATACCTTTGTAAAAATTAATGCTATGTATCATCTGTTAGTGCCTATGGGGTTTCTACCCCAAACGGCCAAATAAAGACTAAATCAAATCAAATTAAATCTCTCTCTTTCTCTCTCTCTCTCTCTCTCTCTCTCTGTCTCTCTCTATCTATCTATGAATCTATCTAAGCTACGATGTTTGGGACGGCCCTTTGTTAAATATACTGTTAAATATTCATGTTAGAATAAAAATAATCATCTACAAAAGTTCACTAACTCACTGAAAGAATTTCATACTTGCCAATGAATCATTATAATTACAATTCAAATATATGCGATATTAGATTTGTTGATATGATAGTTGATATGATTATAAATGCTAATGCACATTTTGCGTAATATAATGTGAAAAGTACTTTATAGCGTATTCAATGATTAAATTATGTTTTGGCTACTTCACACGTAAAAATGTCTTACCGAAATATAGAAGAATATACTTCTGCATGTATCAAGATTTCATTAACGTTATAAAATTTTATAAATAATGTCCGAAACTTCCCGAAATAATGTTGCTACATTTTGCTACAAATTTTGTAGCTAGTATACTATATTTATTCTTTAAACTTTACAGGAAACTGTATGAGTGAGTTTATGGGATTGATTAAGGGACGATATGAGGCAAAGGAGGGAGGTTTCCAGCCGGGTGGTGGAAGTTTACATTCAATAATGACGCCTCATGGACCAGATACAGAGTGTTATTATACCGCTTCAAAGGCAAAATTAGCTGCTGAACGTATAGCCGATGATACTCAGGCTTTCATGTTCGAGACATATTACAGTTTATCTATAACAGAATGGGCTGCAAAACATTGTGGTAAAATCGACGTTAATTATTATAAGTGCTGGGAAGGTCTACAGAAGCAATTTAACCAAATATGATAAACTAAAATAAGAAACAAATATTTTTCAACAATATATATAAGAAAGTATTACAACATTTTTTATCATAATTTGTACAAGATTAGTAATGTAAAAATCTGTAGTTTACTGGATTATATTTGGTGTAGTTAAATAATTTTAAAATCAAGTTGTTTTAACAGAAATTAAAATATAATTATCAAATATATTGTCAGCTTCTTTATAAATCGTAGTGCAAATAACTATCCAATTTATTATACCAATTCCAAAGCTTTCCACCATCTTCCGTTTTTGATCACTGTGACAACCCAAATTTGATTAGTTTCATGCAAAAGCTATTGCAATAAAGATCTAAGCTATCTTGGTTAGTATAGACTTATATTTAATATAGACATATTAAATCCATATAATAGAGTGTTATAGCTCAAGCGCTAGAGTATCTGATTGGTACGCTACGGGACGGAGTTCAATCCCAGTATCGGGGATTTTTTTATTTGATATTAAAAAATTTAATAAATTATTTCAATGTTAAATAATCAAAAATTGTAAAATTTAAAATTGAATTACTCTTTCTTAAGTAGTTACATTAATTATTATTAATAATAAATTAAACAATTATTTCTAATAGTAGTTTTCGTGCCAAGGCCGTAAAGTGCTTCGCAGGTCCTCGGACGCTACTTTCCACACTCGGCTGAAAAAGTTTACGGCCGAGGCGCGAACATTATTTTTCGACATTTAGTATTCGTAAAGTACGCAATAAATAATAAATAAATAATAAAGGTGTAATTATTTGCCTGTGTAAAGAAACTGATAAAGAAGCGTAGATAAATAAAGAGTTAAAGATAAGGAACGGGCGTGGAGTAGGGACGGGGTCCAGGGGCGGAGCCCCTGGTGGGAGACCAGGGGGCGAAGCCCCCGGCGGGGGCCTCGGGGGGCGGAGCCCCCCCCCTGTAAAACAAGGAACCTGTAAGTTCAGGTGGAATGTAATCCTCGTCAGAATCACTATTAGACATTTGGAATACCATCTATCACTTTCACTTTAAATCAATCGAGTTAATTAGACGCGCACGTGTTATTCAGTCATTCGCCGTCGAAACAATGATTACATTTGCTGTCGAGTGATAACATTTAGCGATATTTCGCGGTAGCTGCAAAAACTAAAATCATGAAATTAAAATTTTTCAAGTTTATACGTACACGTGTCCGTAGAGTATGTACATGTGTTCGTAAAGTCGCACTTTACGGCCGCAAAACAGTACGTAAAGTCGTACTTTACGGATACTATGTCGAAAAAACCTTTAGAGCAACATTGTGTTCGAACAAGAAAATAAAAAGTTAATAATTAACTATCTAACGATGAAAATTGTATAATAATCAATTTTCATCAAAGCAATTAAATTTTACAACTAATAAATTCGAGTTAATGATTTTAATAGATTATTTACGTAAAACAATGCGACAATTAAACTATAAATATTAATAAACAACAATTAGTTGAAATATAGAATAAATTAAACTAATCGGGAATCTTAATAAGATAAGGATATGACACAACTACGTAAACACTCAAGTATGTCGGTGTGAGAGTCAATCAAACTAAGAGTACGAAATGGCAGAATAGCAGAAGCCCCTTCTACCGATGGACATCTATAAAACCACCTCGATTCGCTGTTTCGGCAGCATTCTCGCCTGCTCTGGCAAAGACTTAGAGCCTCTCCACGCTCACGGTAAATCCTAACTAGACCCTATATCTATTCAGGATATCTCTTTACCTCCGAGTTCACTCAATACTTTGCGCGCGGAATTTAAAATAATAATTATAACACTCAATTGTTTAAATAATAATAACCAGTATTATCTAAATAATTCATTTGTAATTACATATCCATTTACGGAATTTAATGCCCTTATAGTGAGGTGAAAGAGTAGGTTTTTCTTGAACTTCCTCACTGAACAATCAATTATCAACCGCTAATCCTTATCCTAATAATCAACCACTAAACCTTATCCAAATAATTTAATACTAGGAGCATCGAGATATATTCATTCACTAGATTGCTCATGGATGGGAAGAAATTCACTACTACATGACTGTCAATGAATTAAAAATAACGGCGAATCACAAATAAGAGGATTCAAAATTATTTTTCGCTGTGTCGCAACAAGCCCGTCACATAACGAATGGCGATCCTGTCAGGATAATGGCAAAGTTGTCACTCATCCTGCAACGAAAGGTATTGTGAAAATTGATTCATGATCTGATATTCAAATATTTTCTTCAAACTTTACATTGAAAATTTTTTCTTCTTCTTTTCCAAAAATTAATTTACTTGGTTTTGGTTATTTTTATTACATAATGACTAATTGACCAATTATTTATCTTTCCAACGAATTCGATAATGATTATGTAGGCTCTTTAACCGACTAAATCGACCTGATTAATTACAAATGTAATTATAAGTTTGATCATAATATCAAATTCGCGGATGACGATTACCAAGAACTTTATAATAAATTTAATTATATAAAGGAAAAAGATAAGGCCCTTAAATTAAAAACTGAAAGTCTAGAAAAAATATTATATATTTAACCTCATCGTAAATAAGAATGACAAACCTTTAGTTTTGAAAAATTGCATTTTAATGAATAACATTTTTTTTCAAGCATATTTAGTTAATTATATTAAGCAAATAAAAATATTTAAAAAAAATGCTTAATCTACTTGTAGGTAACTCTTTCGATGAATTTCGACTCAATTATGCTTATGATATATAACACACAATTAGCGACTTGTCGCACAAAGTAAAACTGCTGCTTCCAAGTTTTCGGGTGATTTTCAGGACAAGCTTCCGATGTGCTTTTTCAATGAGCTTAAAATTATATCGCAAGCATTTCAAATTCTCACGACGATACAATGTGCATATTATTCCAAAAACTCGTCAAAAGCGCTAAAGATTGGTAGTACATGTAAGGTACCAGTAGATATGGGGTGGTATAGCGAGACTGTCGGTTCCCCCTCTCCCCTCCCCCCTCCCCTCCCCCTCCCGTACCCCCACTCTTCCCCCAGCTACTATCTATTTTTAGATCTCTCTCTCGCTCTCTCTCTCTCTCTCCTTCGCTCCCCCCACCCCGCACCTCTGAACATTGGGTCTGCTCTCTGGGGCGGTATAGCGTGATTCTCGGACCTCTCTCTCGCACTTACGGGTCACGCGTCTACCACTCGGACCTCTCTCTCGCACTCGTGCAGTATACGTCACCGCTCGGACCTCTCTCTCGTACTAGTACAGTATACATCACCGCTCAAGCCTCTCTCTCTCTCTCTCTCTCTCTCTCTCTCTCTCTCTCTCTCTCTCTCTCTCTCTTGCACTGACAACGTCTTTACTTTCTTATTATATATTATGTTGTATAAAGGAAGAGGTATAAGGTTAGGTATAGAATAAATTAATAGTGGTTGAATACATAACATATTTTATTCAGTTTTAGAAAAAGGTTTATATTTATAAAAATATTAAAAATATATATAAATATAATATATAATAATATATAATTTATTTTATTTCTATATAAATATAATTAAAGTGGTCGTAGTAGCTTCCTGTTTTTTAATTGGTGTACCTGCTCGTTATCTATTTTTCTCTTTAATATATCTCTAGGTATTAATTTAGTAAAATTTTCATCCCCATATGGTACATTCAACATTTTATAGTCATCCGTACCCGTGACAGTCTTTTCGGCGTATTGGCAACCCTTTAATCGCCAAGCAGCTGCCAAAGTGTTCTCAACTAACGGTTTTTTAAACAAGTCACTAGCGTGAAGAGGCATACTGAAAAATAGATTAATATTATTAATATTATTATTATTATTATTATTATTATTATTATTATTTTTATTATTATTTATATTTGTTTTATATAATAGGGGAAAACTTTATTTTACTTACGATCCATTTAATAAACCTTGCAATTTTGTAAGCTAGTAACACAGTTTGAAAGCTTCTTTTTTCGTCGGATGTTTTTTAGCTTTATAATTTTTGTTTGGTTCATGAATATGTCTAATATTTCTAAAAAACTCATCTCCGTCCATGGAAAAAGCTGGTATTTCCATTAAACTATTATTCGCGGTGAGGATTAACATTGCCCAATGAAAATACCTGTGTAAAAATACGGCCGGTTTGTGTGTGTCGTTAATACATTTGTCTAATTGGGACATACGCGTAGTAATGTCCCGAGCCAATGTTGCTACTTTATTTAATTTGTCGTGCGCGCTCAATGTATTCTCATTTTGTCTTGTTAACAATGTACTGCGTTTTGTTTTTATCGCAGTCATTTTTTTATAACTTATCCTCTTATTTTCCACTGATGAATAATTTTTTTTATTACATTCCGTTGTACTATCTGCAGCTCGGAGAGCTTTTCAACTATATCATCAAGATATTCCTCCACTTCGTCTGAGGTATATCTATACAGGACATCGCATTTTAAATTATCAAAATTGAAATCACTGGCACCGAGTACAGTTATTTGCTCGCTATCGGGTAAAGTTGATGATGGTAATGGATTTTCACTTATTGGCACGTCGAACACATTAAATAATTCATCTAACAAACTGTCGATATTAACACCTTCCATTTTATTTTTATTTGTATTAAAATAATAATACGCTACTTATGCACACACCAAACGTTATAATTATTTTACGAAAATAATTAATTACGTTGGTAATTAATTAAATATTAACATTACTTTTTATACGAGTATATACTAAAACAAGCGTAAGTTAGTGATCATAACCCGACAGAGAATGAAGTAAAACTGAGGTAAGAGTCGAATTTTCAGTTTTCGTTAAAGAAAGGTATAAAAAATTTCCACGGGGATGGGGTTGTAGAGGTAAAACCACGTTCTAGTACACGTGGTGAAAGCGGTGATTTTCTCATAAAAAACAGATGTCTTGCACTCGGTCAGTAAGGTCGTACAAGACGGTTTCCATAAATGCGTGACAACTGTTTTTGGTTACGATAGCTCGCATTTTTTTGTACGTCGAGAACACTGCACCGACGTGATTTATTGGGAAAGGGAAAACCTAAACACTTGAAGTAAACGTATCTTTCCGTCAATACTCCTACAGATAGAAAACAGACGTCTCTCATTCGAATCTCGCGTAGAGCTGTATTCTCGTATACAAAGATGCGATGCATGTGATTTTCGCAGGATTACAGAAGACAATGATGTAAAACAATGGTAGGGGTATTGTACAGAAAAACATTCTGTTTTAAAAATTCAAAGTCTGAATCCATTAGTTCGTTTCTGACTACTGTACGAGTAGAACGACAAACTTTGAAAAATCGTTGACTGTGAGTGAGAGCAAAAATGCTTAGTGCAAGTGAAAGAAATCTTTGCGAAACAATATTAAGACTCGCGAATTATTTGCGATATCGACAATCACATCCTGGAATTTGGCGGAGATGTGATTTAACATGGCGCATACGGTTAAGACGTATGGAGTGTGCGCGATTAGTGCGTGAATTAAATTTTATTCTTAGTTGTTGCACTTTTCGCCAAATAAGTATTTTATACAGACGGTTTTTCCGCGGAAATGAAGTGGTCATAGCTGCAGTTGGTGATTACATAGTGCGCCGTAACATGCAGTGTTTATATACACTACGACGTATTATGGAGGAGTACGAAGAAATTCAAGGTATTTATTAAAATTAAATTGAATATTCATATTAATAAACAAATAATAAGAGTGATAAAATTGCATACATATATTTGTGTTCGCGCGCGTGTGTGTGTGTGTAATTGTGTGTGTGTGTGTGTGTTAATTTAAGAAATTGTTTTGTGCATGTTATTCGATTCAAATATATCCCCCACACATACAACACGTGCGACTACCTGTCAAAAATTCAAATACACTTACAGCGTATGCAGTAACCTCTCGAAGCGTTCAAGCGCGTACAGTGAATACGTCTGCTTCTCTCTCTCTCTCTCTCTCTCTCTCTCTCTCTCTCTCTCTCTCATACATACACTTACGGGTTGCGCGTCTACGACTCGGACCTCTCTCTCGCACTTACGAGACGCGTATCTACGACTCGGACCTCTCTCTCTCTCTCTCGCACTTACGGTGTATGTGTATTATTTTCGGGCTTTTCTTATACTTTTGCGCACGTAGACTTAATGTATCCTTTTTCATGCTTTCGTAGATTGCTAAATACATATATGAATTAATTTTTCAGCCCAACGAAGATTATTACATGATGTGGAAAGCGATCACGAAATTATTATTATCTCTGATTCGGATAGCGATCATGATGACGTCGATGACCGTACAAGTAGTTCGTGTGATTGCGCGTCTTGCGTCGGGGATGGTTAACAACCCTCCGATAATTCTGTTGTGGAAGATGTACAAAACACACAACGGCGTGGTGGGCAATGCGGAAACCCACCTGTGGACGAAGTAGCTAATGTTCACATACCTGGTGAGCAAGACCGTGAAACCGAATCAGACAATTCTGTGCTCGACATATTCGACGCTGAAACAGAACCGTATAGACCGCGAAGCAGACCAGGTAGTTTATTGGCTAGCGTAATTTTAACAAATTACGTTGAGCCTATGGAATACGTCGCGAGAGCTATTAGGGGTAATTCACCTGAGAAAGCTGAGTCCAACCCCATACCCGAAGATATCCGGAACCATAAATCGGCGGCTATCGAACGATTTTACACGCACGATGATGCAGAGAGCGATCAGGATATGTTTAACGAGCACCACGTTTTGAATCGTCGTGTAAACGAACGTAAGTGTAAAATTTTGTATACCCTTATTGTTAATAATTTATCGTTTTCAACATAGGGTTTTTTTTTTGCTTTAGTAATCCGTAGAGAGGAAAATGGTCGCGAAAACGTAAATCGATGGGGATCACCCATTTTATCAACGTTCGCGAGTTAAATAAGATATTCTCGTCGAGCACAAGAAATACGATGGATTCATACTATGGCCACCGATGTAAATTCACCGTTATATACGGATCCCGACGTGGAAAATCTATTAGATCGCGTTCGCGAAAGTTTTAATGGTGTACCGGAACCATAACTTTCATAATTCTATCACTTCTTGTTATTGTTTCAAATTGTAATATTCTTTTTATTATTATTATACTATGTAATACAGTTTGAATAAATTCATATTTTAAATTTAATTTAATTTTATTTTATAATTATTTACACCTACCCTTACAATATTTTTATTTCAGTTCAGTCAAAAAAAACGTGTTTTGAGGACAATCAGGTGCGTGTTCGACTGGTGGAGTATTCGGATTCTGAAAGCGAGTCTGATGACTTCCAACTAGCACTTTCACCGAGTGACTGCGACGATGCGAGCATGCGGGAATGCCAGTCAACGTCTGATCAGGTAGTTTACGTACTCGAATTATAGATTTGTGCGAATCCGAAAGTATACTAATATTCGATAGTTATGATAGTATCGCGCAGGAGGGAAGAGGCAACCCTGTTGACGATGAAATTTACCCTCCAGGTGTACGTTTTGACGTGCAGAGTGAAAAAAATCATAATATTAAAAAATTCCGCGTTAACGGGTGTCGGTTAACTCTTCGGGTAGATGATCCACCTGAAAATTTTAATATAATTTTGTGGTTAGAACTAGTCATACGCGATATACATGATTATTTAGTAAAAAAAAGTCATCCTGATGACTTGATAGGTGTATCTATTAATAGCGAAAACTTTGTACACGGTGCTGCGGGAATGTCATTACGACCAGTACAAAATTTTGTTTTTAACGACTTGTGGGATTTAGTTGGTAGCGTTGCTCGGAGTAATGCAAATTTCTTTATAGACGAAAATTTTGTGTTAGAAGCTACTTATGTGAATGTACCTATCGGTAAGGGTCGCGGTAGAAAGACTTTAAATGTAGATACCATATCCCAACGGTCCTTTGTTAATATCTACAATGCGGATAATTTGTGTCTTCCACGCGCTCTTTCTGTCGGTGAAGCATACCTCGCTTTAAAGTCAGACGCGGATCCTCAAATTAAAAAGAAATGGCTGGTGATTCGCGGTTCGCGGAGGCCGTTACAAAAACAACGCGCATTACAATTAACATTAGTAGCTAAGGTAGAAATACCGGAAACAGGGTGTGGAATACCCGAAATTCATTAATTCCAACAATATTATGCAACGCGTGGTATCGCCGTCGTAGTGTACGACAAACATACATTAGGTTCCGGCGATCCACCTCTGTACGATGGTCGGCTATTTTTACGCAATAATTACGCAATCAACAACTACAAGCTCGTTAATTTATTATATGACAACGAAAACAAACATTTTGACACAATTTTAAATTTAACCGGGGCTGCAAAAAATAGTTTTTTTTGCAGTTATTGTAACAAAAGTTACAAATATATAGACCAACACGAGTGTTGTAATATCTGCCCGAGCTGCTTTGTTTCACCAGCGTGTCAACAGAGTGAAAATAATATAGTTGATTGTACGGTGTGTAATAGACAATTTTTCGGATCATCGTGCTACAACAATCACAAAACGAACGGGTCGTATAAAGCGAAAAATAAAAAAATTTGTGATGTTATTAAAATCTGCGATAAATGCGACAAGGTTATACATACACATCGCGGTAATCACGAATGTGGCATTATTTTTTGTAAAGTATGTAAAACCAAACACTCGTATAACGATTTGTGTTACATAAAACCGCTAACAAACTTTTTAAGATCAGATAAAAAATATTTGTACGTTTTTTACGATTTTGAAACACGGCAAGACACGTCCTATAATAACCATCCAACCACGCGGTTGCACGTACCGACATTGTGCATATCACAGAATGTGTGTACAGATTGTATAGGTTGTGATAACATGTCTGAATCTTGTGTTACATGTGGTACAATCGAGCATGTTTTCAGCGAAAATCCCGTACGCAAATTTATAAATTTATATGTGCGTGAAAGAACAATTTTTAAAAAAATAGTATGTTTCGCGCATAACGCTGGTGGGTTTGACGGGCAATTTATATTACGCGAATTAGTTGAGGGTTACCCAAACATAACACCTGACGTAATTTTAAATGGTAACAATATAATTATGATCAAACAAGGCCGAACATGCTTCATCGACAGTCTTAATTATTTTCACATGAAACTAAGCGCTTTACCAAAAACATTTGGGTTACCGGAAGACACGCAAAAAGGATATTTTCCGCACTTGTTTAATACCCTGGAAAATGAAAATTATGTAGGTGTATTGCCTGACGCGCATTTTTACGCTCCTGATTCCATGTCGTGTGATGATCGGAATATATTTTACCGATGGTACAACCGACAGAAAGAAAGCAAATATATTTTCAATTTCAAACAAGAAATTTTACCACCGTCAGGATCATTGGAGTGTTGTAAAGTGAAAGGTGTGTCTTTAAATTTTAATAACTCTTTAAAAATAAATTTTGATAATATAAAATCGCTTTTAAACACATACCTTTCATATAATAATGAAACCGAAGATCCTGATTGTGAAGATACAAACAATTCTACAATTAAAGTCAAGTATATGTCGATACACAGAACACAGTTACACGATGTGGTAACTCGTAAAGAATTTAAAACCCTGTGCGCTGTTTTGAAAAAGAGGCGTTATGTATCAAACAATTGTTTGCTTCCTTTTGGATATCATGGTAATACTTTGTAATATGTATAAAAAATATGTAAAATTTGTAAATATATAAAATTTGTAAATATGTAAAATTTGTAAATATGTAGAATTTGTAAGTAAATATTAATGTATTATTTTTGCAAATAAAAATATTTGTATTTTATTTTTAAATTTTGTATATGTAAACATTATTTTTCATCAAATATAGGATAATAACATATTCAAAAACTACTTTTCTTTAGAAAAATAGACTGATTTTATCGGTCATACTTGTGTGTGTGTGTGTTTTTTTTTTTTTTTTTTTTCCGTAGAGGTGGAGAAATGCTTAATGCACCATGACTGGAGCCATGCGAGACTCCCCGTGTGTGGGACTCTCCTATCGAAGGATGTCGATAGGCATACCCACTAAAACTCCACCTCTTTTCTTACCTTTATTCCCCCGCGGAAACCGCCGCAAGGCATTACTTCGCGGGGGGAGGCAACGGCTAGGTTAGCCCACTAATGTTGCTATCGCAACTCTTCTCTCCTCTTCTCTTCTGATGAGACCCAGCCTGTCCACTACGGACGTACAGAGGGTTACCACCGCGTTCCATCCCTCCTGGGAGTCAAGCAGGCACGCCCCGATGCTCTCAGGGGTGAGGGGACCGCTCCAAGTGATTTGAAATTGGTCCCGTTCCTCCCTGAAACGAGGACACCGTAGGAGGACGTGTTCCACGTCTTCGTCCACCCCTGGACAAGCCGGGCACTCTGCGCTGCCGTAGACCCCTATACGAAATAGGTAACTATGTGCCCGGTCAACACCTGGGTAAGCTGGAAACTGACGAAGCCGTGTTTCCTGCTCGCCCACTCCCGGATCCGCGGGATGATGCGGTGGGTCCAGCGGCCGTCCCTGGCTGAGTCCCATCTCCGCTGCCACTCCTCTACGGTCCGTAATGACCATCGGTTGTGGCAGCGGTTCTCTTCTAGGCGTCGCCCACCCTCACGGTGTCTTTCAGCTCTCTCGGCTGCCAGAAGGTCGAAGGGGGCGGTCCCCGCGACCACCCAGAGCGCAATGTCAGATACGGTTCGGTACGCCCGGGCCACCCTTAGCGCAGCTATCCTGCAGGCTCTCTGGCACGGAGCACCACAGCTCTTGTGCCTGTTCAGGGCATCAGCCCAGATAGGAGCTCCGTATAAAATTACGGAGCTCACCACCGAGGCCAGGAGAGACCTTCGCGGTTGCTGGGGTCCCCCGATGTTGGGCATGATGCCCGCCAGCGCACGGGTCACCTTTCTCGCCTTTGAGCCTGCGTTCGCGAGATGCTGTTTGAACGACAGCCGCGCGTCTAGTGTGACCCCTAAATACTTCAACGTTTTCACCGACCGTATCCGTTCTTTACCTACCGTGAAGGTGGCGGTCCTCTCCTTTTTTGTGCGAGAGATGAGCACCGCCTCCGTTTTTTCCGCCGCCAGACTAAGTCCGTGGTCTCTCAACCAAGTGGCGATCACTTCTATAGAGACGTCTCCGAGATATTCGATCTCTTCGACACTCTTTGCGACCACCACTAGCGCCACGTCGTCCGCGAAAGCCACCATCGAGACTCCCTCCGGAAGTTGCTGCCTAAGCAGGCCGTCATAGACAGCGTTCCAGAGTAGGGGCCCAATGACCGAACCCTGCGGCACGCCTCCCGTGATGTTGTGGGAGTGCACACCGTCGTCGGTGTCGTAGAGCAGAGTACGGTCAGTCAGGTAACTCGAGGTGACCTCCCTGAGATAGAGTGGCACTTGGAAGTGCTGCAGGGACAGCATGATGTCGTCCCATCTGGCCGAGTTGAAGGCATTCCGGATGTCCAAGGTGATGAAGGCACACTTCCGCCTTGCACTCCGACCAGCATTGATGGCGTTTGTGGCTATACCAACAACTCTGCCTACAGCGTCCATGGTCGATCGACCCTTTCGGAAGCCGAACTGGTTGTCGGAGAGGTCTCCGGCCCGACCGATGGCCGCTGCAAGCCTGGCGCAGATCACCCGCTCCAGGAGCTTCCCGACTATATCCAGTAGACAGAGCGGGCGGTAAGATGATGGCTCCTCCGGGGGTTTGTTTCCCTTCGGTAGGAGTACCAACCTCTGCGTCTTCCACTGGGCCGGGAAGCAACCTTCTCTTATGCATGCGTTGAATGCGTCCAGGAACAAGCCCGGAGCACTCATCGCCGCTGTCTTGACGGCCAGACCAGGTATTCCGTCCGGCCCTGGGGCTTTACGTACGGAAATACCTTCAGCGGCCATCCTCAGCTCGGCTTCACTAATGTCTGGCGACTCGGCTGCACCAATGGTGGCCATCAGGCCCGTCTCTGCTGCCCTTTTCCGATGTTCTGGAAACAGGTGGCGGACGACTTCTTCCAGAAAAACTGGGTCGGTGGGTGCAACAGCGCCCCCGGGGTTGATCTTATTCATAACCGTTTTATACGGTCTGCCCCAGGGGTCGTGGTCCACCTCCTCACAGAGCTCCCGCCAACACCTTCTCTTGGCAGTCTTGATGGCCACCTTGAGATCCCTCCGCTTTTGTTCGTATTCTGCGGAACGATCTTGGAACCGCGGTATTCCCCTCGCTCTTTGGTGCAGCCTTCTGGCACGCAGGCACTCACGTCTCTTTTCTGCGATGTCCTCACTCCACCAGATTATCGGTGGGCGACCGCGAGGGTTAAACTTCACGGCCATAGAGGCATCGCAAGCCGCTGTTAGGGCATTCGTGAGGCCTCGTGCTATTTCTTCGGCGGTTCCCTCCACTTTTGCCCCCTCAAGGGAGCAGAGGAACGTCTCACGATCAAACGTGGCTGGTGCCCATCTCTCTCTTGCTCCTCTTCCTGCTCTCTTTGTCCTCCCGCTGGTCAGCTGGAGCTGGTACACGAGTGCTTGGTGGTCACTACCCGTGTAACGATCGCTAACTTTCCAGCCGAGTCCCCCTCCCCCCATCAATCTTGGATCGACGAAGGTGAGGTCGACTATGGACGACTTGCCGGCTTTGGTGAAAGTCGGGGTTATCCCTGTGTTAGCGATCTCCAGCCCCAGTAGAGCGAACGCCTCGAGAAGTGCGCGACCACGCGCGTTGGTCTTGGCGCTGCCCCAGTCCGTCGCCCAAGCATTAAAGTCCCCACCGATTGCGACCGGTAGCCGTGAGGACCGAGCACTGGTGACGACTGCATCCAGAGATCTCGCAAAGTCCTCGGTGGAATCGCTGGGCGGGAAGTAGCAGCTGTACATGCGTACCCCCGCCACCTCCACCCAGGTGAAGCTGGGAAGGGGGGCGACCATCTTTCTGGAGATGTGTATATTTCCACATACCCAGATGGCCGCCTTGCCCGTGGCATCCCTTACCCAGTTCGACTTCTCGAGATCCCGGAACTCCTCGCTGATGATCGCTACGTCCGCTCTCTCCTCTCTGACCAGCTGGGACAGCAGGTCCTGGGCCACAGCGCAGTGGTTGAGGTTTATTTGGAGCACCTTAATCATTTTTGATGTGTGCTCCTTCCTCATGCGAGGTCTTGCTTTGGCCTCGCAGTCCACTGCTTTGTGGCCCTCTTGGCCGCACCGATAACATTGCGCTGACCGGTCGACTGCGCTCTTGCACTCCCTCGCGATGTGTCCCGATTCGTGGCATCGGTAGCGGCGCGGGGATATCTCTCGCAGTCGAACTCTGCAATTGACCCATCCGATCCGGAGCTTCCCGTCTTGCAGCAGTTTTTTGGCTGCTACTGCCGGAAGCTGGATGGTCGCAGCTAGGGTGCCACTGTAGGATCGTCCATGTCCCTGATGGTGATGGACACTTTGTGAGTCAGCAGCTGGACCTCTGCTGACCCACTCAGTGTGGACGAGACCACTGTCCTCAGCTCCGCCGTTTCCGTTCCGGGTCGCCCCAATTCGAGGAGGAGCTCTCCAGCCCTGGTGCGCCTGATACGCGTGACCCGTTCTCCTAGTGCCTTTAGCTCCGGTGCAGCCTTGACCTTCCGGAGAATGTCAGCGTAGGAAGAGCCCCCGCTAGGTGTCTTGATCTTGATGGCATCTGGACGTGGGGGTCTTACTCCGGCCTTAGGCTCTGCCGTGCCTTTGGCCGGTTTGCTGGCACGTTTCTGCTGTTCATGCTGCTTCGGCTGGCTGTTCTTCATCTTCTTCTTCTTCTTGCCCTTCTTCACTACTGTGACCCAGTCAGGGACTTTTGACTGGTTCCCACTCGTCTTAGGAACGGATGGCGAAGCATCTGCTGGCCCATTTTTGTTATTGGGCTGCTTCGACCCCTTCTTCCTTTTCTCCGGGGGTTGCTGAGGTGGTGAGGGCTGTTCCCTTTCCACCGGCCTCTTTTGACGCTCTTCAGCGCGGAAGATGGGCGACGTTCGGCACGTTTCATCCCTACGCGCATCCGCCATTTTAATTTTCGGCGCTGTCGAACACACAGCACTGTTCACCCGCGCGTATTCATTGAGAGCTCTGCTGGTTGCTCTCGCCATACTCTTCAGCTCTTTGTGGATGTTGTTCTTATTAAGAACAAACTCCACCAGGGTATCTACCTTCTCACGCAGACGGAGAAAAGCTCTGTCAGCGTCACTCGACATCCCAGTCGAGGGCAGGTCACACGTAGCATTAGATGCTACAGAGGCCGAGTGACCAACCTCCGCAGCATTTACCATTTTGACGGTGTGAGTTTGGTCCCCCCCCAAAATCCTTGGGACCAGCACTGACCACCGGGGCTTTCACCCGATCGGAATCAGTGGCGGGATTTGACAAGATTGCCATGCCCGCTTGGGGTAGTGTTGTTTTCAGCTCACTATCCATACTTGGTTTTATTTCGGGGTGCCTTCCCCTATCTGGTTTTGGTTCGCCCCGAATATTTGATTTTTTCGGTACCATCCATATCTGGAAAGCATTCCCCTATCCACCACCTGGGGAGGCGCCACGATGCGGGACCAGCAAACCCGGCAGGGGTTGTGTGTGTGTGTGTGTATGTGTGTGTGTGTGTGTGTGTGTGTGTGTGTGTGTGTGTGTGTGTGTGTGTGTGTGTGTGAGTGAGTGAATGTCGCTGATTATGAAGGTAATGTAGAATGTTTATTAAAAAACTGGAAATCGCTTTTATCAAGCGGTACAGCGGTTTGTCAGGCTAGTTAACCGCGTGGTGATTCGCTTGAACAAACCTTGGTTGTATCAGCGTATCTACCATCCGCGCCGTCGCCGCCGCCGCCCCCACCGCGGTGGTCATGCTAATATTTTAAGGTAATTATAAGAATACGTATTTAAACTTTCGCGTTTAGTATTGACAATGGATACGCGATGGAAACACGCTTTTACGTGTATATGCGCGGGCCCAACCATGGCTGGGGAATCCATGTTTGTAAAACGTTTTCTTCAATATTTACCGCAAATGTGAAATGTACGCTTTGACAGAATTATTTTTTATTACGGTGAATGGCAGGAATCGTACCGTACGGATTTTAAATCGGGTGACAAACAAAAACTTGAATTTAGAGAAGGATTGCCGCAACCGAGTGATTATTCTTACGATGTAAACAAGAAAAAACTGTTAATACTTGACGATTTTATGCGTGAATCTTCCAACAGTTGTGTACTCGATTTATTTACAAAAGGTAGTCATCATAAAAACATAAGTGTTATTTTTATAACGCAAAATATTTTTTATAAGGGTCAAAATCAACGAGACTTATCCTTAAATTCAAATTATATAGTTCTTTTCAAAAATCCGCGTGATCGAACTCAAGTTTTGCACCTTGCACGACAAGTTTATCCAGAAGATCCAAAATTTTTACAAAAGGCATACATGGATGCATGTACACAGCCATTTAGTTATTTGCTTTTAGACATGAAGCAAGATACACCGGACGCGTTTCGTTTTCGTACGTGCATATTTCCTGACGACAAAGTTCAATATGCCTACGTTCCAAAGATCACGACACAGCAAACATCAAGTTTTATTCGCTAAAAAAAAAATGTTTATAACGCTGTCTACAACCGTTAAAAACCAGTCTTTGATAAACTATGGCCGGGGCAACATTACCGTCGGACCACTGTTTGCCTGGAAAACATTTTTCAAAAATCTGTAGCTTTATTGAACGCTCTTCACCACGCCGATAGTCGACAACGTGTTGCATTGCTTAGAACCGCTGATAAAAATTTGATCAAATGTATTAGCGAATGCGCGCTCAACGTTCTTGAAGGAGTTGTCCAACTCAAAAATACGGATAAGAAACGATTACATAAACACAAAACAGTATTACGAAAGCTGGTCAATAAAACAAGACGCGGAGGTCGCGATACGTGGAAAACGAAAAAACGTACAATTGTTCAAAGTGGTGGAGCATTTTTACCTCTGTTGATTGCACCACTCGTGAGCGCTTTATTTTCAAAAATTATAGGTGGTTAAGGTTATGGAACGCGCTCGGAAAATGGTTCTAGTACCGGAGGGTACGGTGGCGCGTACGTGTCTTTCTAAGGAAACTTTCAGTGGGGGTTCCTCACCCCGTATCACAAATAATGATCGCGACAACGGTACCAATAGTGAAAATACTGTAGAGACTGTAGGTAACACTTTATCGCGACTCGATGCGGAAATGTTTGAAATTTTAAAAACAAATAAATACGACAACAAACGCGACAAGTGTAAAAATTATCTACAAATTTTGAGACGGTATTTATTTTTTAAAGAAAACGAAGAAATGAAGGAGAGAGATTTGTTGCACACGACTGATGAGTTCGAACCCAGTCTACCATCTCTCACTGAGGAGGAAATTCTTGAAAATTTACCGATAATTCATGCGAAAAGAGTTCGAGTTTTGCTAAAGCACTGGCGCACAGCTGCACCAGATCGCTGAAAATGGAATATTACCACACTCTAATATAGTCGAATTACTGGCTGATGTCTTAACAAGGAAGAGAATTAAAAAGCATAGTAATGATGATGATGACAAAGAGAGTGGGGAAGAGCCAGTAGGTAGACTCGAATTTGCGCGGTTCATTGCACACTTGGATACACCAATGCACCTCATTGAAAATTCAACAATTTTAAAAATGGTTAAAAGGTTGACTGAACCTTTAAATACAGCCAAACGACGTGTAGAGCAGCCAGTATTTACACCGCCTCAGACACGGAATATAGCTAAAAAACGGTGGTTAAAATTTGATATGGCGTAAATAAAAATGCCGACAAAATTTGATAAGCAATATTACAATCCATCTCACGAGGCTGGCTACGCGGGTGCACATCACCTCGTACGAGTAAATACAAAAGGTTACAAATACAATGGTTGAACGACTTAATCGAACGATCAAAGAGCGTGTTTGGAGATATTTCACACATCGTAATACGCATAGATATATCGATATCATACAAAAAATTGTATACGCCTACAATAACAGTGTACACAGTAGTATAAAGATGAGGCCAATCGATGTTAATCTTTACAACGCTGTGAAAGCGCGAGAAAATTTACAAAAGCGCGCCCTAGGGCAAAATGGTAAACCTTTAAAATACCCTAAATACAGCGTCGGTGACCACGTTCGAATCAGTCGGTCAAAGAGCACGTTTGAGAAAGGTTTTGAAAAGAATTTCAGCGAGGAGATATTTGTTGCAACACGTATCGCGCGACGTCAAAATATATTTACTTATGAGCTGCAAGATTTAAATGATGAAAATATAGACGGGTTTTTTTACACCGAGGAGTTGGTGCGTGTAGGTTTAGATCGTGTTAAGGGAAATCAAAGTTTTAAAATCGAGCGCATTCTTCGATCCAGAGGTTGTGGTGTTAAGAAAGAAGTGTTTGTAAAGTGGGTTGGATATCCAGACAAGTTTAATTCTTGGGTAAAAGCATCAACAGTGAAATCTTTGTAACCATGGATCACCTTGAAGATTTTTACTTAGTACTACCCAGTAATAGTAGTATGATGTACTTTCCCGATAACACAACTACATGCTTCACAACGTATTTATGTCGTGAAATACGGCTAAACGGTGATTAGGGCTCGCAGAAATCCACATCCCCAGCACTATTATGCATATACAAAAATCTGAAGCGTATTATACTTTTAAATTGGGCTCGTCTAAAGGCAAACCCGATGGGTTTTACGGTGTTTGCGATATACCATACGGTATTTACGAGAATGTCGAGCAATTGGCGGCAGAAATCAATAAAGCAAAAGTTGCTAGTGATCATCACGCTCTTGTACCGAGTTTACTTCAAAAAGGGTTTTACGCTCTAAAACGAATCTGCTCTTGCGAGACACCCCATTACACTACTTTTAATCAAAAGATTTTACGCATTTTTGGTTTCCAAGACGTGGTACGTAGACAAACAGGTACTTTTGGAACGTCAAACTCTAATATAACCGCGAACGAAGGATATAGGCCTGCAAGTCTCGCGCGTGCTATACCCGATCAACTTTATGTTTACACAGATGTATGTGTACCTTACACAGTGGGTGATACACAAGCAGCACTTTTACGTATAGTTTCTCTCGAAACAAGCAAATATAAATTTGGTACAAATACAGTCAAACAATTTGCACCCATACACTACATACCTCTATTGCACCATACGTTTCGCAACATCATAATAGATATAAGAGATCAACACGGTCAACATATACCATTTGAGTATGGAACCTTGACGATTACGCTTTATTTTAAGCGTGCTCGTTAGTTGAAGTTATGAGTCATTATATACAGTACTACGGAGAACAAGCAGGTGGTGGAACGAGAGGTGTAAAGAACGTATACGCGGGATCAACGTATCAGAGAGGTTGTGGGATCGGTAGCTTTCTTGGTTCTATATTTAGAAAAGTTGTACCATACTTGGCTAGTGGTGCTAAAGCTGTAGGTAAAGAAGTTGTACGCGCTAGTTTGAATGTACTTGACGACGTCACAAATTCTGGGGCAACCTTCAAGGAATCTTTAAACTTACGAGCGAGGGAGTCTGTACGGAATTTAAAAAGGAAAGCGGCCAATAAAATTTCTGAAATGATGCATGGCGGTGGGTATAAATCTTCGCTATGAAACGTAGGCGGCAGTCAAGAAAAGGGCGTATAACAGTACGCACGTCTAAGAGGTCTGTCCGTAATAGAAGTAGAAAGGGTGCTTTGAAAAGTAAAAAAAAGCGACGAGGGGTCTCTAGGAGAAAAAAGAAGACAGTTAGAAGTATAACAGACATTATTGGACCTAAATAAATTGCCGTAATGATGGCCTATTTACACTCTTGACGTGGGGAAGGTATGAAGAGCGAACTCGATCTTTTTACCGTCCCTTTAACACAAACGTCTATCGAGAGTAGTGCTTTTCTCTACTATAAACCGGTTTCTTCTCTCAGCAATGAGAGCGATTCACCTTTGGAGTTTTTAGTACCGAGTTCGACGGATCATTACATCGATCTCGCTCACACAATGTTGCATGTGGCAGTTCAAATTTTACCCGTAAGCGCCGATGTTGAAAACGCAAAAGTCGCGCCTGTCAATAATTTTATTCATTCAATGTTTGATCAAATAGATATATTCTTCAATCAAAAACTGGTTTCACCACCAAACAACGCTTATCCTTATCGAGCGTACATAGAAACACTACTAAATTACGCACCTCCTGCTATACAATCCCATCTATCTGCGGCTCTTTGCTATCCTGATACAGCCGGATGCATGGAAGCTGCACCAAATATTGCGCGTGGAACACCTGGAGCCAACAATGGTCTCCAACATCGACAATATTTTACAGCAGGTGGGAAAACGGTTGATATGATTGGCCATTTACACTGTGACGTATTCAATCAATCGAAATTTCTACTCAACGGTGTGGAGATGAGGGTGAGGCTCGTGCGAAGCAAAGATGCTTTCGCTCTTATGGACTTTTCCGACGATGGTAAATTTTTTATACACATAAAAGAGGCAACTCTTATTGTACGGAGGGCTAAAATAAGTCCTGGTATTTTGTTAGCTCATGCCAACGCTTTAGCTAAAACTACAGCCAAATATCCCATTACCAGAGTTGAAGTAAAGTCGTTTACCATGCACAGTGGTATTCTTGGAGATACTCTCGATAACGTTATACTAGGTCAATTGCCAAAGAGAATTATATTGGGTTTTGTCCGAAATCGAGCCTTTAATGGTAATCGACGACTTAACCCATTCAATTTCCAACATTTTTCAATAAATTTCCTATCTCTGTACGTCGATGGTGTACAAGTCCCAAGTAAACCGCTTCAACCACGTTTCACAGGAAACAACAGTATGTTCATAGATTCATTTCATGCGCTGTTTTCAGGCACGGGTATACACTATTTAAACGAAGGTATCGATGTGAATCGGGTTACCTACCCTCTCGGGTACTGCCTGTTTGCGTTTGATCTGACACCCGACTTGTCGGCACATTTTTCATCTCATTGGAGTCTTGTGCGGTCTGGTGCTTTACGCGTAGAGGTACAGTTTGAAGAAGCTCTAACGGAAACGATAAATTGTATAGTGTACGCCGAGTTTGACAATATTCTCGAAATAGATTCCAACCGTCAAATCATAACCGATTTTAATGCTTAAGACAGCAATGCGATGCATCTGGTGTTGGATGCGTGACATCACCCTCTATGTTTTCCCCGTGGTGGGGGAGTAAACCTAGCTATTCTCAGACTTTCAACATTCAGTCTACCTCACAGACACCGTCCAAACCGTTTTTAGCTCGCTGTGTAAAAAGAAAACGCGTGTGTTATCATGGATTACGTAATAGACATTCAATCTTTCAGAGACAAAGACAATAAGTTTTTGCCTAAGGAGGTCGCGGTACTTAGTCTTCAAGGACACTCCGTTGCTCATTGGATTGTGATGCCGCCACACCATTTTGAAGAATTACCGTGTACTGTGAGAGTGGCAAACGATTTCGTTACGATGCGTGTTCACGGAATACCTTGGTTTGATGGTGATATTACAATGAACCAATTACGCCGCCATTTATACAGAATGGCAAGAAGGGGCTGTAAAATTTACGTTAAAGGTGGTGAAAAGGATGTATATCTCGATAGTATAATATCGCGTAGAGTGGTTAACATTGAAGATTACACTATGGAAACTTTTATCGACATACAAAGTTTGGTTAATTGTAAACACTCGTGTATCACGCATGGTTGTTTGCAAGACCCATATAAAAAGTTGAATTGCGCTCAGCATCGAGCATACCTGATAAAGTACTGGTTGTATGCGCAACTGCCTACACAACGTACAAAAAAATTTATCGAAAATACCACGGATTATATTTACGATACTTTACAAAATAGCGGTCGAAACAAATGTTACACCCATGTAAAATTCGAAGGAGTAGATGAGTTGGACGAAGGAAATGATGATGATGATGATGATGATGATAGTTCAGATTTTTATACAATAAGTGAATCAAGTTATTCACCCTCTAAAAAAGAAAAAGGAATAAAGGAAAATGAACACGAGGCAGATTGCAGCCTCAATGAAGGCTCTGAAAGCAAAGACACTTGAAGTGTACGCGGCAGATCGAATCCCACGTGTGATGACCCCTCCAGTGGCAATCGTGTGTAACATTGACGATCTCACAAAACCAGGATCGCATTGGATAGCAATATACATCAACAAAAACAGGATTGGAACATATTTTGAAAGCTACGGGTTTCCGCCAATATCAAAATATCATTATGAAAGGCTTCGCAGCAATTGTAAGAGTTTTCGTTACAATACCAAGAAACTTCGAAGTACCGATTCAACGTGTTGTGGACAATATAGTTTAATGTTTTTATATCATATGTGTAACGGTGGAGGCCTATCCTCTTTTTGTCGACTATTTACATCTAATACTAGAAAGATTGACACTTTAGCTATAGAATCATATAAAAAAATTTGTAATAAAATTGAACATAGAAAGAAATGTAAACGAACGTTTGCATTTGCTGAGGAGGTCTCCCTAGGTTTAGGATACTGTAATCAATCATGTATTTCTAAGAAAATTTATGTATAACTGTATACGTGTGTTTATATTACCACCAATTTTTGTAACTAAATATAAGATTTGTAATAAATATATATGTAAATATTAAAATGCGAGTTTGTACGTTTTTAATTCGACACGAATGCTTCCTATTCCCACCTTATTTAAAAAAATCCTACGTTTATTCATATCGTTCATAATCAGCGGTGTAGCATCTGGCACTTACTGTAATATACGCGCGTCATAACGCACAAGTCGCGTGGAACGCGTTACATCTGGTTATCGTTACTTTAGTAAACACTTGAGATACATTTAACTCTTAACTTATTATAGTTTATTTCAGAAAAACTAAATGAATTTATCTGTTTTTTAAACGCGCGTGTAGCATCAGGTATCCACCGTAATGTATACAAAACATAATTGTGTGCATGCGATGCGTTACATCTGGTTGTAGCAACTTGAACGTACGCTTAAGAGGTTTTTCAATCCTTTGCGTTGAATCTGTTTTGAGGTATATAGAAACCTTGTCTATTTTGCCTTACATTACTAATTTAAAACTATGATGGTGGGGATTGTATACACCGTGCACGAGCGTACCATCGAACGACCAAATACTCAGTTGCCATCGGTTAGTCGAACCGTGAGGTGCGTGTATAAAACTTTTACAAATCAATTAATTACTTGTGTATATTGTAATACAAAACATGTCCGAGTGCCAAACGAAACGTGTGAAACGCGAATTTTTCTAAACAAATCAAATACTAAGAGGATTAGTGTCGGTCTGGAACACCATAATGGTTATTATCACCGAGTTATTAAATTAATAAGTCCTGGTCCTTCGTACAGAAACGTTACGCTTGATGAAAATAGTTGGGTTAATTTAAAGGAACATTTCGATGTCGTATCAGCTTATTTGAGCAACAGTTATTCATTTTATCAAGAGTTTGGACGAACTAGTAAAATTTTTCTTGCAAAACACGATTTAAATTTCACGTCAACTTATGGTAACAGGACAATCATTATTGATGAAAGACCACCACCAGCCAACAGTAAAATTATGGAGGAAGAAGAAGGTGAACAACAAATATTTACTGAAAACGAAGAAGGAAAAAAGAAAAAAATCAATCCTAATCCACCAGCTGTAGTAATGCAACAATCGACTTTTGAGGGGCTTCGCACTCAAAGTAATTTAATAGATATACACATGGAGTTATTGAATGATGTTGTTGGAAATATTAATCCAACCGTCGATTACGTATTGAAATATTTAAAAGGTGATCTTGCCAAGGAAGGGGAAGAGATTGCTAAAAGTATATTCACAGATTTTAAGACGTTTAAGCTATATTATTCAACGCAGTGTACAGCTATACAAGGTTTCGTCACAGCAAATATGGTTGACGACAACGAAGATATGTACAAAAACAGATATTTAAAACTCGTATTAGCTGAAATTTTCGCCTACGACTTGCCAATGATTTATAAAGATTTGAAAGCCGTTGTATTTGAGGTGTAGTGGTTCAGCTAAAATTATATATAAACCGACGGTTTGCTTATAAACTTTATTATAACTCTAACCTTTGACCAAGATGGGTCCAAAAAATAGTGTTCCAGAGTACACGCCACTGTTAGATAAAAAAGAAGAAAAAAAAGATGCAAGCAAATTTCTGCAGTCTCAATGGAAACAATACACTGAAAAAATTTCAACTAACACGTACTCTGCACCTAAATTCGATGGGTACAAAAAAATGAAATAATTTTATTACATATCATGTAAAATAATATAATATTACTAATAAACAACTGAATAAAAAAATTATATAAATTAATCACTGTTTTCATTTTTCATTTTTATCCTACCCTTACACCTGATCCTTTATATTAGATAATATATATTAAGAGAATGAGGGTGATGTGGGTGCGAGCGAGAGAGAAAGAGAGGTTGTGTAGCTCGTGCTAGTGCGAGAGAGAGGGTCGAGCGGTCGTGTAAACAGCATAAGTACGAGAGAGAAGTCCGAGAGGTAACGTATACTGCACTAGTACGAGAGAGAGGTCCGAGCGGTGACGTATACTGAACGGGTGCGAGAGAGAGAGGTCCGAGCGGTGACGTATACTGCACGAGTGCGAGAGAGAGGTCCGAGTGGTAGACGCGTGACCCGTAAGTGCGAGAGAGAGAGGTCCGAGAATCACGCTATACTAGCCCAATGAGCGGGCCTAATGCTCCGAGAGGTAGTGTAAACTGTGCGAGTACGAGAGAGAGGTCCGAGAGGTTGCGTAGACCGTGTGCGTGCGAGAGAGAGAGATCCGAGAGATGACGCATACCCCACTAGTGCGAGAGAGAGGTCCGAGAACACGCTATACCGCCCCAGAGAGCAGACCCAATGTTCAGAGGTGCGGGGTGGGGGGAGCGAAGGAGAGAGAGAGAGAGAGAGAGAGAGAGAGAGAGATCTAAAAATAGATCAGTCTCGCTATACTACCCCAAAGTCGCGAGTAGCTGGGGGAAGAGTGGGGGTACGGGAGGGGAAGGGGAGGGGGGAGGGGAGAGGGGGAACCGACAGTCTCGCTATACCACCCCATATCTACTGGTACCGATATAGCCAATTTTGAAGATTTTAAAGTAAAATTTAAAGTTCGATACTGGAATACGGTCATGCAACGGCAGGTTCGATGAAAAATTGAATTCGGGCAATATAACCCTAATAAAAGCATAAGAATTGAATACGTGACGAACATTATGGATCTAACGTTAGAAATTGATTTAGCACTCACAGAATCCTAATTAATTGATAAAATTAGTAAGCAGATTGAAAGAGAGGTTAGGCATGGAATCTTAGGGTAGCAAAATCTACATGAAAAAGTTTTATTTAAAATCTTGAGCGATTTCGACTCTGATAGAAATCATACTAAACGTCCTGACCAATCTATTTAGAAATCGTTTAATTATAGTCAAAATAATAATACGCATTTAGATTTCGCGAAAAAAGATTCGGACGTTAATAAAAATCTAAGCTTTAATAGAACATTTATCAAGCCAACCTCATCACTAAACCCTTATTAAAAACACAGTAGTACACTTAAAGTTAATTCCATTTAATTAGAGAAAAATGAAGAATTTAAAGAAATTCAAGCAGTTATTCACTTTAACAATGAGGGAAACTGCGATTAGTTACATTCAAAAACTCGAATACCCGTAAAAATTTAAACAATAAACGTTCTTAATGGAATGCAACTAAGCGGGTTAAAACCAGTAAAAATCGTCAAATTAGATTAAGAGATAAAAATTTAAATGTAAAAATTTCGAAAGAAGCAAATAAGACTGAAATTGTTGACGTCTGCACTATCTTTTCAGATCCGCGAAACGATTTAATTTACACAATTTTGTTGATTTAACTTACAGTTTAATTCATTCAATTGTACGAAAATCAATTAATTATTAAAAATGTTAAAGTTAATGCTTTAATAGATACGGGGAGTGAGATATATCGTGTATATCCGAAAATTTCTATAATAAATATAAACAATCACTTGTCGATATACCAAATTTACCAATTACTGGTAAAGTGATAGAACGCGGAAGCGGATTAAAATCGTCACACATAACCAAACAAGTTTTATTAAAAACTAGTTTCAACAGTTTAGTTGTTCAAGTTATTTAGTTACAAGGAGGAGTTTCAGGCTCTGGGTCACAGATTTTTTGCAATTTTGGGAACTGTTTTCTGGTACACAATATAAAAGAATATGAAAACATTCATGTAAAATTCAATGGCATAGGCTGTTTTACGTTAACTCTACGCATTTAATGAAAAATTGTGAAAAAAGTATACTTTAGTTTGATTAACGATAGTTCAAAAGTATCTAAAGATAGATAATTAAACTTAAATCTGACAAAAAGTTCAAATCAAGTAGATACGATTTGGAAAAAAAGAAGCTTATAAATGTTTGAATTTGTTCAAAAGTTATGGAAATAATAAGAATAATATGAAATTTTTGCTTAAAAAGTCCATTATATTTAAATACTACATTTTCGTACTTATTGACAAAAGAATAGTCAAATACAAATAAATTACGACATCGAGGAGGGCGATAAATGCGGACCTCGTGAAAATAAAGAAAATTTATTGGACAAGAAGATTAGAATTATCAAGTACAAATGGGATAAATACATTATGGGAAAAATAAGCATATGACGAAATTTTTACGAAAATGTAGTATTTAAATTTAATGGACTTTTTAAGCAAAGATTTTATCTTATTCATATTTTTTCCATAACTTTTGACCAAATTAAAATATTTAAGGGTCTTTTTTCCAAATCCCATCTATTTGATCTCAACTTTTTGTTATATGTAAATTCAATTGTCTATCTTTAAATGCTTTTGAGTTAACGTAAAACGGCCTATGAGATTGAGTTTTACGTAAATTCTTTCATATTTGTGTATCAGAAAGCAGTTCCCAAAGTTGTAACCAAATCCGTGATCTGGAGCCTGAAACCCTTTCTTGTTAGTAATTCCAAAGCTAGTAAAAAATTGTATTATCGGGTATGACATCCAAAAATCAATTAAAATGTCTATTAATACTCATTCAGAAATGATCACTTTTGAAATCAGGAATCAGAAAGGTACTATAAACTATAAATCTTATTGTCCGTCGACACAAATGAGTACCTGACAATGTCTATAGAACATGATGATAGCTTCAAACAAGAAAATATGCATCAAAACTTTCAAAAATCCTATCAATTGGATTATGATTTCGCTTTTATCGATGATGAAATTGAAACCTTAATAAATGCTAATACTACATTAAATGATAGTAAAGAAACAATATTAAAAAATTTGATTTATAGATACAAACCTGTTGCAGAACATTTACCGGGATTATAGTTAGATTTCAAGTATAGATTAGTATTAAATAACAACGTTAATAAGATTAAAAAATCTTATCCTATTCCAATTTTATAAATCCGTGCGTTATCGTACCTAAAAAGGACGGGTTAATTCGAATCTGTCTCGACGCGAGACCAAAATGATAAAATTATAAACGATATTACAAATCTCCTCCGGGCATTGAAAAAATATTTATGCAATGTAAAAATCGCCACTACATGCCAAATTTTGACCTATCGAACAGTTTCTGTCAACAGATCGCTTTTATCCAGAGTGGTAAGAAATACACTGGGTTTATATCAGATAACAAAATGTATGAATTCAATGATGTTCCCTTTGGAATAAAAATAAGTAGCGCAGCATTACTTCGGGGTCTAGATAAAGCTATTTCAGGATTAGAAAACTTTTTACTTACATTCGTGGATGATTTATTCGTGATTTCTGATACGTTTCATAATCATCTCCAATTCTTGGAAATTTTTTTTTAAAGATTGCAAAAATGCAAGCTAAGACTTAATTTTAGCAAACCTTGTTAAACGAAGTAAAATTTCTTTGCAATATTATAACGTGTAAAAGAATAAAGCCAGATCCGATTAAAATTAATTCAATAAAAAATTTTAAAACGCCACGTAACGTTCGTAAACTCCAGGGATTACTAGGATTTTTCAACTTTTACACGAAATTCACAAAAAAGGAAACGGTACCTTTGTTAAGGTTATTAAGAAAGGATATTTAATTTATATGGACTAAAGAATATGATAAGGCTCTTACCAAAATTAAAAATTTATTTGATGCAAACGTAATCTTAAACTTTCCTGAAAAACACAAAAAATATATTTTAACTATACTGCCGCGTATATTATCTCAATTAGATGTGAATAATGACGAACAAATAATTACGATCGTAAGCAAAACATTAAAAATTTCAAAAATTAATTACTTTACTATTGGATAGGAGATGCTAGTCATCTTTTGGTCTCTTAATAAATTAACAACATATCTCCATGAAGCTCCTTCAATAATTGTGATAACCGATCACGAAGCTCTGGGTTTTTTGTAAAATACTAAATTTAGCAACTTGCGATTACGTCGGTGGAATCTGTACTTACAATATTTTAACTTAAAATTACAGCACATTTCAGGCGGGAAAACATAGCGGCCGATTATTTGAGTAGAAATAATAATTTTGAACCAGTAAATTTTAAAAAGTGTCAGATGATTATAGCCACAACAATTAAAAAAGGAGATAAATATAGTACAATGATATAAAAACTTTAAAAATCTCAAAATTCTTCAAAATAAAAACGAGTTTTTTTTAAAAACCAAAAACAAAATAATTATGATGAACATTACTCTCGTTATAAAATCATTAACGTTTACATTTATAAAAAACTAAATAATATTATTCGAATAGTAATTAAATGTTAAAAAAATTTATTATTTAATTACACATTTATTGCGGACACGTAGGACCTAGATAGATCTACAAACTAACTAACAAATACTTTTTTGCCCCAAAATTGAGAAAAAAGTATTCAGCCTATTTAAAAATTTGTGACAATTTTCCACCAAATCAATGGATTACACGAAAATATTATCCAATTTCACAGCCTATAATTTTCGAAAATCCTTGACAATTACTCAATACTTCTATGGACCTTTTCCAACCTCAATAGGTAACGTAAAATATATATTATCTATGATATGATGTAATAAAATTAATGATTAAATAACAACCATAAACAAAATTGATGTAATTATCTCAGATCATGCTACGCAATTTACTAGCGATAAATAGAAATTGTATCTCGAGAAAGATAATATTAAAATGTTATTTCCATTGCGACGCTACTTTTCGTCGGAACGTAATTTAAACAAAATTATGAACCAACGGAGGTTCCGTCGTAGCGACGTTCAAAATGATGATATCGCCGATTGATGATGGGCGCCTGGCGATATTTAAAATAAAAGAATAATTACTATAACAAACCACTCGGTAACCCGGCAAATCCTCACCTCGACTCCACGTTACAGAGGGAATCCCGACGGCTGGCCACCTCGGAACCGGCGGCTTTTAGAATAACGGAAAATTAATGAACTACCACTCTCACGAATTCAATATCTAATCACAATTTAATTTATTAATATTTGAATCAAAAATATTACAAGTTCCGACACCGACACAATTATTAACGCGACTCGCGACCGGCTCACACACGTGCACACGCTCACTCACACTCCGTCCTGCGGTATATAAAAATATAATATTTAAATATTAATAATAATTCGGCCGCCCGCCGGGCTAATCGTAATTTACACTCGCCTAATTAAACTCCTCACAGCTCCAACCAACTCAACTCGCACGTCAACTACAAACTCCTGCTACTCTACTCTACTAAGAAAAATGGCTACTCCGCCTCAAAAATACTATTCAATAAAACAATTACAACCTCGCTCAACTATGACTATCTCGTCGGACGATCAGGTTGCGAATCCTCGAGACCGGCTTCTTCATCCGGCTCGCGGCATGGCTTGATCCACCAAAATTAAGGATTTTCCTCCCCACCCTATCGTTATCCTTCTCTATCTTATTCTACTCCTTATCTACCGGCGTTGATTAGGGTGGTTGATTGCGTAATCGATACGCGTAGTCAGCCTTGATCTTATTTCCGTCAAGGCCGATTATCCAATAATAGTGGTTTACATCACCACCAACCTGTTAATTATTGGGTCGATCACACAACCAATCATCCCGACACTTGGAAGGCGCGCAATACAAATAAATAATTACCATATCGGTAACTCGGTCGGTGCTGCCGCCCCGTGCCTACCGGCTGTGTAATTAATACTATCTATCCCCACACACTCACACAACAATTAAAATTTAATTTCAGCAACTATTTACAGTAATATACATATTAAAAAATTATTACAACTCGCCCCAAACTCTACCGACGGATCTACATATTTTAATTTAATTAACTAACGACGCGATCTAGCTAAAATAATTAATCTAATATAATATATGTGCGCGCTCTATATACAATAGTATATACGCATACATAGGTGTGCGCGCGCCGTATATATATGGGAGATTATATGTGAAGTGATCCAGTTAAAAAGTAGAATGTTGTTTTAATGTATGGAATCAGTAAAAAAACTACTTGAATAGAGTGCAGCTAAATTTTTAGACTTGAATTACAATTAGTACCAAAGCTGTAGCCAATCAAAAAATCGAATTTTTAGAAAAAATTGACTTTTTGGCCATGTTTATCACTTAATAACTCAAAATCTAACAATTTTTTCTTATATACATTAAATTTGAAAAAGTTTATTAATTTGAAGAAGAATCAGTTGAAATATTTCATTTATATTATTTTAAAACTTTGAATATAGTTATAATCAATAAAAACAATTATAGTAAAAAAAAGAATTGTACGATCAAAAATATTTCATCCATCCAAAAATCTAATTCATCGATGATTAATTACCTTCAAAATAATGCAAAGTTTGAGCGCGAGAGCATTTCAGACAAAGTTATGGTGTTTTTAGGCAAATTTCTTAAAAAAAGAGAGCGAATGCATTTTATGAAAAAAACAGACTAACCGTATATTTGCATTCGAACAATATGGCACTATTATTCCTCAATATTACTAAAATATACTATTTATTGTTAGTTACTTATACTTTTATTTAGTTGTTATTTAAGTCTGATACTTTTAGTTATACCTGTTATATAATTGGATTTATTGGAATTATAAAAAGTTTCAAGTATTTATCCAGTTATATAACAGGTATAACTGCTTATACCTACTGTTTTGTGTTTGTATAAGCAACTTAAAGATTAAGAAGTATCAGTAACTAACAATAAATAGTATATTTTAGTAATATTGAGGAATAATAGTGCCATATTGTTTGAATGCAAATATACGGTTAGTCTGTTTTTTTCATAAAATGCATTCGCTCTCTTTTTTTAAGAAATTTGCCTAAAAACACCATAACTTTGTCTGAAATGCTCTGCCGCACTCAAACTTTGCATTACTTTGAAGGTAATTAATCATCGATGAATTAGATTTTTGGATGGATAAAATATTTTTGATCGTACAACCCTTTTTTTTACTATAAAGGTTTTTATTGATTATAACTATATTCAAAGTTTTAAAATAATTTAAATGAAATATTGCAACTGATTCTTCTTGAAATTAATAAATTTTTTCAAATTTAATGTATATAAGAAAAAATTGTTAGATTTTGAGTTATTAAGTGATAAACGTGTCCAAAAAGTCAATTTTTTCAAAATACTAATTGTAATTCAGGTCTAAAAATTTAGCTACACTCTATTCCAGTAGTTTTTTACTGATTCCATACATTAAAACAACATTTTATTTTTTAAGTGGATCACTTCACATGGAATCCCCCATATATATACTCTGTATCTATTACACCGCGGTATACCTTCGCACGTATACATTAGGTATACCGCGGCTTTTACTCTACTCGCGCGTTCCCCTTCGCTCCGCGCGCGCAACACTCTCGCTGCTCGAGTGATCTTCCCTTCCCGCGCACCTCGCCTAGTGCCGCGCGATCGTCGCCATCGGTGCCGCGTTCCCCGGCATACGGGTGTAAGGTGGGGAGCACCCTGGCTCTCCCGACTAGTTGTACGGAGTTCGGGCGTGCGCGCACCCATGCGCCATCTCAACCGTCGCCGTCTGCTGAGCACGTGTGACGGTTGAGGTTAGGACGCCGCCAAACCTCCCGTCTTTGTTGACATCAGCAGATGTTGATACGACAGGTATCGTGAGACGACCTGGGTTTGGTCCTTGACTCACGATGCCTCTCGGCCGTGGTCTGGCTCGGATCCGCGTGTTTCCGTCGAGTATCGGTCGCGTCTTTCCTCGGCTCCGTCGCTAGAACATACCCGTACCGTGGGTATCGATACTTATTTACAAGTGCATCGGTGCACTTCGGTCCGCCAGCGAGGGATTCGCTACCTGCGACGCGATCGCGAGCTAACGTGAGGTGAAATTATGCATGCACATGACTTGTAAATACAAGCCATATGCATGTACTTGTGCATTATACCTTTTACAACGTCACACCAACTATAAGACACCCACAAAGTAATGTTGTCGAAAGGGTGCATCGCGAATTCGCGCGAATATTAAAATCTAGTTTGAAAACCCATACCGTATGGGCGGTATATACAGTATACCCGCTTATCTCGATTGCGATAAGGGGTAGCCACCTAGCGGCCGTTATCGGTACTACATACTACACATTTTATTCGCTATGTATATGTGCCGTACGATTCACGTTTACTTTTGTTATGCTTGCGTACGACACAATGTATAAATATAACTTTTTTATAATTTTATATTATTATTTGTATTTGTAACAGCTTATAGAAGATTAGATGTATACTAAAAGGAAACAGATCCATCATTATAAGGCAATAAATATACATTTCTATTTACATTTCGGGCATATACTAGATTTTTTGATCATAAATGGTGTTAATGGGTTAGTCCTACTCTAAAAATGTATAGGCAGTTTTTGACTATAAAAAGACATGTTTTAGACAGAATTTCGTTTTCAGAGTCTATAGTGGAATACCTGATTTTCACTATTTAAGGTTTAAATGGGTTACAAGAATGTGACAGCATGTATACATATACGGCTGATTCCATTCAGATTTGAACAGATTATTACTTTTGGAATTTTATTTTGGTTTAAAAACTATGAAAATTTCTTCTGCTTGTTATTCAAAGAAGACATGCACGGGGAATATGCTTAAAACATTTTTGTTCGAAGCTACAGCCATCTAAATATTAAACCTAAAAGTAAAGATTACGAAATGTCAAATCAACCTTCATTTTCAAATAGCTGTAACTTTGGTTATAATTAACTTTTTGAGGTGAATTTTTTTTCAAAATGTAGGTAATGTTATGTACTTTATGTAAATTCTGTATATTTATAGTTAAAAAAGAATTAAAAAGGCGATTTTTTTCAATTGCGAATATCTCAAGAAATGCATTTTTTTCCTTCAAATTCTAGTATGTTTTTATATATCAAAAAAGCTAACTTTCTAGATAGATGAGAATATGCTATATTGAGTTCTTGATTTTTAATGGATTTTTAAGTATTATTTGCTTTTTTCAATTTTTTCTACAGAACCGGGGCTTTTTGGAAAACTAAAGGCAAGATAAATAATGAATTTCGTTTTTATTATCAATATAATGGTTGAATAAAACAAAATTTTAAAAATAAGTCGTTGGTTAAACAGATTGATGAAACAAACCAAAGTTATATCGATTTCAAATTTTGAAAAATTAGAAATTTTATCTTATGAATGAAATTTATGTTATCCTCAACGTTATTTAACCCCCCGTCCGTCTAAGATTTTAAATCATGAATTTTCTTTCCAAGCTATTTTCGTTCGCTCCGGATAGTTCATTACTCCGGTACCTTCCAGAAGGCGTTGAATCTGACATGCGTTCTCCTATCCACGACCTGGGCAGGCACCCGATGCGGTATCAGCAAATTCGACACGGGTGTGTGTTTGTGTGTGTGTGTAAAAATGCTCTTTACTCACTGAAAAATCACCCTGCCATTGGTCTTGGTAGAGTTTCTCCTCTCGACTGACTCTCGGTGTCATAGAGAAGGATACGTTCTGTGAGGTAGGTCGAGATAACTTTACGCAGGTGGAGCGACACTTTCAATTGTTCCAAGGACAACATAATGTTGTCCCATCTTATGGCGTCAATAGTCGAGCGCTCTTTCCAAAAACCGAACTGATTAGCAGACAGATCGTCTGCCTGTGCAATGGTTGCTCGTATCCTTGCACAAATTACACGCTCGAACAGCTTCCCAGCTATATCCAACAAACAGAGTGAACGGTATGAGGACGGGTTGTCCGGTGGTTGCCATGCGGGGAAGCATCCTAATTGAAAAGAATCACTGAATATGTCGGTCCCCATTAGGCCTGCCTCGGCTGTACGTTTCTGATATTGTGGGAACAGGTGGCATACCGCTCTGTCAAGAAAATTTAGACACGATGGTGTTGAGCTTATTCATCAACATCTGCACGGCTTATCCCGGGGGTCGCAGTCCAGTTTCTCGCTAAAATCGCACCAGCACTTGCATTTAACCGCTTTGATGGCGGCCTTGAGCTCTTTGCGCTTTTCCTCGTAGGCTGCGGTTCGTTCTTGGTTCTACGGCTTGTTCAAGAGAACCCAGAAACTCGTCAATGTTGTCACTGGATGTGAAGTAGCAACTGTATGTTCGTGTACCCACCAACTTCATCCTCGTAAAATTGGGCAGGGGAAGGGCTATTTTTCCGGATACATGCATGTTTCCACATACCCAGACGGCCTCTATGCCAGTGGCATCACTGACCCAATTTAATTCAGTAGGATCCCTGTACTCCTCCAATGTCAGCCTGCTTTTCTCTGACCAACTATGGTTGCAGATCCTGAGCCACAGCACAGAGGTTTAGGTTGATTTAAAGCACCCTCAACATTTCTGAGAGATGCTGCAACCCTAGGCGCGGCTATGTTCTTATCCGTTGCGCCATCCACTACTTGTTTCTTGAGTCCTAAAACTGCGTACCGATATTTCAAAAATACGATGCCATCGAGTGTCTATAAATATGCAAACTGTATATTAAAATTGACAAATTGTAAGTTATAGATATATTTTTTATTAACTATAATATTTTTATGTTATATTAAATTTAACGGTCTGTACGAGCCAGAATATATAAATATTCTTAATCATCAGTAGCCTCTACGCAAAGCTAAATGAGTGTAAATAATTTAATTCTGGAGACAAAAATATTAATGTGGAAATAAAAATTATTATTAAGGTAAATATTTATATATTCTGGTTCGTACAGACCGTTAAATTTAATATAACATAAAATTTCACAAGCGTATTACTCTTTATAATATTTTAAAAATTTGTAAATATTTTAATGATTTTTTCACCACACGTAGACCGAAAGTACCACATTCCCTGCCGGCACCGAAAGAGGAATGTGCTATTTTCAGCCTACTGGTGGTGAAAAATAGTATACATCCCACGGGAGGTAAAATGGTCAGTCCATAGCACATGTAAATTGACACCCGAGCCAAAGGCGAGTACTTTACCCACCTAGGTGTACAATATACTAATTATTACTCTGAGATTAAACGTACCAAAATCTTGTCATATTTGTTGAGATTTGAAAAAAATTTGCGAAAACATTTTATCAAATACGGAAAATCGAAGAAGAACCATAAACGTCTTCCTGAATACAATATGTTCAAAGCTCACATTCTATTCAGATACTCCAAATAAGTCCTACGTTGACCTATTCCAAAATTCTTCATCGTTTGCGATACCATCAATTTTTATTGAACCCACTGCACATTAAATGGTTGAATCATAACAACAAGTGCGTGACCGCTTATTCTTATTTTTGCTGGTATTTGAGCACATATTTTCCAAGATTGTCAAACCCTATTTGCAAATCTATATATCTATTTGCAAATGTTTGCGATAAAAACAGACAGTTTTTATTAATTTCATTTCGTCTACTAAAAGAATACCTACAAAAATACATAATAATTTGTTAAATATACTCAAATTACGTATAAATTTATAAAATGTCTAAAGGTTTTAACAATTTTTTTAATTCAGAATATCTTTAGTTTTAAAGAATATAGTGACTTTAGTTTTTGAATGCGCAAGAAAAATTACTAATATTTTTGAGATATTTTTATAATAAATACTAGCGCAAATTCTCGGTCACTAATGCTACTTCGGTTGAAATCTTTTGGTGTTTCGTAATTAGATACACAAAATATTATATTAATAATTAATCTATTCTATAAATATAATCTGATATATTTCAATATTTTCAATATGCTTCAATATTGTTTACATTATTAACAGACTCACATAATGTACAGAACTAAACTTTTTTATGTGTTCGTATACATTAAACAGTAAGTCGATGTACGATATAATTCATATTCTCTCTCTGCTGACGGTACCGTCGTGTACCGTAGGAGGTGCGCGCAAGCATCCCGTTTCCTTCCCGTCCTTCCCCTTCCTTCCCTACAGCGTATCCCGGTATACTGGAAAAAGCACGTATATAGTTTCTGCTACGATAACCCGCGTGTTATCGTTATTCGTCGCGTATTAACGCGGCTGGCGCCCACCCCGTTATAGTAAATTGTACCGTAGTTTTAATAATTCTTTTAATTAAAGTATAGTTAATTATTAACCTGCACCCTGATCCCCAGTGCAGCGTTACAATACAAAATAGAGTTAGCAAATTCCGCAAAACCGTACAAATTCTTGAAATATCTTATAATTCACGTAATTAGTGCAGATATCACAATATACATCAAAAATACTAAGAATATTGGAGATCCCGTAATCAGTGTAAATATCACGGAATTACAAAAAAAAATCGAGAATTGGCCAACAAACCAGGAAATTAGTCCAGATATCCCGGGATATCTAAAATGTGTTGAAAAAAAAACAAGAATTCCCGTCATTAGTGCACATAACTCGGAATACCCCAAATATTCCCGAAATGTCTAAGAAATTCTGTAATTAGTGCAGATATCTCGGAACACCTCAAATTCCCGAAATGTCCTAGAAAACAAAAATATACAAAATATTGAAGAAATCCCATAATTAGTGCAGTTGTTACGGAACACTTCAAATATTCCCGAAATATCTAAGAATCCCCAAAAAAATATACCTGAATAACTTAAAAATTACGAAAACCCGTAATCAGTGAAGAAATCTCGGATTACCTTAAATATTCCCGAGATGTTCGAGAAATCCGGTAATTAGTGAAGTTTTCCCCGTATACCTCCAGAATTGCCCAAATATCCATAAATCTCGTAATAAGTGCAGATATTTCGAAATACCTCAAGGATTTCCGAAATGTCCAGAAATGCAGTAATAAGTGCAAATATACCGGTTCACCTCAAAAATTTCCGAAATACTGAAGTAATCACATAATTAGCGCTGATATCCCGGAATACCTCATATATTCTCCAGATATCCAATAAATCCCGTAATTAGTACAATTATTCCGGAATACCTCAAGAATTCCCCAAACATCCGAGAAATCGCGCAATAATGCAGATATCCCAAAATACCTCAAGAATTCCCGAATTGTCCCAGAAATTCCGTAATTAGTTCAGATATACCGCAAAACCTCAATAATTCCCGAAATATTCAGGGAATCCCTTAATAATGCAGATATCCCGGATTACCTCAAACATTTCCTGATTTCTCAGGTGATTTCTCACACCAAAATATCAGATGTTGACACTAAGAGAAAAAATTTGTAAGTTTTATTAGAAAAAGGTATTATTATAAGATATATTTTTTTTTCTTATCGTGCTGAACCGTTTGAACATTAGATAAAGTTTGGAGAAATTTTACTTGGAGAAATTTTATTTGGAGTAATAATGAAGCTTGACGAGCCGCAAACTGTTCAAGTTCCATCGGAAAAGAATTTACATACAACAAAGGGAAACTTAATTTTTTATTGTCTTAGTGGCCCTAAAAAGGGCCGATTGGAAACAAAATATACACCTTTCTCAACGCCTTGATTTTTCGCAGAGCCCAAGCCCTACTGGCGCTCCTGCTCCGAGGGGGACTGTTCGTGGTGTAGTTCCCCGTACGCGATGGCGGAGGCAGAGGGATTGCTAAGAAGCGACGTTTAACCGCTACCAACCGTTCGGGATCAGTCGGTTTACTCGGAAGGATCCCGATTGGCCGGTGGACGCGATCCGGTGTCTCCGCCGACGGTTTTCGAGCCGGAGGAGGGCAGATCGGCAATGGGCGAGTGGGAAGCCTCCCGGCTTCCGGCAGGTACTCCAGATCAAACTCTTCTCCCGATGAAGCGTTTAAGGAGAGGACGTCGTCGTCACTCTCCGGCCTTTTGGAGGAAGAAGGGAAGGTTCGGTGTACAATAGGCCCAGAATCCGAAAGGACAACCGGTCGCCGTCTCTTTACTATGATTACCGACCTCACCTTTCGAGGTGGGGTTGGTATTGCCGGCCTGGACTCCTCGAGGGGCACGAAGTTAATCGACGAGGGCACCGGAATCAGGGTTGCCAGATGGCGATTTTTTCTCCTTGTTGCTCTTGCTTAATAAACATCAATATACGTAAGAGAGAAAAGGAAAAAAAATCGCCAACTGGTCACTCTGACCGGAATCTCCGTCAACGGGGGTACCCGTGGTCTGCCTCGCCTCTGCCGCCGACGCTTACGTTTGAGGCGTTGTGCCTAAGCTGATAAATAGAGCAGTCGGGGTTAATTTACCAGTACTAGATTTCAATGTCCAAGTCGTCTTAACCTATTTCTTCCTAAGCTGACATTTTATAGTCGATTGGTTTTTTTACCTGCAAAATTGTCGAAAAAAACCAAAAATAATAACCAGAAGCACTTTTCTAAACTAAAATGTTCCGCCCTTTCCGATCCTGAAGTCGGAATTTAAAATTTTCAATTGAAAAATTTAAAAATGGCGATTTGAATTTCGTAAATAATCAGAAATACATTTTTCAACATTTTGACATGCTTGTTGCAACATTTACGAATCTTAATCAGATTTGAAAAAATCAACATGGCGAATTCAAATTGGCCGAAATTTTTTCAAACATCAACCGAATTAGATTCAATTTTGAATATTTACTTTGAAATAATGTGGAAGAAATTATTCATTTTTTTCAATGTGGCAAGGGTCAAAATAGTTTGAACATATATACTCACATTCATTACAATAAATATTTGTCCGTTTTTTGCAATGAACGTAAGCTTACAAATTCTTTACTTATTGAAAAAATCAAAGCATTCGTCAATGAAAAATGAATCAACCTGCACACAATAACCCATGTCGATTTCTTTGAACCAATATTCGTTCTCATGTCACTGCAGTATTGATCATGAAGGTCAACCCCACCCATAAACTTATTATACGTCTTGAATGTTCCAGGAAATTGAATTGATACTCTATTTTTAGCTGTTTTATCAAATCTTTCCATTGAAATTGTAGGAGTAACGCCAAGAACCGTAGATAATATAGACACTGGTTGTTGCATGGAGATTTTATTTTCTCAAATGTACTAACAAATCAGGAGATGTAAAGCTTCTATCAAAATATAAATGATATTTTGAAAAATCTCTTTTGGAGACCGTCATTAGGAAAGTATAAAGCATATTCAGAACTGCTCTTGATCCCAAACTGCATTTAGAATATTTCGCATCATTTATACCATCATTCTTTCCACAATAAATATTTAATTCTAAAACAAATCCATTTGAAGTGCAGAGGGCCCATAGTTTTATTCCAAAACGTATTGGTTTTTCTTTGATGAATTCTTTTAGAAGGGTCCGACCAAAAAATTTAATCATCATTTAAAATGTTCAACATAACACGTACTTTCCAAACTTTGTCACTATCAAATTTATTCGAATTTTTTGTAGTTTTCAAATGTGACTTGATTTTTTCAAAAAAATCCCTACTCATCGTATTTGAAACAATATCAGAGTGCAACATTTCATCTGTTGCCCAATAATCTCTATAACTCTTACGAATATTGAAAATAGAAAATATAATTATACCTAAAAATTGGTTGAAATTATTCATTTTTTTCAATGTGGCAAGGGTCAAAATAGTTTGAACATATACTCACATTCATTACAATAAATATTTGTCCGTTTTTTGCAATGAACGTAAGCTTTACAAATTCTTTACTTATTGAAAAAATCAAAGCATTCGTCAATGAAAAATGAATCAACCTGCACACAATAACCCATGTCGATTTCTTTGAACCAATATTCGTTCTCATGTCACTGCAGTATTGATCATGAAGGTCAACCCCACCCATAAACTTATTATACGTCTTGAATGTTCCAGGAAATTGAATTGATACTCTATTTTTAGCTGTTTTATCAAATCTTTCCATTGAAATTGTAGGAGTAACGCCAAGAACCGTAGATAATATAGACACTGGTTTTGAGCCCATTACAGTAATACAATTTATACAACTATTTTCCTCGTGATGTACTACATAGGAACTCTTACGACTTTATTTTTATCCATTTTATGTTTGTTCATTTAATTTTATTTTCATATAGTTTTTTTAAACATATCATGGAACATATCATTTGTGAAAACACGATCATCTCTAACCGTTCCTGTTGCATGGAGATTTTATTTTCTCAAATGTACTAACAAATCAGGAGATGTAAAGCTTCTATCAAAATATAAATGATATTTTGAAAAATCTCTTTTGGAGACCGTCATTAGGAAAGTATAAAGCATATTCAGAACTGCTCTTGATCCCAAACTGCATTTAGAATATTTCGCATCATTTATACCATCATTCTTTCCACAATAAATATTTAATTCTAAAACAAATCCATTTGAAGTGCAGAGGGCCCATAGTTTTATTCCAAAACGTATTGGTTTTTCTTTGATGAATTCTTTTAGAAGGGTCCGACCAAAAAATTTAATCATCATTTAAAATGTTCAACATAACACGTACTTTCCAAACTTTGTCACTATCAAATTTATTCGAATTTTTTGTAGTTTTCAAATGTGACTTGATTTTTTCAAAAAAATCCCTACTCATCGTATTTGAAACAATATCAGAGTGCAACATTTCATCTGTTGCCCAATAATCTCTATAACTCTTACGAATATTGAAAATAGAAAATATAATTATACCTAAAAATTGGTTGAAATTATCAAAATCCAAATTAAAATCATTTTCATTAGTAGCATCAATAACTTGATTTTTCATTGCATTAGAAAAAAGATTTCAAATAACTCTCGAGGACTTTTGTCAAAGACTTTCTGTTTTATTGTGTCAAAGTCAAATATTTCTGAGTCAAGTTGAAAATTGCATACTTTTTCATTATCTAACCATTTGTAAGAGTGTGACTCTTTTAACTTTTTATTATTCGGGGAAAAATTGCGATAAACTTCTTCATAAGAAGAGGTAGTTGCATCATCATTGTTCAAACCCTCTACGTCACTGTTTTCATCGTTTGTACCAATAAAACTTCTCCATCGGTATGTTCATCTTCACTGTCATAATCATAAACTTTGTCATCTTCAAAACTTCTATCAAAACTATCATTCTCTGTAGACTTTCGTTTCAACATATTTGCGGAAGTTTTATAAAATTTATTCATGATAAACTGATGAAAAAATTATCTGATAATCTTGGAAAAATTGCTACAAGAATCAGCGACTAACTGTGAAAAACAGCTAAACTGCTATTCTGAACTGGATCGTTAAAGATAGCCCAATAAAGTGGATATCCTCTAACTATCTTGAGAAAGACTGTTGGGGAAGCACCCGAAGAAAAAAGTGAATATCCTCTTACTATCTTGAGAAGGACTGTTAGAAAAACGCACAATTTGCCGGAATGAAAAACTCGCCAAATATCCTGAAAAGGACTGATGGGGAGGCACCCGAAGAAAAAAATGAATATCCTCTAACTATCTTGAGAAAGGCTGTTAGAGAAACGCACACTTTGCCGGAATGGAAAACTCGCCAACTATCCTGAAAAGGACTGTTGGTGGAGCAGCCAAGGAAGAAAGATCCCAAATTATTGTAATGAATGTGAGGAGTATATATGTTCAAGTTATTTTGACCCTTGCCACATTGAAAAATATGAATAATTTCTTCCACCATTATTTCAAAAGTAAATATTCAAAATTGAATCTAATTCGGTTGATGTTTGAAAAAATTTCGGCCATTTTGAATTCGCCATGTTGATTTTTTCAAATCTGATTTCAGATTCGTGATCAGCGACCCTGAAAACCACCGTATATCAAATTTGGCCAAAATTGGTTGACTTTTGAAAAAAAAATGTCCGCCGTGTTGCATCCGCCATCTTGAATCTTTCAAATCTGATTCCAGATTCGTTATCAGCGACCTCTAGAACCTAAGTATTCAAAATATGGTGTAAATTTGAAAATTTAAAAAAAAAATAAGAAGTTTCCGATTATTTCATGATGTCACAGACACCATCTTGGAAAATTTTTCGGGAAAATTCGCAAACATCAAATGTTTCAATAATAATATCATTTGTAACATGAATCCATCTCACGATCTTCGTTAAACCGTTTTATTCTAAAATAAAACGGTTTTAGAAAGCATGTAAAAATGTTGAAAAATGTATTACTGATTTTTCACCAAATTTAAACCGCCTTTTTTAAATTTTCCAATTGAAGTTTTCAAATTCCGACTTTAGAATTGGAATGAGCGGAAAATTTTAGTTCAGAAAAGTGCTTCTGGTTGTTATTTTTGTTTTATTTGACAATTTTCTAGGCAAAAAACCAATCGGCTATAAAATGTCCGCTTAGAAAGAAATGGGTTAAAACGTCGTTGAAAATTTTATATACAAGGTGTTCAACACTGTCCTTTACGCGCACTTCATTTATGTACGATAAAATTATGATATCCGATTATTTAGAAGTAAACTTCTTACTTACGTAAACGAATCGGGGGAATGTTAGGTCAGCGCGAAAACTATTCGTTAAAACTTATTAACGGTCGAGTAATAAGCAACCGATCCGAGAATGATCGGCTGCTTAACCTGATAGTTACTAGGTCTCGCCGTGTGACGTAGACACCTCTGACATAGAGAGCTCTGTCGTAGTAGCTGCCTACGTCACGCGCGCCTTCTTTCGTGAAATGGATCCCGCGAACCACCGACCTATCTACCCCGGCGGGATTTGTCACGAGAGGGGGGAAAGAGGGGAACACTCCCTCACCTGGACCGTACCAGGAAATCGGAAAAAATATCAGCGGGATACGCGGGTCCAACGTGGTGCACCACTCACCTTGGTATTCACGAGACACCGCTCGAAATACGTGGAAACGACGGGAACGGCCGCGCTAAATCTCCCCGTCAATCTCTCTTTCTCTCTCCTTTGGGCGAACTGGCACCGATCTTCCGTCTTTTCCATGGACGGAATCTGGAATGGTGGAGGCGTACGGCTTTGCTCGGCGTGTTGGGTCGTGTGGGGGAAGCTTCACCGCACCCACAGCGTATCACACACACCCACACTTCTCCGATAAATACGATAAAAGAGACCGTTATCTCGGGCTGTATCGACACCATGCGCGCGCGCTATATCGGTACTGTCAGCTGGGCGTGCACGATTCTCGCTCTTTCGTGCGCGCGTCGCGCTGTAGATACTCTTTTGCGTTGCTCACTTGATCGGTAACTCGCTTACCCTTATAATATATATAAGAGAGACTAAAAATTTTCAAAAATTGAAATGGTAATTCCCTAAATATCCTCTAAAATAATTTCGTGTTTCTTTAAATTAACATAATTTTTCACAGAATTAAAGGCCATAAAAATGTTACAAACCGTTTGAAAGGTATTACTCCAAGCTTTCTGTTGGACTTTTGGATAAAAAAATCAATTGTGGAGTACTTACACTTTTTTCAAGTTGAATATTGACATGTAGTTTATGTAATATTGACCTTGAAATTAGAAATTCTAACCCAGAAGGATAAATTCTAGACATAATTAGTAACGAATGTTACATATAATGTTTTATAGTAAAAGTTGATAGCCTTTATAGTTGATAGGATAAGGTCCAGAGAATGGTTATGCGGGATATCAGAGGCTCAATGCGCACGACACCAACGGTCGCATTAGAGACTTTGTTAGATCTACCCCCATTAAACGCGGAAATTAGGACATGTGCTTACAAAGCATTCTGCAGGCTCTTTGGAACGGCAGATTGCAAGCTTTTCAGGGATAAAGAGCTAATAAGTCAGACATTGCCACTTATCGAAGAAAGAAAGTGTGACAAAATGTCGGAGAGGATCTTCTTCTCCAAACCATGCAAAATCACTTATCCGGATAGAAAAGAATGGGAGGAAGGATCACACGAGCTACTGAAAGGAGCACAGTGTGGTTCACTGATGGTTCTAAGAATGAAGAAGGAGTTGGAGCTGGGGCGTGGGAGAAATGGAGCGTGCTAGAAATAGTATGCTCAGTCGACGCGCACGCCACAGTGTTCCAAGCAGAAATAAGGGCCATTACTGAAGCGGCGGACAGCATACTGAACAGGGGGATAAAGTATAGAATTGTTACCTTCTGTTCGGACAGCAAAGCTGCTCTAATGGCACTAGAAAGTAACACGATCACTTCAAAAGAAGTGTTGAAATGCAGAAATGCACTAGAGTCCCTGGCTGCGCAAAATGTAGTAAATCTACTTTGGGTATCAGGTCACTCCGGAATAGTAGGTAATGAAAAAGCGGATAAGCTAGGAGGCAGGAGAACAAATCGGACACGAGCAAAGCAATGCAGCGTAGCCCTATCTGCCTGTGAGATAATAAGAACAACAAAGAGTTGGCTCAAGAGTGAGTTAATAAAAAATGGAAACAAGATAAAGGATGTAAACAAATGAAGGACTTTATAAGAAACAACCCGCCGGAGGAATGGATACATTCCTTAAAGAATCGAAGCAGAAAAACGCTTAGGTTAATGACGGGTTGGCTGACGGGACACTGGAATGTAGGGTACCATCAGAAAAAGATGGGGCTTCGAGACTCTAGTAAATGCAGATAGTGTGAAAACGAAAACGAAACCACGGCACATTTTCTCTGTAAATGCCCAGCTCTAATGGGCACTAGAATGAGAGTGTGCGGAAATCCTCTGCTGGAAGCGGAGGAAATAAAAGAATTGAACCTGACGTCCTTTTGTAAGGTGGTCGTATACATAAATAAGGTATTGCAAAAGAAAAACAGGTAAAATGAAGACACAGCACAATGGACGCATTGGTCTGAGTGCTAGTCCGACATATCCCTGAGTTAGGACCGCCGGAACACCTCCTGATCGAGACTAAGCCTAAGAATAGTTAAAGATGCGACGACGCAAGAGCGGCCATATTGCCTTTTCCTTTCCTTCAGCAAAGCTTTCACACACACGGAAGAAGCCGGTCGGCTATTTTGACGGCCTTTTTCTATAAATTAATACTAATTGAGCACGTGCACGAAAAATACAATTTTTACATATAATTTTTTTGCACTACTTAATACATATTGGTTATATATAGTTGTTTTTTTGGGTGGATAGTATACATAAATATAATTAATTTCCCCTCCCTTTTTAGCTTATGCAGCTGTACTAACCAAGTGTTAAAAATTTTTTTTTGCGTGCTTTCCATAAGAGAATATATTTTTTTAAACGGTAATACATATTATCGATAACACAAATTTGCATTCTAAAGTTATAATAATAACTCGAAGCTGCTTAAAGCATTATTTTTTTTATTATTAAAGCATTATAATTTCTTTTGATTACACATGCTAAAAATTCATGCTATTTCAAATAGCTTTTGCTGTATCACGTTTGGTTAAAATTGGTTTGCTTTTGCTGTATATAATACAATTAATGCTTATTGAATTTTCACACATATTTTGCGTGCATCATTTATTGTTAATCTAATAAATAATTATAATTAAATTTAGATGTTCTCCTGTATATCCATTGCAACGAAAATTTAATTTTTCCATTATTGCTGCCCTATAATAATAGTTGATTTAAATAATTTATACTGCATCTCTTTTTGTTGTTGTTTTGCTGCCGCTAAACCCAATTATTTTATTTATATTGGCACAATTTGCTTGTTTCCCTTGGCACATACACCCCAATATTTATTGATTTTAATAATATAGCAATAAATATTTAACGAATATTTTAGTGTATAATTAAAGGTTGTACATATTCTTTCCCAGAATAATAACGCATCGTATATACATACGATGACAATTAATAACAAATACACATACATATTTTCCCGCTGTATTTTATTTTCGTGTACTGCCCAGCTCATAATAACGCAAGCTTGTTTTTTTTGTGGATTGCTTAGTGGAAAGTAATTCTGATTTAGTTAGTTTAGCTTGAATTTCTTTTTTCTTTTCATTAGTATTATTTGATTTTTGCTTGGTGTGTTTAATTTACATTAGATATTGAATTAAACAAGAGCTAAGGGATTTCATTTTGATCGATCTAAAAAGAGTTATTAGTCATATAATTTTTTAATTATTAATACAAAATAAGCTACTGTAAATGAATCAAAATGTCTCACAACGGTGACGATCTTTATTTAATTTTGGGAGAAGATTTATCGGTTTTACAACCAGCAATAGGTGCTGGTGCAATACGACACAGCATAAATAATACTAGTGGCGGTGGAATCACTGTATGCGCGAGCAAAATTGGAGTAAACATAGACGCTGAATCCAAAATTATTAGAGATAGGTTAGCTAGGTACGAAATTAGACGTAATTTCGGACCATCGTCTGCTGAGTGGAATGCAGCGGTAGACGAGGCTAACCCGAATATAGAAACAGATTTGTCCCTAACGCCATCTGAAATAGAAAATATCTCCAATATTTCTACAAATACAGCTCCGGCAAGAAGTAGAAAAGCAAGACGGATGCTGTATACTCAACTGCCGACCGGTCGATCAAGAGGGTAATACCAAGATCCAATCTCCATGTATAATGAAAACTTATTATTATTACCTGTGATGGAAAACGAAAGAGAAATACAGTCAGCTATTAGGGAAAATGGCAACGCGGTAGAAAATATGCAGCGATTAAATAACGAAAATTTAAGAATAAGCAGCGCGGCTAATCGTCCTCAAAACCAATCTACATCATATAGATTGAGTCCAGCATCACCAGTATGCAATAATTCGATGATGAAATTAACGCATACTATACCAAGCTTAACCTTTAGAGGACGAAAATTTCCTGGTTCAAAAAAGCTTCTTTTTTCAATAAAATAAATGTCTAAAAACATCGGATCACTTTTAACCTTTAGAAGACGGGGATTTGGGTTTACTGTTTTCGCTTACTTTTCTATAGAAATCGAGTTTTTGTGATGTCTCACATCTCAAAACTAATACATGTAAAGGGTCGATCATGGGCTTGGCCCGTATAGGGGCCATCCCGTCCTCTAAAGGTTAATGACGAACACAGTTAAGTATAAATGGGACTTCTTATTATCCAATACACACATTAGCTCCTTCATCTACCATAAACCACAACCTTTTAGATAACCGCTTTACTCCTATATACAGCACCAGTCATCACTTACAGTACAAATACCTATGCAGACACCCGTATCAGATCTACCCAAACAGTCCAACCCTCTACTTTTCGTCCAATAAGCACAAGTCCTTTCTCTCCTACTTCACTCGTTCCAAGACCAGTCAGCCGAGAGGGTACGCCACCGCAAAGCAATATAGAACCCAAAATAGCGACCCAAGAGGGAAGAATCAACCAAACAAACGAAGGGAGACATAACCTCAGAAGTAGCACACAAGTAAGCAGTGTACATAAGAATGTACAATGCGTCCATTGGGCAGCCAATAAAACACAAAATAATAACAAAGAGTATGCAAAGAATTACGATGAGCAATTTAAATGATTAGAGCAGCAAATTCAGCGAATGCAACAATTATGCATCCAACTAATTCAGCAATGTAACCAGCAGCAAAATAGACAGCATAGCAGATCGCCAGTGCATCAGAAGCATCATTCATCACTTTAATCCTTATGGCAGGGATCCTAGTTGCTTACCTGCCTTAGCAAGCGTAGGAGGATTAAAACGAGCTACACCGAATCAAGAAAGAAGATTACAGCAACTACTAAATGAGATAATTTCCCCAAAACCAAAAACCCTAGGTGTAACTAACCTAGATTCCCACAAAATCGATGTGCAGAGTGCCGAACCGATTCGTCAGCGGAACCGCCGATATTTGCCGAAGATGTTGCAGACTGGGTACGAAGAGATCGATAGAATGCTGAAAGAAGGTATCATCGAACCTTCGTAAAGTCCGTGGTGCAGTTGCCCAATAATAGTCCCTAAAGCGAACGGAAAATACCGTTTCTGTATAGATTTTCGGCAGGTTAACGCGGATACGAAGAAAATAGCCTATCCCATGCGCAACATGGACGACATTCTCGACCAGCTGAGGGAAAGCCGTTACATCAGTAAGCTTGATTTATCCCAAGCTTACCACCAAGTCCCTCTAGCACCAGGAAGCCGCGAAATTACAGCAGTTTTACTTCCCGTTAAAGGATTATTTCAATTAACCCGAATCCTTTATGGCCTATCGAATGCACCTGCAATATTTCAGAAAATGATGGATAACCTCATAAAGCCAGAATGGGTGCCAAATCTGTTGCCATATCTTGACGATATTATTATTATAGCCAAAATATTCAAAGTATTAATGGCTCTCAGAAAAGTAAATCTGCAAATTAATAGAGAAAAGTCTGAGTTTTGCTGTACAGAAGTAACTTATCTAGGATATATTGTTAATAAGAATGGCCTTTAAACAAATATAGATAAGATACGGCCGATACTAGACTATCCAGCTCCAACCAACTTGAAGCAACTGAGGCGTTTTACCGGCTTAATTGGTGGGTATTCAAGATTTAATTATAAATTAGCTGAATACAGACCACCATTAAATTATTTAATGTGAAAAGATGTCAGATGGCAATGGCATCAAGAGCAGCAGGATGCATTTGATAAAATGAAGCTAGCACTTACCCGAGCCCCTGTTTTAACTCGCTCTGACTTTTCCCTCCCTTTTACCCTCCAAACCAATGCTAACGACTATGCTATAGTCGAAGTGCTTATCCAAGCGGTTGATGGCGAGGAGCACCCTATATATCACGTTAGCAGAACGCTTAACAAAGCTGAACGTAATTATACGGTGATAGAAAAGGAATGCTTAGCCGTTTTGTGGTCTACTGAAAGACTCAAAGCTTACCTTCAAGGCGAAAAGTTTACCATGATAACAGATCACCATAGTCATCTCTGGCTCCATAAATTCAAGAATCCGACAGGCAGATTGGTTCGATGGAACACAATCCTGCAAAAGTATAATATTAACTCATTTAAAACTTAACTCATTGACGCCCAAAAGTACACAAATTTTTTTCAATTTTCATAGTCATAATTCGATGCTCCAAACCTGATCTTCTGAACAGTTTCCAATCTGTTCTTTCGAATGCCATCAAGAAAATTGACCTATCTCGTTTTGAAAAAAAGTTATAATTTTCGAATGCAAAAAATGTAAAAAATGTAATTTTTTCTTTTTTTAATTAATTTTTTTATAATAAAAAATGCATGTAAATCATTCGGTTTGTAAACGTTGGTGCACTTAATAGTTATACTTTGACCCTATATTTTTTATTTGTTATTATTGCATAATTCAAAACCGCTGCTAATTGATATTAGCACGTAACTTCCTCGTACAAAGCTTATTTCTGTTTTCGTAAAACATTGCAGAGCAATAAATGAAAGTTGTAATTTAGTATGCATGTAACCATTATTTTTTTCAACTTGACACTGTCTATCTTGTCTATCTATTTTAATAATTTTTACATATTTTAGTTTTTTAAACACTGCAAACATCTAACAAATAATTATAAATTACTTAATTTGGCCATCCCATAATGGGATATCCTATTTCATCGTGTAAACGATTATTTTTACTTATTTGTATCTCAATTACTGATTAACAATGTTTACAGAATGAACAACATTAATTGTAATTAAAAGAACTCACTTACATCCAATGTATACAAAATGATGGTAGCCTGTATTTGTTTAAACACAAAATCTTTATATAATTCTAGAAACTATTCCAAACAATTAACAAAATGGGAGGTTGAAATTTAAAATCGGGGGTCCCAAATCTAAGATATGAGCAGTTGAAAGATCGGTGCAAAAATTTTCTAACTCAAATATCTTGGAAACTATTTGTCTTACATAGCCAGCCAAAAAACCTATCTAAGATTATGTTGAAATTTAACTTTTTTCAAATATTTGATCAAAGAAGTTAAAAGTTACAACCTAAACCGTACAGGAAAGGAAAATTAATTTTTTGACATTTAATTTTTTAAATATAGGGTCCTGAAATAATTAATCATGTTTATTGTTTTTTAGTTTTAAGAATCAATTATTTCGGGATCTTCAACCACTTTCAATTGCTTTAAATAATATAAGAATTTTTTTTCTGATTTTTAATTAAAAATTTAAACATTATTTTTTAATTGAAAAGGTAGCTCTTAAAAATTTGGGTCCGGCATCTCCTCAACCAAATTTTTAATATGGTCGATTTTGCGACATGCAATATGTCCGCACTCCTAATATGAGCTGGAATAGCATCGCCTGGTCTCATAGTTTTTTCGCTTAAATTAGCGCGATAAACATATACCGACACACATTTATTCATTTCTTTGACGACTTCAATTCTTTCCTTGTTTCGGAGGTAACTTGGACCGCAATCCTTTCCATTGCCAGTTATAATGCAGACTTTTGCTAACATGACATCTTTTTCTTCGCTCGATTTCACAATCTTACATTCTAGTTCACTACCACAATGGCAATAAACTGAAAATTAATTTATTTTAACACAGGCAAGTCACTTAAATTGAGAGGAGCCGCGGTGGCTCATGGGTAGAGCTCCCGACTCTCACACCGAGGGTCGTGGGTTCCATCCCAGACGTGTACCTCTGAAAATTTTTTCATGTGCATTTTTCGAACACCGCGACTCAGTGGCTCGGCGTGTCACTATAATGTGACGCAGGTTCAGGTGCGCGTGCGTTTCGTGCACTTGTCCGGGCATGAGAGGCACGGGCATCTGAACTATAGGGAAAGTTAGGGACGCGAAGATGTAAAGAGGATCGCGGTGGTTCAATCGGGAGGACAGGAAACTGTAATTATTAGTCTAATTACAGTGACCGATGGTATCTTCCGATGGACAAAAGCACCACTGTTTCAACTACATGTGCTTTGTTTACAGACACACCGTTCACCTCCGTCGCTGATTAGCCCTGGCAGCATAAATAGAGCGACGTTAAATAACATAAAAAAAAAACTTAAATTGAGCATTTCATTCGTGACACGGGCGAATATATTAACCCTTTAAAATTTTTAAATAATCAAATGACACAAAACAATTACTTTTAAAACAGTTTTCAACATTGTATTTTACATTTTTCTTTAAATATAAATAATTATTTCAAAAGCTGATATAAGGCTTATATAGAAGCCTTCAAAAGCATTCAAATAAAAAAAAAAAATTATTTCAAAAATTTTTAAACATATGCATTGAAATTATTAAAATTGCTAATTAATATTGAATATTATAAAAATATAATTCACGCCTGAAAGAGCACATCATATTTTTTTATAATATAGTGTAAATTATCGTCCACGCAGTTGGTTTAAAGGAAGGAGTTTTCGTCGATGTTAGTGAACAAACCATGTAATTTATTTATCTGTCGACGTTTCGATGAAAGTCCTCCATCCCCATCAGGTTCTATCTTTATTAGATTGATCATATTATTACAACAACATTTTATACTGTCACACAAACTTACATTTACATACAAATTTACTTACTATTTGGTCAATTTAGTGAGTATAATCTCTGTAGTATCTCTAACGCGTCGCTCTATAATGAAAAGCAAAAGCAGTATGAAAAGTAAAAGCAGCACAAAAATTGAGGTTATGTAATGTACTATACTTTTCTTCCCTGAATATTCCGTATGTAACAATTTTTCAAATTAATTCTTAAAGAAATAAATAAATAATTTTAATACAACACATATAACACCAATTAAGCAAAAAGCAAGTTTATAGCGCCATTTTTTTCTTTTTCATGAGATTTCCTAAGAGTGTTAATAGCTTAAATAATGTTATTGTTAGGGGTAAGGAAAAAATAGATAAACTTTGTAAAACAAATTTTGTATACAAAATTAAATGTAATGATTGTGACGTGACATATGTAGGTGAGACTAAAAGACAACTGCAATGCAGAAAATGAACACAATACCAATAGAAAAAAGTCTGGCGTAAAATATGTTATTAATGATCGTATAACAAAATATGACCACACATTTAATTTTGACAAAGTAGAAGTGCTAGATAGAGAAAAAAATTGTGGAAAAGGACTAATATCCGAGAAGACACATATTAAATTAGAAAAAAATGCTATCAATGTGAAAGATGATACGAAAAACCTTAGCCTATTTTATAATAACATTATTACAGAAGTCAAACTACGGCCCAAATTGTAATTAGTTCCCTTTCTTCATTGAAAGCAATTCAAAAATATTAGTTCGTCATCTACAGATGGTTATTGATTAATAAAATCTTAATTCTAAAATTAAAGTAATTATAGCGCTGTGATCAATATACTAAAATTTTTCCGCGATAATTTGAAAAATATAATGTTACATGCGGAATATTCATGAACGAAAAGTATAGTACATTACATAACCTCAATCTTTGTACAAATTGAACATAGATTTTTTGCCACTGCTTTTGCCTTTAATTATAGACCGACGCATTAGAGATACTATGAAGGTTATACTCAATAAATTGACCAAATAATAAGTAAATTTGTATGTAAATGTAAATATGTATGAAAGTTTAAAATGATGTTGTAATAATATATGATTAATCTAATAAAGGTAGAGCTTGATGAGGATGGAGGACTTTCATGAAAACGTCGCCAGTTAAATAAATTACATGGTTTGTTCACTAAGATCGACAAAAACTCCTTCCTTTAGTATTTTTTTTAATTTTCATAGCCATCATTTGATTCTTCAAACCTGACCAGTGACGATGCTGATTTTTTTCTAAATAGTTTTTGATCTGGTCTTTCGAGTGCCGTCGAGAAACTTTACCTATTTAAAAAAAATTTCAATTTTTTTAATGTAAAAAACAATGTCAATTTTTTTAAAGTAAAAAAATTTTAAAAGTTTGGTACTTTCTTTTTTTAATTAATTTTTTCTACAATAAAAAATGCTTATAAATCATCCGATTTATCACCCTTTGTAGAATTTTTAGTTACACTTTGACTCTGTATTTTTTATTTTTTATGGTTACGTAGTCAAAATATTGGTTTCAATTAATATATTTGGAAAAATAGCTAATTTGGTTTATTTTTTACTATTTTTCAATACATGTTCATTAAAAGCAATTTTTTGGACTACGTAACCATAAAAAAATAAAGTACAGAGTAAAAGTATAACTAAAAATTCTACAAACGTTCATAAATCGAATGATTTATAAGCATTTTTTATTGCAGAAAAAAGTAATTAAAAAAAGAAAGCAGCAAATTTTTTCAATTTTTTTTCATTCAAAAAATAGTAGTTCTTTTTAAAAAAAGATAGATTAATTTTCTCGACGGCACTCGAAAGACCAGATCAAAAACTATTTAGAAAAAAATCAGCATCGTTATCGGCCAGGTTTTAAGCATCAAATAATGGCTATGAAAATTTCAAAAAAAATTGTTGTGCTCTTTCAGGCGTTAACGGGATGTCGGACGTAAATTACAGGAATCTGCATCTTTCAACCCAAAAATTATATCTAAAATATTGCACTAAAAATCTAAAAAAAAATTCATACGGACAACTGAAAACATAAGGAAGGGCTTGACGTTTTGATTTTTTAATGAAAAAGCTTTTTTTAAGTAATAATTAAGTAAACAATGTTTGGTCGGTAATTATTAGTCCAAAAAAGCATAATCTTTCAACCCAAATATCGTGATCAAATTATGGATTTAAAAATCTGGAAAAATTTGGGTATATTATTTAAAACATACCTAAGGGCTTGACGTTCAGCGTTTTTTAAAAACTTTATTCATATATTTATAAAAAAAAGTACAGAATGACCATTTTCTGTGTCCGACATCCCCTTAATAATCAATTTATAAAAATTGTGCCTGCTCATAAAGTTAAATAAATTAAAACCATTTGGGACATCAGATGAATTTGGTATTACAGTTCTTAGTTAAAATTTTCATTATATTAAATTAGTTTAAATAAATTTAAACAAATTAGAATGTATTTTTAATTAATACTTAAACAATTATGTTATATAATTATAATTTTATTATAGTAATACTGTTAAATAATTGCATTTAAAAATTATAAGCTACTTAATAATAATTGCGCTTATCTAATAATTGTACATAATTGCGCATGTCAATAAGATTTAAATGACTCATACAATAACCGTCTGTCATGTTTACATTCGTTTTTACCTGACTGCTTTTGCTTTTTCTTTGTGTTAACTACGTTGTGTTTTGTTCCAATTATTTATTTATTTATTTATTTATTGTTTATTTATTAATTTATTTTATTTTATTGTTTCTATTTTTATAATAATGTGTAAATCACATAAAGGAGAGGTAAATATTGGCTATATAACCTTAACTTCTGTGCAATACTTATCTTCGAGAATATGTATTTATTATACTTTGTCTTTAATTCATAGTGCAACGATTCAGAGATACTACGAAAGAATTTTTATAATTTTTAATGAATATTGACGTGTAGTAAGTTACCAATGTAATAATTATAATATATGTATATTCAATCTTGTTATTATAATCTAATGTAAAATATGTGTAATAAAGGTAATGCCTGAAGAGGATGGAGAATTTCCATCGAAACGTTGCAATGTAATGTAAACAATACAGTGTTCATCAATTATCGATATAATACCTAATCTACAAGTTATTATTAGTAAGTTTATTTCTAGTATTTGTGCATCATTACTTATAAGTTTATCATAACTTTTCATGGAATAAGTTATTTTAAATAAAAATATATTCATACTGTTACGTAATAAAAAATAATTAATGAAAAAGCATTGATGATTTTATATAGTTTTTACGACAAGCTAAAAAGTTGTTCGGCATCAAGAAAATATGAAGTTGATAACAATGTACAACTACCCATGCAGAAACATTTCAATCATGCATTTGTCACTTAAAATATGGTGTACACCAAGGGCTAAGTAGGCTTGTTTACCTCGAGCATTAGCAGTACTCGTCGTAGGCGCACACAACGCATTCGCTGCAGCTGGTTTGCCTTTGACTTGTACTGCAAACTTACTCGGCCTACAAAATCTCACTTTACACCCATGCTATTCAATGTTTTACTAAACGATTGTGAAAATATATTTACCAGTAAAATATCCACTCGAGCCATCAATTTGTAATCTATTTCTTTTGTAATTAAACCCGCACTTTAACCTCGTATTTTAATTAATGTGTTTATTAAAAAATGCTGCTAAAGGGCCTGGTTTAAAAATTGAATGCTTTTTTTGAGGTTTTTACCCTCCCTTGTATTTCTATACATCACCCCTACTAGCACACAACGTTGTAGCAACGTCGTGGCAACGTTGTTATAAAAGTTGTTGAAACGTTGGAGCAACGTTGCTACAACGTGAGATATGTCCGCTAAGATGTATGTAAGTTGCCGCGATATGTGGAAATAACGTTGTGACAACGTTTGAGCAACGTTGAAAATGCCTTTAAAAAATGTATTTCACATAAAAATTTAAAAAATGTCCTGGGCAAGCGAAAAAATACATTTTTAAATGCACAAACTTTTAATTAATAAAAAAAAATAAAAAAAAATTTTCAAGCCGCGGGAATTGAACCTCGGATCTTTAGATCCGGAGGCTTAGTCTCTATCAACTGAGCTATTCTGTTGTTTCCGTCTTTAAATTAACTTTTGGTTATAAACTACTATCGAAATATGCTCCGAAATTAATAACCTAATGTTAATTTAATGACAGGAACAACAAAATAGCTTAGTTGGTAGAGAGCAAGCCTTCAAAGCTGAAGATCCGAGGTTCAATTCCCGCGGATGGGAAATATTTTTTTTTATTTTTCTTTTATTAATTAAAATTTTGTGCATTTAAAAATGGATTTTTTAGCTTGCCCAGGACATATTTTAAATTTTTATATGTAATACATTTTTAAAAGGCATTTTCAACGTTGCTCAAACGTTGTCACAACGTTATTTCCACATATCGCGGCAACTTACATAAATCTTAGCGGACATATCCCACGTTGTAGCAACGTTGCTCCAACGTTTCAACAACTTTTATAACAACGTTGTAACGTTGTCAAAACAACGTTGTAACGTTGTCAAAACAACGTTACCACAACGTTGTCAAAACAACGTTACCACAACGTTGCCACAATGTTGTGTGCTAGTAGGGACGTGTTCGGTTAATTTTTCAAATTCTTCTGAAGAAATTAATATATCGAACGTATATTCTTTATTGTTGTATCTTGAACAAGTAATCCGCGGCTCTTCTTCACTATCAATTTCATCTTCACTGAATGAAACATTATTTTCAAAAGAATTAACGTTTAAATTTTTTTTACTGCATCCAATACACCTCGTTGATTTGAATACAAAGCAGCATGAAGCGATCTTGCTTCCATCTTTTTTGAAAAGGCTACCTCGGCAATTTCTTCCCAAATTGGCAGGGTTTTAGACACTACTTCTCCATTTTTATATATCTGATCACTATATTTTAAAATCGAATTAATGTACACATATGGAGTAAAAATGGGTGGTCTACCACGTCGACCCATTTTGAATAAAAAATACTTTCTTCCCGTCTTAACACGATGTTAACTCTGTGATTATTAGCAGCGGACTGATTTTTTTTTTCGACAAACATGCTAAAACAAATCGACCGTTAAGATATTCACGGAATTAGTGTTGCGCCTGTAATTGACTGCGTGGATAAATGTAAACATTGAAATGCGCGAATTTTTCCGGAAAACGATGCACGCGGTGGTGGAAGCACGTAACCAATCAGAAGCAAGAAGTCCCCGATGACCTCTCCCTTCTCTTATTAGTTACGCGTATCACTCGCGGATCTAGTACGGATCTGCATCCGCGGAGGGTGCACAACACTAATAAGAAACGAGAGTGCTCGACAGGGACTTTTCGCTTTTGATTGGTTTTGCGCTTTCACCACTGCGCGCATCGTTTTGCGAGAGAATTCGTTGAATTAAATGCTTATATTTTTCTGCGACTGTAAATTACAGACGCAACACTCTAATTCCGTGAATGTCGTAACGGACGATTTGTTTTAGCTTGTTTGTGAAAAAAAAATTAATCCGCTGCTAATAATTGTAGAGTTGCCATAATGTTAAGATATGAAGAGAGTATTTTTGATTAAAAATTAGTCGACGTGGTACCCAATTTTATTCAAGATGTATGTATTAATTTGTGAAAAATAAAAATTTTTTATTTAATTTTATGTAAACATGATTCGGTCAATAATTTAATATGCATTATTTTCCAACACAAAAATTATATTGATATTAACAGACTAAAAATGTAAAAAAATACGCATGTATTGCTTAAAGCAAAAACATGAGCTTCATTTCAGGTTTTTCAAAATAATAACCCATTATAAATTAATACATAACCTTTTTAGGGCCCGACATCTCCTTAAAATATAGTGATCAGATTTATCAAAATAGGAAAGTAGTGGAGAAATACTTGCCAATTTGGGAAGAAATCTGAGCTCCAATCGTCAAGGTGTACTGAATGCAGTAAAAAAACAATTAAACATTAATTCTTCTGATGAAAATGATTCATTCAGTAACAACGAAATCGACAGTAAAGAAAAGCCGTTCATTACTTCTTCAAGATATGACAAGTACAGAATATACGCTCGATATCTTTACTTCTTTAGAAGAATATGAAAATTTAACTAAACACGGGTTGTATAGAAATACAAGGGAGGGCACAAAACTTGAAAATAGCATTTAATTTTTAAACTAGGGCTTTGGCAGCCATTTTCGCGGTAAAAGTACTAATTATTGAGTGATTTTTTGTCGTCCATGCAGTGTATTTACGAGTAGTTTAGGTTTTCCACAATATTGATGAACAAAACATATTTATTTATTTGGCGACTTTTCGATATCCTCCATCCTCATCAGGCTATACCTTTTTTTTATTAAAAAATGATTTCATTTAACAACATCTTTTTAACACAATTTTTACATATATAAATCTAAGTTACTTATTATTTCGTCAATATATAGGTATACAATATTAACAGCATCTCTGATGCGTCGCTCTATAATTGAAAACAAAGATTAAAATAACAAACGTTTAACAATTTTTGCACAGAGATTGAGGTTATATATAACATACCTTTCCCCTATTGTTGTGTCCATAATCAACACAAAAAATTGAAAATTAAATAAATACTTGAAGAACATTACAAAATAAATTAACACATAATCACACATATTAAGCAAAAGGCAGTCAAATATTAAAATAAAGCAAACAATGTATATCACAGACGGTTAATACTGAAAAATTTGAAATCTCACGTCCCCCGTTTTCAGAGACACATATGCGATCAATCTTAATCAGATCGACAACACAGTCATCCCCACTACAGGCGCGAAACTTCAACTTACGTACATTATGTGTACTGATAAGTAATAAAAATTAATAAATTATTTATGATTATTTACAAGAGAACTCAAAAAAAATTTTTTATAAGACTAAATTAAAATTTACCATTTCAATAACAAATTTTTTTTCCGTTGAAACAAATAATAATTGGTAATAAAAAATTTTTAATAATTAAATTTAAATAGTTAAGTATTTTATTAAATTTCTAAATATAGTAGATTAACTAAACAATTTTTATAATAGTCAAAAATCTTTTAATTATGAACCTAAATGAGAAGAAATTAAAAAAACCAAAAATATATATTTGAATTTACCGCGCCGCGCATCGTTCGAGAACAATACGTGCAGTAAGAATCGATCAACACGTAAGCCAATCACTCGCCTTATCCAAACATCTGATTGATATACATTTATTTGAGGTTATGTCATAGGGCAGAGGTACACATTATAATTTAGATTTTAATTTAATACTATTGATAATGTCATTGTAATGTAGGCTAAGATGTCTAGTATCGTCTTTGCAATTGATCGCATTATATTGCAGATTTATGTGGATCATTTCTGATAATACTCGTTTTTTCCATTTCTTTTCAGTATCAAGTATTTGGACGTTGTCAAAATCTAACGAATGATCATATGCGAGCATATGTTCATTGATTTCTATAGTGCGACTCAGTTTTATTTATATTAGCTTTGTGTTCTTTAATACGACATTTTACTTGTCTCTTTGTTTCACCCACATATTATTATTATTATTATTATTAAGTTACTCAGTTGGCACCCTCCTATTTGACTAGGTTATGCCAGGCACTTGGGTATTCCCTTTGCGCCCTGTTTTCCATTTCCCATCTTTAGCCCCCCGAAGTGTATAGCAATATTGCCACACCTGGGTGAGCCTTCTTATGGGTCCTTGGTTTTTTCAATCGGGCACCGCCCAGAGACCCTGCCAAACAGCAAGTATTCTCTGGACATCCCAACTGGGTATATCTCCTGAATCAATTAGAAATTCACCTGTGAGGCGCCATCTTCTTGTCATGATACTGGGGCATTCACATAAGATGTGTAGAGGTGTTTCGTTTGCCTCCTTGCACATTCGGCATAATGGATCTGTTTCCAGTCCCATTTTATACCTATGGTATCGCAAATCTCCATGTCCAGTAAGTATGTCCATTAGCTTGCGAGCTGTCTTTCTGCTAAGTTTCCTAAGCCCTTCTTCCCAGTGTCCGCTTATTGCGTTTCCGAGTGCGGCTTTAGCTTGTCTGCATCCTGCAGTTTTTACCCAAGCCCTTTGGTGTTCCTTCACTAGCCATTCCTTTAATAATTCTATGAGGTGGCTATGTGGCATCTTCACCATCATGCTTGGTTCCGCATGTTTTCCATTTGTACCTATCTTTGCTAGGTCATCGGCTATCTCGTTACCACGTATACCTACATGACTTGGTATCCATGTTAGCGTTAGCCGCTTATTCAACTCTGCCAGTCTATTTAGTGTCTTATGACATTCCCAAATTAGTCTGGACTTAGTGGTGTGACCATTCAGACTCTGTAACACAGTTCTGCTGTCCGAGTAAATGTATATCTCTTCGTCTTTGCAATTCTCCTGTGCCGCTTTAGCACATTGCAGGATTGCAAATGTTTCCGCTTGGGAAATGGTATTGTATTGCTTTAAGGAATATATCCTACCCTTCCCATTTTTTCTGCAGTATACCCCTGCTCCGACTCCCTGGATATTCTTGGACCCATCAGTATACCAGAGTTCTTTGCCCTCCGGCACCCTAACACGTCCTTGACTCCGGTCATCTTTGCTAGGCAGACTGACTCTGTATCTCTTATCGAATAGGAACTCAGTGCTGCATCTATCAGTTCCCTCGTATAAGTTCTCTCTTAGATTTCGCGGGAGCGTACTTAGGAGTCCCCTGTCCGCCCGTCGATCTAAGAGATTTCTAACTCTTAAGTATCCTTTTATGGCTTCTGACTTAAGAGTGAGCTGAAAGGGCTCAATATTCGTTATGACCCCCATAGCTTGTACTGGCGTGGTTCTTAGAGAATACTCTTATACCCTTTCCAGCATTTGGTTCGCAGTTTTCAAACCTACTCGCTTCCACCAAATCACTGCCGAATACGTGAGTTTTGGTTTCAGAATTGCTGTGTAAATCCACATCATGGTTTCTGGTTTAAGACCCCAGTTCAAGTGCAGAGCTCTACGTGTTTGCCATAGTACTCTTATAACTTTATTACACTGATTCTCAAGGTGCTCTTTCCAGTTTAACTTACTGTCAAGAATGACACCTAGATATTTAGCTTTTTCTTTTATTTCTAGCCGTTTTCCTCCATATTCGAGGTGTTTTATGCTTGTTTTCCACTTATATTTACGTGTAAACACCATAACTTCCATTTTTTCCGGGTTAACCGATAGTCCACCTCCTTGGCACCACTTATATACCTTATTCAAGGCATTTTGCATGATGTCAAATAGTGTTTCTAAAAATGGTCCTCTAACTATTATTGCTAGATCATCTGCATATCCTACAACCTCACATCCCGTGTTGGTTAGTAGGCATAATAAAGTGTTCATTACAAGATTCCAGAGGGATGGGGAAATAACCCCCCCCCTGTGGGCATCCCGTGTTCACCCAGCCAGTTACCTTGGTGTTAACCTTGGTCATTACCAGCTTTCTGTTTGATAACATGAGTTCGACCCAGTCAGTAACTGGCTGAGCTATTCCATGTCTCCTCATTGCCTCCTTGATTACTCTTTTGGAGGTATGGTTGAAAGCTCCTTCTATGTCTAAAAAGACCACTAGAGCGAAGCCTCCGTTTTCAATTTGTTCTTCAATCAGGTTCACTATTTTGCACAGAGCAGTCTCAGTAGAGTGTCCTGCTCTGTACGCATACTGATCCCTATGAAGTGGTCATTCTTTTAAAGGTTTATCTTTAATATGTCTATCTATGAGCCTTTCCATTGTCTTCAGCATAAACGATGTAAGACTTATAGGTCGGAAGTCTTTAGGAGAAGTATAGCTCCCCTTACCTGCTTTCGGAATGAACGTCACTCTCGTTCCCTTCCAACTTTCTGGAATATGGCATAATTCCAGACTTGCCCTAATAAGTCTGGTCATTGGACGGATAATGCACTCCCCCGCCCTTTGTAATAGTGCGGGGTAAATACCATCCAGTCCTGGTGACTTATATGGCCCAAAGGATCCGATGGCCCACCTGACTTTGTCATCTGAGGCAATTTCGGTCCCCAGCACACTGCATGATCCGGTTTGGATCACCGCATGCTGGTTTCCCGTTCCGTCGTCGTTTGACTCATGAACTTCCATCGCCCCTTCCCCTTCTTTCGAGAAATCCGGGTAGAAGGATTCGATCAGGCGGTACAACGTTTCTTCGTCCGTCATGGTGTATTTCCCATTTGGCAGTTTAAGTGCTCCCAATATAGCTTCCGGATTTTTTGACAAGATCTTGTCCAACCGGGCTGCCTGTGAGCCTTTTTCTATGTCGCTGCAAAAGTTGGCCCATGATTCTGCTTGTGCCTTCCTAATTGCTGCTCGATAGCTGTCTCTTTTACTTGCGTAATGATTCCACTCGTCTGCTGTACCTTTTTTTTGGGCCAGCTTATAGGTTCTCCTTACTTGTTTCTTGAGACACTCTAGGTTCTCGTTCCACCAGTAGGTTTTATCTCGCTTACCCACCAATGTGGGTCTACAGTTGTTCTCAAAAGCTGAGATAATTCCTTTATTTAGTTTATCAGCAGCTTCTTCAAGCTCCTTCCAGTTTCTTATATGTTCTGGAAAATTTGCTAGTGAGCTGCTTATTTCTTCCTTGTAGGTTATCCAATTTGTCTTCTTCGGTTTCCTGGTCCATGTTCTAGGATTTGTACCAGGTCCCACTAACTCGAAAACAATTTTGGCATGATCAGATAGTGTCGGTTCATCAGATACCCTCCACCTCTTGATCCTATTTGTAATTTCTCCAGTACATAACGTGATGTCCAATACCTCTGCTCTAAGTTTATTACAGAATGTTGGCGTTGTACCAGTGTTTAGAATATCTAGTTTTGTTGTGGCTAGATATTCTACCAGTTCCTCTCCTCTCCTATTGATGTCTGTGCTCCCCCACAGTATGTGATGTGAGTTAGCGTCACAGCCTATTAGGAGCGGTAAGTTTTTACTCTCACAGAAGGTAATTAACCTTTTAACTTCCGTGGGTGGATTTACCTCTCCATCATATGGAAAGTACGCTGAGGCAATGACTATGTTTCCAATGCCTTCCGATTCCGTCCTCACCGCTGTCAGGTCTCTTGTACAGAAATCCATCAGCGGGGTTACATTTACTCCCTTAGTGATGATACACGTTCTGAGCGTCTCAGCTTGCATGTCCCTGTAACAAACAAGCCCCTTTCCCCTTAAACCCTTGATTGTTCCTCTCACCGTCCATGGTTCTTGGACCAGTGACAGGCCTGTGTGCATCTTTGCCAAACCCTTACGCAATAGTGCAGAAGAGTCTTTGCAGTGATGCAAGTTAATTTGTGAGATTTGCAGCGCCTTGAAGGTCATTATTTCGATCTTCCCGGCACTGCTGCCTCTTTATCAGACTCCGCTACCGCCGGCGCGTGTACTTTGAAAGTGACACGCTCCAGTGAGTAGAGGGGTCTGCAATCTAGAGCCTGAAGGGCTCTAGCTTGGGACTCCGGCATCTGCACCAGAAGAAAGTTGTCCTTCGCTGCAGCACCGTCGGTAGCCCCCTTGTCACATTTTACGACCCGCCATGTTGTGGTATTTAGCGTCGGATTGTACCGCATCAGCCTCTGAAGAACCAGCTCCGTGGGTTTCGGTGCTCCCGGTATCCACGCGCTGGCCTTCACCAGCCTCTGCAGCACCTCCGTTCCGCTGACTGTCAGAGCAGGACCCCGCCAAGATTTTAGTCCGGGCACGATCCCACTCAGCCAATCCGCGGACCGTTGATCCTCTGCTATTATCACAAACACTCCCCCCCTGCAGAAGGACGCAACAAACTTTGGCAGCTGCTCAGGAGAAAGGACATCTGTCTCCTCCTCCAGAGCATTCCTGAAGTCTTCAAACTGTCCTGTAGTAAGAAGCACCTCAGGATATTCTGCTGATGTCACGACCCTCGACAGAGGGTTCGTTCTCTGTGCTGTTGTAAGTCCCACACTACATTTCGGCTTTTCAGCACTCTGAGTGTTACTTACCTGTGCCGGCTTGTTTTTATGCCGTTTTTGTGTCCGCGGGTCCTCTGGCGGCGTGTCCTTCCCTCTTTTCCCCATAAGAGGCGTTGAGGGAGGTCTCTCCGCGCTTTGAGCTCGCATTTCTTGCTTTCTGAGCTTTCGCCTGCGGTTTTTCTCCGCATAGCGTCCACTCGTCCAGGTTCTTCCTTCATTGGTATCCATTGGCATTCCAGCTCCCAGTTCGGGATTGGACACCGTCAATGGCCCATCAGGATTTTTAAATTCAGTGGGTTGGTAAGCAGACATCCCACTGGGCGCCGCCTGCTCACCTACCTTTACTCCAACTACCGGTGACACCGAAGTTACCACCGGCAAATTGGTTGTGTTGAGAGTTGGGATCTCTCCAGGGTTTGTTGACACTTTTGGGCTAGCATCCGAATAGCCCGTTGCTTTTACAGGGAAGGACATATCATGGGTTTTTTTTTAAGGGGGGTTTTTGATTTGTGTTAAGTGTTTATGTCTGTGGCTCCCTACGAGTGTCCCCCCTCGTCATCCGAACAGCCCTCGCAAAACAGGCAGCGACCCACTTCGGTCCTACTATAGGAAAGCCTCCCACCCGAAGCAGTAGGGTCCCATCCGGTCACTATCCGGCACTACTACCCCTGGCGCGATTATACACTGACTGATAGGGCAGCCAGGCTTTGCTAGTTAGGCCAGCCCGAGCCCCTGTACTATTCAGCGGCCTAGGAGTGTCTCAACCTAGTTTATCCTAGGGTGCCTCCATGGGTACCCCACCCGTCCGCTTGAGCAGTCTTACTACGAGAAAAGAACACCCCCCGAGAGCCCCAGTGTGAGAAGGTGTTTGTGTGTGTGTGAGTGTCGGTTTGAGTCATGTGAATGTGTATAGGTATAGGTGTAATGCTCACTGATAAAGTCCCAGCGTGTCCATCTATAACCCGCGCGGAGCATACCCGTTTATAGGGATCTCCTCTTTCACCAGCGAGCCCGTTTATAGAGCTGCCTCTTACAAGCGCTTGGAAAGAGCCGTTTATACGCCTCCCATTCATACCTCTGAGACCCTACCAGTAATACATGAGTGTAAATGATGTGTTGTGTGTCATTCCGTGTCCTGGATAGGAGCCCTTACGTGGGAATCCCTTCCGGGCCAGAAAGGCCACGGTTTTTTAGAGAGATGTTACTCCTCTATCCCTTCCCAATTACACTGTTTCCAGTGACTTCCGGGCTTGGGACCGGCTTGCTGAAGTTCACCCGTGGCTACTAGATTTCACCACAAATGAACCTCATCAGGGCTGGGTTTTCACCCACATAACTATCATTACAATCTTTACAATCTATTTTATACACTACATTAGTTTTAGTTAATTTGTCTATTTTATCTTTGCCCCTCACAATAACACCATCAATTTTATTATAAATTTTAGGTATAACTTTGATAGCTTTGTCTTTCGTAGAACCAGATATTTTTTCATAAAATTTAGAAATAAAAGGAATATTTAAAGTTGCTTTATAATTAGTTACTGCTCTATTATTAACTTGAACATTCTTATGACTAGAACTATATTTTATTTTCTCTAATCTTTTTCTTACATTATGATTTATAAACTTTTTTGGGTAACAATTATTTTTTAAAAATTCTTTGACCAGTTTAATATTGGTTCCATGAAATTTTTCATGTGCTAACAAAATTGCCTTGTCCACCAATGTATATACCATAGCCCGCTTCTGTTGCATTGTATGACTAGATTCAAAATGTAAAAATCGTCCTGAAAAGGTATCTTTCCTATACCAATTAGTAATAACTTTTCTATTTTCATTTCTTATTAGTGATACCTCTAACAAACTTATATAACCATTATTCTCTTTTTCATGAGTGAACTGCAATTTCTCATGGTAGTTATTGAAAACTTCAATTAATTTATTTTCGGGAATACACATAATTGTATCATCCACATATCGGTAATAGAACGGTGGAATAAAATCTAATTTTTTGAGACAGTATATTGCTCCAAATCTGTCATAACAATATCAGCAAAAATCGGGCTTATCGGGCTCCCTATAGGACTTCCATATAGTTGTCGATAATATTTATTATTCCATTGAAAGTAAGTGTTGCACATCAAAAATTTAACTGCTTCAATTAATTCATGTAGAGAAACATTATGTATTTTTCTTATTAAATGGTATCTTTTTTCAATACCTTTAAGAACCAATTCTTCTGGAACAAGGAGACTACATCTAGTGAAATTATTATATAATTTGCAGGAATGTCACAATTGCTAAGTTTTTTAATTAATTCGACACTATTTTTTACATAAGATAATCATTGTTTTCCATTATAGAGCGACGCATCATCAGAGATGCTGTTAATATTGTATACCTATATATTGACGAAATAGTAAGTAACTTAGATTTATATATGTAAAAATTGTGTTAAAAAGATGTTGTAAAATGAAATCATTTTTTAATAAAAAAAAAAAAAAAAAAGGTATAGCCTGATGAGGATCATGGAGGGTATCCATCGAAACGTCGCCAAATAAATAAATATGGTTTTATTGTTCATCAATATCGAGGAAAACCTAAACTACTCCTAAAAGTACTAATGTTATTATAAAGGAAATAGATTATAAATTGATGAGTTGAGTGGGTATTTTACAGGTAAATATGTTCATAATCATTTAATAAAATATTGAAAACCGAGGGCGTAAAATGAGCTTTTGTAGGCAAACCACCCACAGCGAAAGCGTTTTGTGAGCCGACGATGAGTACTACTATAGCCCTTGATGTACATCATATTTTACGTGGTAAGTGTATGATTTGAACGTTTCTGCATTGGTAGTTGAATGCTCATATACGCAATCAAGTATTAATTAATAATTTAAAAATAAATCAATCGTTTTATTTTTACATGTAATAATGCCTACTTTTACTATAAATACCGACGAAACATTGTTTATTCAATTATTATTAAAAATATTTTTTCTTAAAAAATCAATCCTTCAGGCCCTCTATTATGTTTTAAGCTAATTACGATTTTTTTCAGATTTTTAATTCAATATTTTAGATTTATTTTAGATATCATTTTTGGATTGAAAGGTGTAGATCCCTGTAATTTGGGTCCGACATCCCCTTAAAAATAACTTATTCCATGAAAAGTTATCAAAGTGTTATATGTAATAATGCACAAATACATTAATACTTAATATAATCATGCTTAAGTAGATTATGTCGGTAATAGTTCTAAATGCAATTATTTTAAGGAAACAATCCTGGATTAACGCAAAAAAAAAATATTTTTGCGAGCTCTTAAAAATTTTCTTATCAAGTTATATATAAAAAAATTGTTACGACAAAATACTTACTAAATGGTTTGATTTAAAGAGGCTCTAAACCTTTATGCATTAATCTTAGGCTCCAGAAAAAATCCCAATGCTTAACTCTTTATTTTCGTAAAGGGGTTTGAACCTAATCACACGTGTTTTTTCGTATTCAAATGTGACTTTTCCACCATACTTTTAATATTTGATCGGTAGAAAATCAAAATTTTATTTTTATTGTCAGCGTGCTTCAAGGGGATGCCGTATTACCGACATATTCGATTTTTCAAATTAAATCTTCAGTGTATATCATTTATTCCAATTATGCGTGCATAGATACACTCTACATGGTTTCCAGATTGTGCACCAACTTGTAGAATCTTAAAATTCGACTTATTCATTTAATTAAATGAAAAATAGTCTGCAAAAACTGTAATGTCGATAAGCGGTTACAATTTTTAGTACATTACAATTTTTCATTTTAATAAGGAAATGTATCGAATTATAAGATTTTGCAAGTTGACACACAATCTGTTAACTATCCAGAATGTACCTATGATCAGGGTTGTGAGATTTATGATTCGTCAAAACATGAATCCAAAATCAACCTTGGAATTGCAGAATTTGTTGTCTTCAAATCACAAATCCTTTTGGTTAAACGATTTTCTTTAGTTATAAATCCAAAATCCTTCTGATTAAAGGATTTTCTTTAGTTATAAATCCAAAATTCTTTTGATTAAAGGATTTTCTTTAGTTATAAATCTAAAATCCTTTTGATTAAAGGATTTCCTAAATTATAAATCCAAAATCCTTTTGATGTAAGGATTTTCTCCAATTAAAAATTAAAAATCCATCTGACTTGTGAATTGGCCCTATTCATAAATCGAAAATCCAAATAATTTTTTTGACTTATTGCATCAATTTTTTTACTTATTGTATTGTGCGTTTTTTTACTTGTGGTATCTAGTAGATTGTGCCCTAGTGACCTGGACGTTAAACACTCGAAAGATTACAGTCACTCAAAATAAAAAAATTGTCTGTATATTAAGAGCAAGACCTATATGTTCTTATTACGGCCCATTGATACCGAGTCTAAGCTTGATTTGGAGATATCAAGCTTGAGGTCATTTAAGGTCAAACTTAGAAAAAAGTTTTAAGGAGAGGTCACTAATATTACTACAATTTTGACAGCCACTGATCCTTTATGGGGTTTGACTTTATCGGGTTAAGATGAAAGTCATTAAAGGTCAAGTTTGTAAATTTTGTAGAAAGAATATTTTGTACTTCAAATTCCGATATTGGTTCAGATTAAGATAATTTCATTTGGCGCTATCACGTCAGAATCAAGAGCATTTGAAGGTCAAATTGAGAAGAAACTTTTAAGCATAAATGACTAAATAATATTTTTATAGTTTTGACAGCCGCTAAATCCGAATCAAATCCGCGTTTAGATCCCATGTGGAAAACTTTTATAAAGTTTATATAAAATTTTTATAAAATCACTTTATAAAATTTTTATATAAATTTGGTTCTATAAAAATTTTACAAAATTTTTATAAAAACATTATATATTTATGATAAATTGCTTTTTTTATGTATTTATGTGACAAATAAAAAACTATTTTCTGGGAAGATATAATTTAATGAAAATCATTTATTTGTATAATAAAGTAACATGAGAAAACAGCACATGGAAAAGAAAAATTTAATAATTATCCATATATAAAAATTTTGTATATATTTTATTTTAATAAAACACTTTGAAAATAAAGTAAATATATTTATCATTAAGTGCATATAATTGTATTTTCCCAAGTGAAAATAATTTATAAATTTTTTATAAAAATTTTATAAAATACATTTTATATAGTTTTTATAAAAAATTGGTCGTATAAAAATTGTATAAAAAATACACTTTATAAAATTTTTATAAAAAATTTATAAATTATTTTCACTTGGGAAAATACAATTATATGCACTTAATGATAAATTTATTTACTTTATTTTCAAAGGGTTTTATTAAATAAAATATATACAAAATTTTTATATATGGATAATTATTAAATTTTCTCATATTACTTTATTCTACAAATAAATGATTTTCATTAAATTATATCTTCCCAGAAAATAGTTTTTTATTTGTCACATAAATACATAAAAAAGCAATTTATCATAATATATAATGTTTGTATAAAAATTTTGTAAAATTTTTATAGAACCAAATTTATATAAAAATTTTATAAAGTGATTTTATAAAAATTTTATATAAACTTTATAAAATTTTTCCACATGGGATCAAAGTTATTTCAAGGACAAATTTACAAAATTTGTAAAAAGTAAATTTTTGACTATATATTCTAATTCCATGACCACTAATTTAAATATATTAAAATGTGTTCTTACAGAGATCGATACTTTCTCAAGTTTTGAGGGTTGCTGTATCCGAATATGAAATCAGTTTGACCTAATCGGGTTTAGATTTCTAGAATTTTTGAGTTCTTATTCGGACTGTAATATACAAAAACACATTCCACTGTGTTTTAACTAAAAACCAATAACACAATATTTGAACATTAATGTTTAAAAATATGTAGTACCTTTTAGAAGTATATATGACATTTTTATATCTTTAATAAAAAATATTAAAAAAAAATGATTGAAAGTAACAAATTTTATAATTTAATGAACAATAATATTCATTATTGCCCTCCAATTTTACTTTATCCCCGGAGGGACTAAAATGCGTTTTTGCTCCCTAAAAAGAGGTCAATAAAGTCAACTTTAATGATTTTCAGAGTGAAAAATAAATTACATATTATAATACGTTTATTTTATAGAATATTATACAAAAATTTATAAAAAATATATATAATTCTATAGGATAAATTACATATAAAATTTTATAATAATTATTTAAATAAATTTTATAAAATTTTTATAAAAATTTTATAAAATATTTTCACCCAGGGTATAAGTATAAAAGAGTAATCTTCTGTACCAAGCACTTTTTTATTTGTTAAATTGTGTGCACATTCATACACTCTCAAACATACTCTTAAACGTGTAAATTTACACACATTCTCACACGCACACACACGATTACACATTCTCACGCACACACACACACACACACACACACACACACACACACACACACACACACACACACACACACACACACATACACACACACACACACACACACACACACACACATATATATACCCACTCGCACGCACATTCACACACATTCACTCACACATATATTCACATACTCGCACACATATTCACAAGGTCACACACATTCACACACACATATACATATTTACGCACTCGCGCATACATACGCACACAAAAGCACTTATAAATAAATTTACCGAACGCACAAACAAGCTCATAAATACTCGCATTAATTGTCACACACGCACCCACATTTGTTTTGTTCTGAATTTATTTCACTAAGCACTAGGTACATTTTACATAAGAATTGAAAAGTGTGATATTGCGCCCCGTAAATAGGGAAAGCAAGTAGTATTTTGTGCTCAGTGTAAAGAAAAAGCTTTTAATAACAAAAACGGATTTAAAATTAACAACAATCCAATAGTCCAGGTACCTCGAGAATCATTAATAAATCGTATTACAACTATCAAAGGAATTTTATTCGCTTTTACGAGAAAACATAAAATAAATGAAATTAATGATTCGTATATGAAAAAGGAAAAAAATCATCATGATTCTTTTATTCGAAATACGTAAAATTATAAAATCGTCGGTATTTATGATTGTCATCAAAAAGAAATTACAAAATCAAACGGATTTTTGACTCGTGAAAAACAAACTTGTAAATTCATTAGTATTTGTGAATCTTAGAAAGAAAAACTCCTAAAGTCACCGGTATTTGCGATTCATAAAAACTAAAAATCCAAAAATCATTAGTATTTATGATTTGCAATAAATATAATAAAAAAATCAAAAGAATTTGTGATTGTATGTGACAGAAAATTCTTAAATCACTTGGATCTTATGATTCGATAAAGTTGAGAATCATAAAATCAAGGGAGATTAGGATTCGCAGTAAATGAAAATCCAAAATTAAAATTGATTATGGATTTTTAAGGATTCTATTCCTCGAAATGATTCGAGTACTTACAACCGTGCGTATGATCGCAAAATCGGGATAAACGAAAAACTGAAGATCTAATTTGAAAAATCAATTCGACAATTTATATGTGTGACATCCCCTTAAAGTATTTTTTACTGATTTAAATTTCTCGTAATTATATAGCGCCACTCATTTTTTGAATATTTTTTTTAATGCTATTTTATACAGGCGTGTGCCGCTGATCGTCATTTTCTAAAATTTAATGATTTTGTTTCATCAAGATCAGAACTAAAAATGCAATGACATTGGAAAATGTACTAAAGATAAAAGAGCAATAAGTTTAATGAATTTTCAAAGTGCACTTCTTGTGTGCTACTGAAAAATAAAAATTTTCAATACAGGGGATGCGAAGAGTAACAATTTTCAAAACGTCATAGCTTTTCGTAATTAAGTAGCACGCTAATTTTATAAATTGCGTTCAATTTGTTTTTACGAAAAGAAAACATTAGTAGATTCATTTCTTTATATATCAAGACGCACTTTTTTTAATGACGAAGAATACAAATACTTTAAACTAAGTGAAATTCAGTTTCCTTTGTTTTAATTATTATAACAGTCAAAGATTCCATCAGCGAGACTTTTTGTTATTTATTATATCTATCATAAAAAAGAGCATTGAAATCTAAAAATTCGGTTTTCTTCATATTTTTTTTAGCCTTTGGCAAATAGCCATTATCCGAAAGTTTGGCCCTCTCCTTATAAATATACTGTTATTTAGTTAAATTATACTTTCTGAACTCTGTAAATGCTTCACTTTGTAAGGTAACGTTAAAAGAAGATAACGTTTCTAAACAATTTGTTACACTATATTGCATAAAAAAATATTATAGTATAATAATTGAATGAAATCATTGTGCACATCTTATCTTATCTTATCTTATCTTACTATCTTATCTTACACTTACTATTATATAATGAGGAAGCGTTTGTTTGTATGTGCGCAAAAATCTCAAAAAGTACACAATCGATTGTAACGAAATTTTAACTGTAGTTTCTTTATGTACTATGAAGTGTCATAGGCTATATTTTATATAAAAAATTGTTTTGCTTCATTGTAATAAAAATAAAAGTTTTTACACTTACAGGATACACGGTAGTTCAGGCGCTGGCAGATAGGTGGCTGACGGTCTGGCGCTGCACGCGACAAATTTATCGCTACTTAGTACATATGTATCAGCCGGGCTCGGTCGTTGTAATAACACACGGTCAATTGTATGTTGGTTTGTCAAGAACAGGTACATCAGAAAATCAATTTCTTTTATTACCAAACAGTTCACAAACAAAAAGTTGTCTACCGTGAAGTTCTTTAAAAACATTATTTAAAACCAATGAAAACTGAAATATGGTAAACCTATCTTTATGCTATTTTCTAATATTTCGTGTTCTATGCAATTACAGAGCGAGCGAAACCGCGACGGGGGATGCTAATTAATGTATAAAAACGATTTTCGGGAGTTATATTTAGGATTTAAAAAAAAGCAACATTTTTCTATCGAAATTTCTTACGTACCATTGCGTTTCAATATCTAGAGAGGTTTGGCCAATTAACCATACACAACCTTGTATATTTTAACAGCAAAAGTGAAATTATATGGTTTCATAATATAATTTATATATATATTTATAATAATAATATATTTATAAATATAATATATTTATAATAATAATTTAATACATTAAGGGGACAAGCCTGGGTTAAAATTTAGAAAAAATAATTTATTATTAATAATGAATAATTTATTATGTGATAAGTTAAAATATTTCCTAATTTTTTGAACAAATTAAATTATTATTTACTTTTATCAAACATTTTTTAGCTAACTTATTAGCTACATAACTGTGTGTATCAATTTATGGCTCTGCGCACTATGATTTTTTACTATGATGCACATACCGCAGGATATCTCAGAAACTTTTTCATCGAATAAGCTGAAATTTTAAGAGAAACTATTAAATATCATTCTAATCTACTTGAATGGAAAATAATTACTAAAAGCACTCAAGATTGTTATTTAAAAAAATAATTTATCTGATTTTTAAACAATTTTTCAGTTTTTTGCAATAATTTTGCAAATTAAATTTTTTGATTACAATATTTTTAAATTCTATTTCATTCAAGTGGAGTAAAATGATATTTAATAGTTAGTGTTAAAATTTCAGCCTATTCGATGAAAAAGTTCCTGAGATATCCTACGGTAAGTGCATTATGGTAAAAAATCACAGTACGCAAAGCCATAAATTGATTAACATAGTTATGTGGAAAATAAATTAGCTAAAAAATGTTTGATAAAAGTTAATAATAATATAATTTGTTTAAAAAATTTGTAAATATTTTATATTATTTTATTATAAATTATGTATTATAAATAATAAACTTTTTTTTTTCAATTTTAACCCAGGCTTGTCCCCTTAATATTGTATTATCCATTTCAATATCAACTGTGACGAAGGGCGAAAAGAAGAAAGCACTTGTTGAAAATACATTCGCCAGTGGTGCTTGTATCAATCGGTCGGGGCCGGGAATCGAACCTGGGACCTCCAGATTACGAGCCCGACGCCCTCCCGATCGACCCATCGTAGACCTCTATTATTATTCTGATTAGATACTACTCTGTTATCTATTAATAAAATTTAGTTTTTGACTGAAATCACAAAAAAAATTTTTCATCGAATTTTCAGATGTTAATAACTCCGTCAATTTTTTTGTATCATGATGAATTTTTCTTCACATTGTAGTAAATTTTGTGAACATTAAGAAGCTCTCTATATAAAATAACTGTGACTTTATACCATATTTCTATGTCTCAATCAGGCGCGGCAACTTTTTTTCTTAAAAAACTTGATAGTTTGTACTTTTACGTGGATCACATCAATTTTTTTTCAAAAAAATAAATCTACCTCAAAGAAATCGAATCGAGAAAAATATTTTTTTATTTTCTGCAAAATACACTAGGTCGGATTCAAATAACATCTGCAATATTCAAAATTTTGAAAATCAACCCTTTCATGCTGCAATTGCTTCACAGAATTTACCTGAACACGATAGCTATATCGATGCTTGATTTTATTGCTCCAAAGGAAACGAAAAAAGTAAACATATTTTGAGATTTTAGTCAAGGTTCGTCGTTTTAATAACACTTCTTAAATTTATTTCCGAGCAACAATTTCGTAACTTAGTTGCTGCAGTTCAAAGGGAAAAATTGACTTTTTTGCAAAGAATTTACGTAAACTCGATAGATTTATCAATGCCTGATTTTATTGCTCCAGAGAAAACGCAAAAAAATAAATCGACTTCTTGAATGTATTGCTGAAGAAATACATGTCTTAAAAACTTTTACTGAAGAATTATAGATAAAATATAGTTGATATAAGGACTTTCCATCTAGTTACTCCACGTTAAAGGGAAAAATAGACTGTTGTTTTATAAAATTGACCTAAACATTATTATTTGGCTTCAGCTGCTTGTCTGTATGTTTGAATTATAATAAATACTTCATACTTGTGATAAACTGTAGTGTAATAAATGAGATAATGACCGTTTAATCCTTTTCACTTTCAGTAATTGTATTCGCAAACGGACTTACTCCTGCAAAGGCCTCCTATGTACTCTTGTAAACACCTTATAGTACTCTGTAGGTCCCATTCTTACTTATTTTTTTAAGTAGAAAAAATGGGTCTCTTAACGCAAGCGAGCATTTTAGAATGTAGACTGAAAACTTAGATAATTATTTGAGTATTTTTTTTAAGCTATAAAAGGCCGAACTACTGTTTCTCAGAAATGGCTGGCACAACAAAATTATTTTCATTAGCATACGTCGCGCCGATTCCTGACATTCGGAATTGGCGTATTATTTAACTTTAGCAATTTTGCAATATACCATCGAAAAGCAATTTAGCAATAAATTTAGCCGCTGGAATCAGTCGAAAATGTTAATTAGGGACCAAGTTACAGCGGTGGGAGGGCTAACTTAAGATTTAAGTTGGATCAACAGCTGTTTCTCGGAATCGGCGGCAGCAATAAAATTATTTCTGGTAACAATTGTTAGCAATAAATTAGCAATAAATTATTGTCTATTGATTTTTGCGCTAGGCGACCTATTACGTAATTGGCAAAACTGCGCTGATTCCTGATTCTCGGAATTGGCGTATTATAATTAACTTTTAGCATTTTTGCAATAAATCATCGAAAAGCAATAAATTAGCAATAAATTTAGCCGCTGGAATCAGTCGAAAATGTTAATTAGGGACCAAGTTACAGCGGTGGTTGCTCATCTAGCTTAAGTTTTAAGTTGGCCCTACAGCTGTTTTTCGGAAACGGCTGGAGCAATAAAATTATTTTCTACGTAATAAATTAGCAATAAATTAGCAATAAATTCTGGGATAGCTAATATTGGGGCGTTTTGAAATGGCCGGGCTAGTTTAATAGACATTGATTTTTCAAGTGATTACTCAGGTGATTTCTCACCTGAGTTTTTTCAGTAGGAAAGACCATTGTTTTCATTCAAGTTTCTTATAAATATTACAACAGCACCAATTTTTAATTGTAACTTATGCGGTGGAAGTCCATTTGGAGTTGATGAATTCAGAAATTTGATTGATTGAGCAATATGCAAGTTTTTTTTATTATCGTCTTCTGTTGTATCTATACTTAAATACTTAAATATTCAATAGAGCGTCCTTCCATTACAGATACAATTTTATTATTGATATTCTTTACATCAGCATTTTTAGGACACAGAATAACTTTATCAAACATTGTCTTATAATTCATCTTTATATTACTTCCATAAATTTCCTTTACGATATCTTCGTCGTTCAATAATATATCCGCAGGAATTTCGCATAATTCATTTTCATTTTTGTATGCGTTTAAGTGCTTTCTTTTAGTTACATTTAACGGCCATTGCTTAAAATTATTGTCTTTGTCAGTTACTCGAATATTTTCATTTAGTGATAGGTGTACGAATAGTGGCTATTAGTAGCTAATTTTTACGAAATTTGTAATAATTTCGATGCGACTTCCATGCCGAACAACTGGTAACGTTTGTCTAAAATCTCCTGATACAACCATTGTTTTACCACCAAATATTTTATTAACGTCACAAATGTCTTTAAGTAAGCGATCTACAGCTTCAAAAGCAGACTTCGATGTCATTGCAATTTCATTCCGTATTATAATTTCTACTTCTTTGAATTTTCTACCATCTTTTGAATTAGGTTGAATGTTGCACATTGTATTTTCACTTATAGTAAAGGGAAATTTAAAGGTTGTATGACATGTTTTACCTTCATTTAATAAATTTGAAAATTTTAAATACTCTATTAAAGTATTAAGTAAATAACTTTTGCCGCTTTCACCTGGTCCATACATTTATTGTGTTTAGAATATACTTGCGTCAGGCGCTATCGCGCCTTTTGATACAATCTTTTAAGAACTTCATTGTATACATATGTTTGACTATCATTAAGAGAGTTGATTTTCAAGTGTAAGTCGTAAAGTATGTTACTTTTATTACTATAATCTATTATGTTATTACAATCTTCTATACGCGTAGTTAGGTAAATTAAAATCTTTTAAAGAATATCCATTTATTTGTTAATTATTTTTGATTATGTTTAATGCCACGTTTTCACATACATTCTACTTAAAATAGGTTTATTAGTTTTTTTTACGCCTGTTTCAAATTTTTAATTTATCGTCGAATGTATAATGTACAGGTATTTCAGAATATAGATATTTGTAAGCTGCAATATCTATTTTATTTAGTTTAAAATATGTTGTTAGTGTCGTTTCTGTGATTTTATTTATGTAGGTTCTTCTTTTCCTTCTTCAAAATACATATTTTGCTCATCTATATTGTGAACCCTGTTAAAAAAATTCACGCTGATTCAGTACTGATTTCATATTGAAATCAATATGAAATCATCATTGCATCAATATAACATCATCACCGAATCAGAGTAAAATCAGTACTGAATCAGCAGTAACTTTTTCCCAAAACGTAGAATGGGATTGGTACAGAATCAGTGCAAAATCAGGATTGAATCAGTACAAAATCGGTATTGAATGTTTACTGAATCTGCGATGAATCAGAGTTACACGCAGAGTAATAAAACAATAAAAGTTCATTTATATGTGATTAATAAAAGTGATTAATTACATACCGTAACACGTGTTTAATCACATGATTTTTTACATGTTAAATAACGTGATTATTTCGTTGTAAATTTCCAAGAGAAAAGTATGTAGTATAATTCTCTAAAAAAAATTAGGTAAAAACAAATAAAATTGTCAAAAAAACATAAAATAGATAAAAAAAAGTATTACACATTTTTCTGTTTATGTTAGTTATTCACCCATCCACTTATTAACCGCGGTCAATGCTGCTTAACTTTCAGGATCAATCATTTCTCAGTCTATTCTCAATGCTACATTCACAAACAGTTACAAAGATAATAAAAACATATTTGTAGACATCTCAAAAAGCCCAATTAGAATTTATTTTAATGGTATTAATTTTAATGGAATAAACATATTTTTAAAAATGTGGACAATTTCATACAAGTTAAAATATATATTGTTTTTCTAATATGGTACCGATGTGTGCATTAAAATTTTAATGTACACATCGTAGTTTTGGTCTTGATGGAAATAAGATCAAAACCGACTACGCGTATTGATCACGCAATACACTACCTCAATCAACGCCGAGATATAAGATTAGTCTAATGATTAAGAATATTTATATATTCTGGCTCGTACAGACCGTTAAAAATTTAATATAACATAAAATTCACGAGCGTATTACTCTTTAAAATCTTATTTAGGCGTGTGTGGTCATTTTTGCACCTACCCAAGACAATATTCTGGCTCATACAGACCGTTAAAAATTTAATATAACATAAAATTCACGAGCGTATTACTCTTTACAATCTTATTTAGGCGTGTGTGGTCATTTTTGCGCCTACCCAAGACAATATTGATTGTTTTCAACTTTATCCACTAGGGGTTTTTTCTTGGTTTTGAATACATGTAAGTGATAAAGTCTTCTAAATGTATATATATACCCCATTCAATAGTATTGTTCTTGGTCTATTTCGATATAAATTCTATATTCAATGTCTAAGGTAGATTGCCAGTCCTTACTGATGAGACCAACTGGCAATTGTGGTCGAAACATTCATTACAATTTTATAATACACTTTCTGTATAATTATATTTAAAGTTATCTTAATAATAATTTTTATTTCCACATCAATATTTTTAGTCTCCAGAATTAAAATATCTATACTCATCGAACTTGGTGTAGAGGCTGCAAATTTGTAGCACACCATGGACTAATGATTAAGAATATTTATATATTCTGGCTCGTACAGACCTTTAAAAATTTAATATAACATAAAATTCACGAGCGTATTACTCTTTAGAAAAAGATAATTATTCCATGCATTTAAAAAAAATACGCAATTATACGCAAATTCTGAGTACAGGAGCACAAGATCATTCAATTATAAATAATTTTATACAAAATTACGGGTCAATACGACAAGAAAAATAAAAAGAATTCTGCATCGAAAATGTACGATTGTTTGCGATTTTTCGGTGCAGAAATTTTGTAGGGTGTCCTTGTTGTATTGACCCGGAACTTTGTAGAATTACTTATAATTGAATGATCACTGTATTCGGGTTTTACATAAAATTGCATATTTTTTTTATAAAATATAATAATTATCTTTTTTTGCTAGGTCGATAACCCACTGGGTATGTCACCTTCTTAAAGACAGTTTTATAAACCATTAAATTGTTAAAATTCTAAAATTTTTTAGTGAGGCTATTACTCCCCTGTAAATTCAATATTAAATTTTTTCAGAAAAAAAAACATTTTATCGCAAATTTATAAAATATTAAAATATTGAAATATTGAAATAATAATTTTGATAGAATTTTATCATTTTAAATTAGTAACTTTTAACTCATACATTAATATGAAATCTGTGATAACGATTTAGAGAAAGAAAAAAGTTCTATTATATCTAATTTTCTTTTGTTTACTTAATACGTTCAAATAATGACTAAAGATTAATTCAAATATTTTTAAATTTACCTATATTTATTAATGTGTATATCTTAATTCGAGAGTTTTTCCTGTGAACAAGTACTCCTCAAATGGATACACCGACATGCTTAAATCGTCGCGGTTGGTGTAAGTACCGCTATTATCCAATGAATTGAATAATTCACCGAGTTCGTTGATATCTCTGGTAGCATCTCGGTTAGTTATGTACAATTCACGGAATGGACTTTTTATGGAATCGATATTTCACTGAATGGATATTTCACCCAATAATGTATTTTTATTTATGGGTTTATTGGGTTATTGAATTTACTTTATGATTTAATAATTATGTGTTGTCTATTTATATTATTAGTAATATTACTTAAAAATTGTTTTGTAAAGTATAATTTTGCAATCGTTTCAATGTAATATTAAAAAAATTTTGATTTTGACTGCTAGATTGCGCATGTCGTGCTTTTGCTATTCTTATACTAAAGTACAACCTTAAAAATATAAGGCTGACGCCGTTCTTGGACGAAATTTTTTTTCTTATTTATTTATGATAATTTGCTTTCAGAGCATATTATTGAAATTCTTTATTTTTTTTAATGACACAAATAACTTAAAAATTTCGAATCAAACAATTACGTACGACTTCGTTTCACTCAACGTCTCAGAGTAGTTTAAAGCGATTCCACAGTCTATTTTGCCAATTTCTTAAATTTTTTCGTTACTGATAAAACAGATTAGGATAATTGAATGCCTGCTGAATGTAATTACTGTACAACTGAAAAGAAATGCCTTGCCGTATTGTGGGCTATCAAGAAACTCAGGCCGCACTTAGAATGTTATCAATTCACCGTCATGACTGACCATAGTTCACTTCGTTCGGAAGGATATGTGGTACGATAACTACCTATACATCCAGCAATGTCAAGTTTGTCAAAGGTGTTAGGTGCCACAAACGAGTCAACAAGGAATTATGGGGACAAGGGTAGTTAATAAACCGTGGCGTGTAGTTGCGGCCGATTTAATAGAATTTCCACCTAGCAAAAATCGAAATAAATACTTAATAGTCTTTCAAGATCTCTTTACCAAGTGGATCGAAGTGAAACCCATAGGGAAAAGCAGAATCTAAAGCCTTAGAAAACCTGATAGTAAATCTGATAGTATTTAGGTGGGAAACTCCGAAAAATTTCCTATCCGACAACAGAAAAGAATTCGACTAGCACTTAAAGGTCGTTCTTGATAAATACGGAATAAAACACGTGAATATCCCTTCCTATCACCCCCAGGCGAACCCTATCGAGCAAAGATGCCGAACCCTTAAGACAATGAGCACAGAGTTCGTCAAGAATGATCATTGATGCTGCGATGAACATATCCATGAATTCGGACATGCTGCAATACGGCTATACAATCCATCCCAAATATCTCTCCTGCTTCCTTGATTTTTGGACAACATCCTTGCCCAGTAAAAAAATTAAGGACAGACGTTGAAGCAAATAAATTAATATTGAAGGTAAACCCCGAAATTTTGTTGGAAAGGATAGGGAGGTACGAAACCTTAAGAGATTTAGTTTCGAAACATTTGGATGAAGCACGCGAAAAACAGAGACGAATATAATAAAAACAAACGAAATGTTCAATTTTTCGTGGGGGATGGAGTTCTCCGGAAAACTCATTTATTATCAAACACCGCGACAAATTTTCCGCGAAAAAAGAGAAAAATACGAAGATCCATACGAAATCATTAAAATTGTAACATCCCAAACTTGACATACAAAAATTTATGATTTTATTACAGCAAAATAGCGTGAAATGCATTGCTACATCAGCTAATACTAATAATAATATAGACATATCAAATAAACTCTCGTAATAGAACAATATAGCTTAGCGGTAGAGTATCCGACTACCAGGTAGTACGACGAGATTCGATCCCATCGTAGAGTAGAAATTAATTTTTTTTATTTGACATTTACTGTTTACATAATTAATTTAAACATTAAAATGTCGAAAATTGTATAATTTATAATTTTTTTATTTGTTTTCACTCTTTTACCATTTTTGGTCAAAGTATTACAGTGATACAACCAAAATGACGAAGTGACCATTTATTATACCATAGAATATTTTTAATTAATAATTAAACATATAATAAATATTTGAAGCTCTCCCAAGCTCAAATATAATATTTAAATTTTTAATTCTTGCAATTTACAATAAAAATTTGCATTAAACCAATTTTCAGTAAAATAATAAATTTTACAATTCACCAATTTTGACCTAATTTTCTATATCGATCCTAAGGACGATAATCAAAAAATAAAAATTAATTCCTATACCTGTCCAGAAATAAATATAAACCTCGAAAATGTTCATGCTAATGCATTGACGGAGTGCCAAAGCCAAGTTTTATCCTCTCTATTTTCCCGGCCTCGATAATTTCATAAAATTAATTATAATTAAAAAAGAAAGTTATTTTACGTAACTCTTACTTTCTTAATAATCTATATGTCTTTAAATTTTGAAGCAAAAATATTGACAAGTTTTGGAGAAAACCTTTACCAAAAATCTTGACGTGCCTTCCAATAAGTCGATCGTTTATCCTCAAATTGCAAGAAATTATCATAAATTTTGGTAAGAGATTACTCAAAAACCAACCAATATTTTTGCATTAAATTCTGAACTGAGGTAGATTATAAATACATTCATTTGAACGATAGAAAATCCAATGAATTCAATTACGACTTTGAAACGTCAAACGAGGAAATCGAGTCTCTAATAAACGAGTGTAATTCGTTAACCGATACACTAAAAACGTTATTAAAAAATTTAATTTAAAATATAAGTCCATTTTTAAATGTACGCCGGGGTTATTATTAAACATTAAGTATCATCTAGTATTGAACAATAATATAGCTTTTTTTAATAAACCTTACCCAATTCCGATTAATTATTGAAAAAAGATTAATATTGAAGTAAAACGGATGTTAGATTTCGGCTTAATTTACCGATCAACAAGTAACTTCATTAATTCATACGGAATCGCCCTGAAACAGACGGATCTATTCGTATTTGATTAGATGTCCGAGAACTAAACGAAAGAGTTAATAATGATTATGAATCTTCTCCAGGTGTCGAAGGTCTTTATGCAATGTAAAAATACAAATTATATGTCTAATTTCTATGTTTCACATAGTTCTTGGCAAATTGCTTTAACAGAAGATAGTAAAAAATATACGTATTCTATTTGTGACAATAAAGTCTATGAATTGAACGTTGTACCTTTTCGTATAAAAATAAGCAGCTCTGCTTTACTAAGAGAATTAGACAAGGTAAATACAGGATTTGGCAACTTTCTACTCACTTTTGTTGATGATTTATTTGTTTTAACTCACAATTTTAAAAACCATTTAAACTACTTAGAAAAGTTATTTGATAGATTATAAATATGCAAACTGAGGTTAAATTTTAGCAATCAAACTTTGTTCAGCAAGAGATTAAGTTTCTTGGTAACATTATTATAAGCATAGTAATGAAACCGCATCCAATAAAAATAAATTCAAATAAATTTCATCAATTCTATGAATTCTGAACAAGACTCATCAATTTTTACATAAAATTTGCAAAAAAAAAATTTTGCTCATTTATAATTTGCTCAATTACTGATCCACTGAATTATTGCATGTCGTCTTATGAATTCTTTTGCCACGCTTATGCGACCAGGGATCTGTCTGTCGGCATCTCCAATCGGAGAAGACTGTCATACAGTATGTTCCAGAAGTCTGGCTCCAGTATAGAATCCTGGGCGACATCTGCAGTTATTCGTCTGTCTTTTCGTCTGTCAGTAGTCTCATAAGTGACGTCGGTTCCTCAGGTAATCTCTCACAACGCGGAGAAGGTAGTCGGACACCCGAAATGCTGTTTCCAGCGCTTCTAGAATATCCACCCATCTCGCCGAATTGAAGGCGTTCCTAACGTCCAACGTAGCCAGTAAGACCAGAGGCCTGGTTGCGTGGCACCTGGTGTTATGTTCATTAAAAATAGTTCTCACAAAAGTTATCGCTTCGGTGGTTGAGCGCCCTCTTCGAAACCTATACTGTCGGTCTGATAAGTCTCCTGCGTCCCTTATCGACTGTAGAAGCCTTGGTCTAAGAAATAACTCGTACAGTTTTCCGGTCGTGTTAAGTAGGCTTGGGGGATTGTAGGATGACGGATTCTCAGGGGAACCCTTATTCTTGCTAATGAGAACCAATTGAGCTGTCTTCCAATGTTTGCTGAAAACGCCCTCCACCAGGCACCCTTTGAATGTGTCGAACAGCACCGACGGTCGTCACGAAACGACGAAACGTAAGATTTCCGACGGCACACTGTCAGGGCCCGGTGCCTTGTTAGGTTTTAGCGAGTTTGTAGCACTCGCGAGCTCCACACTCGTGAAAAGAGGACATTCTCCATTTGTTCGTTCAACAGTCTCCTCCCTCCTCTCTGAGTGAGTTGTGAAGAGATCGTCGACGATCTTGTCCATCGTCTCTGCGTCCTTAGTTATCGGCGGAATCCGTCTCCCCAGTTGACGAGTTACGATCTTGTAACCCGCGCCCCAGGGATCAGATTCCACCTCGTCCGTCAGTCTTTGCCAGCACTCTTTTTTGCTGTTATTTATGGCGTACCGCAAGCGCCTCCTACTTTGTCTATATACTTCGGAAAGATTTATTGCGGTTTGTTGGTCGCGAGCCCGTTGAGCCTTCCGTCTGAGTGCTAGGCAACTACGTCGGATGTCTGCGATCTCGGCTGTCCACCAGTATGTCTCTCGTTTACTGCGTGCGTAACGTTTTCGCGGCATAGAGGCTTCACATAATTGTCGAAGAAACTGAGTTGTATCTCCGACAAGCGCTTCAGCCCTGTCGCGGTTAGTCATTCCACGAAGTTCCACCTGTGACAGTGGTTCTCCGCACGTCATTTGTCTGTCGAGTTTATCTAAGTCTAGCCGTTTCACGTACCAACGAGGGGGACGAGTTCCCCGAGTACTGCTCGTCCGCGATTCGTCCATAAGATCGAATGTGATGTACTAGTGATCGCTGACTGTGTAGTCCTCGATCATTCTCCATGCCCTCAGTCTTTGTGTCATGCTGTCCGACACAAAGGTCACGTCGGGCACAGAATCACCGAAACCGGGTTGTCTGTACATCGGCGTGTTTCCCTTCGTTTGCCACTGTCAGTTCCAGTCTTGCGGCCATTTCTAATAGCGTTTGTTCGTCTCGGGAATTCCCCACTCGATTGCGCGAGCGTTGAAGTTGCTTACCACGATTTTATTGCCGGTGATGTCTCTTACGGCGTCCTCGAGAGCATCCAGCTTTTCCGCGTACTCGAGAGCACTGTTGTTTGGGCTAAGGTAGACGCTGACAAATGTGACATCGCCAACCGTTCCCCAAACAAAGTCCTCGGCGGATCCGCGAGCGTTGATCCGCGCCGCGCTTTCCCCACGCACCCATACCGCCGCTGTACTCGTGCTGCTAGCGAGCCAGGCCGATGACGTTAAGTTTCTATATTGCTCGCTGATGAAGAGCACGTCGACGTCGAATTTCGCCGCGACCTGAGGGAGAAGCGCATGTGCCACGCTGCTCAGATACATTTTGCATTGGAGAATCGATAGTGTCATTTTAGTACGTTTGTCTTTATTACTGTTAACGCGGCGTCGGTCACTTCCTTGTCGGTCGTAATACAGTCCAGGTCAAGGAACTCAAGCGTTATCGTTGACGTCAGGTCTTTGACCTGAGCGTCTCTTCCGAGGGCGTCATGTAAGGACTTTTGAAATTTCTGCCGCTCGTCTTGCTTCATGAGACGCAACAGAACTCCACCCTCTTTGGTCTTGCGTATTTGTTTTACGCCAACCTCTTTCCGCTCCGGGTACATTTTGTCCCGTACCGTCCGTAAGACTTCCGCGTACGTGTGTCCGTCTACCGGATTGATCAGGATCGCTCCTGTCCTTTGTTTCGGAAGTGAGCGCTCTCGAGTCCGGCTTTGCGGAGCGGCAGAGGTGCCCGGTTGAGTACGGTTTTGTCTCTGTCCTGAGTTGGTTACAGTCGTCCTTTTTTTTTCTTTTTTTGGACAAGGTTTGACCAACTTTCCGAAGGTGCAGCCGCTTCATCTTGAGAAACAACCACTTGTTAGGGTGTAGTCGACAAATTGTCATGTTTTCGTGTTTTGCTGAGGTGTCGCCTCAGTCATGCGTTCGTCTGCGTTCGTCGTCTGTTTACGGAGCACAATCATATGTTGTAGAACATACATCACGACATCCACCGATTCATTAATGCCACTTATTCCGTTAGTTATAACGCGACTGACGTTCTGCTGGACATTAGTTCTTTCGGTCATTTTAGTTAGGCTACTGCGCATATTGAGTAATTGTTGATTACGCTATTGGGGCTGTGTTGACCCAAGAAGATGAAGATGGTTTCGAGCATCCGATCGTTTACGTCAGCTGAGTGTTGAACAAGGCAGAGCGTAATTACATGACGACGGAGAAAGAGTGTCTAGCCTTAATCTGGGCAATTAAGAAACTTCGGCCATATATTGAAGCGTATCGTTTCAAATCTGTGACGGATCACAGCGCGCTCAAATGGCTGAAAACTCTTAAAGAACCCACCGGCAGACTAGCGCGTTGGGTGCTAGAGATGCAACAGTGGGACTTCGAGATTGTGCACAAGAAAGGTGCACTACACTATGTTCCCGACGCACTCTCTCGCGCTGTTAACCTGGACTCGGACGAAGTCGAAATAGCCTCCTTTGACGTGATTACCGACCCATGGTACATCGCCCGATTGGATGATGTGCGGTCCAGTCCTCAAAAGTTTCCGCATTGGAAAATTGAGGATGAAATGCTTTATCGATTCACGTCCGATAAGCTGCTGGACCCAATCACGGGTCAAGAGGAGGGATGGAGATTTGTTGTGCCCATTGAACATAGGACGCGCGTACTAGAGGATTCGCATTGCCTTCCATCGTGTGGTCATTTAGGAGTGGAAAAGACCTATGACCGAGTGGCAAGGGACTATTATTGGCCAGGTATCTACCATGATGTCAGGCAATTGGTTGTGCAGTGTATAGACTGCCAACGATATGAAGTCTCACAGGCGGGCCCTCAAGGTTTGATGGGCAAACGTATTATTGAGAGACCGTGGGCTGTGGTTGCAACAGAAATAACGGAACTGCCTCGTGGTAAGAACCAATACAAATATATACTGGTCTTACAAGATTTGTTTACGAGGTGGGTTGAATTAAAACCGTTACGAGCTTCTACCGGTAAGTCGGTCGCGAAAGCATTTGAAGAACTCATACTATTTCGTTGGGAAACTCCTGATTACTTCCTTATGAATAATGGTACAGAGTTCGTCAATAATAAGTTGACACAAATGCTTGAGGATTACGGGATAAAACAGATCACGACTCCTCCTTACCGACCACAAGCCAACCCCGTCGAGCGTACAAATAGGACATTAAAGACGATGATCGCGGCCTTTGTGGATTCCGATCATCGCAGCTGGGATGAACACCTACATGAATTTCGTCATGCTATTAATATAGCAACGCAATCAAGTACAAAGGTTTCCCCAGCTTTCCTCAATTTTGGACGTCATCCTTAACCTGTAAAGAGTCTGCGTAGAGAGGTTGAGAAAAGGGAATTTAAAATTCCTATCGATCCCGAGATGTGGATGGATCGACTCAAACGTCTTGATGCCCTTCGAGATCTAGTGCAGAAACACATAGATGAAGAGCAGAGACGTCAGGAGAAAGTCTATAACAAAAATAGACGCGTGGCTTCCTTCCAAGTAGGCGATTTAGTCATGAGGAAGTGTAGAACGTTATCGCACGGGGCCAAAGGTATTTCGGCCAAATTGGCGCCTAAGTACGACGGACCCTTCGAAGTCAAGGAGATACTATCACCAGTAGTTTTAAGACTTGAAGAATCTGGACGGAAAAGGTCTGAAGTACACGTATCCGATTTAAAGCGATACGTTCCGCCACGGAGAAAATCCTAGGCCAGCGATGATCGACTCGCCACGAAAAATTAGAGTGAGTACACAATAGCGGCATCCCAACCTTCAACATCTGGGACACAGGAGAAGTCCGTGTCCAAGAGGGCCAGACAGAGAGGGAGCCGCAATAAAGCGAAGAAGCGGCGGGTGGAAGAGACCACCGTCGCATCGGTCCGAGCAACTTCGGTGGGTATTGTGGACGCACAGCCCCAGGAAAAACAACCATCTTTCGCTTCCGGAGTCATTGCTCGACGAATCGAGGAGGCAGACCGCCGGCAGGCGGCAGAATTCGGTCTGCACCATACCGGGCCGATTGAGGAGGTGCGACGCGCCTTGAGCGAGCATGCTCAAAGGCTGGTCGATCGACGCCGTAGGGAATACTAGGACTCCCTGGCCCTTCCTCCTACACCGCCTCCTCCAACGATATCTGGCCGGCAAGAGGCCGAAGAGGATAAGACCCGTGGACAAGAAGAGAGCGTAGCTCAGCCAGTCCACGTCGAGCGGATAGAGGATGTACCCCCGCATGAGACGTTCTTACGTCGCCTGGCGCAGGGTTTGGGAGTACCAAACTCTGGACCCTTGGATGAGGTGCAGGCGGGTCTCAACAACGTGTTCCAGCAAGTCGGCTATCCAGCCGAGTTGTCCTTACTGATCCCGTACCCTGCACCACCGATTCCATTGGTCGAACCGCCCTCCGTTCCGACCAGGATGGAGATAACGTCGGGGATGAGCAGCAACGTCATCACCGGGCCTTCGAGACAAACCAACAATGATGCTGACCTCCTTCGAGAGTGTCGCTTGTTGTTGGAAACGGTGGCAGGAGACAATCCCGCAGCAAGAGACGTCGTCCTGCGACTGATGATGGCCACCCTGGAGAAGAACCTCACCACTCCTCGACCCTAGTTCGTCTAGGCGAGGAATTCGATTACATGCATGTCATTATTTATTTCATTGCCCTCTTTTCCACTCTCACATTAGTAAGATGATGTGGAGTTTAGTGGGGGGCTTTGCGACGAGACGTCGTTGCAATGAAATAAGTAATACTTAATGTATTATATTATTTCGTAGTATGTATTAAATATTATATCTTAAAATCTCGCACGTTGTTATTGTTTCGTGCGTTGCCTCTTCAAGGCCACGAAACACGCGTGTTTATGTCGACGACCGAGGATGTGTGCGAGCATCCGTATATACAATTGTTATTGTGTGTGTGTGTTAGGTACTTTTCGGGAATACGACAATTCCCGAAAAGCTCAGTACGCTGCCGGTCTTGACCGCGACAGCACCCTTTGACACATCGTCACGTTTAGTTTCGCGCGCCACGGGAAGTACCGGACCGGTTCGTCCGTGCTCCGGGAAGCCGTACGCGAGTGCTCGTGAGTTCATGTAAGTGCAGTGCGAAGGACCAGATACCTCGGGTTGAGTGTTCCCCGAGGTAGGCGAATCGCCGCGGCATCAGGCCGCACTTGCAGGCTACCGTCGAGGACGACGGGAAACCGGGCCGACTCCACCGGCCAGCAGACGTCGGGGCGCCGACGGACACCAGGGCCTATGGACAACCCAGCCCGGTAAGTACCCGACATTGGTCGGTATACATTAGAGTGTGTTGAGTCTATGTGCTTGAATGTTTCTTCACACCGGTGCTACCGAAATCGAATAGGTATTGCGCGGGGCGAGCACGGGGGCAGCCCTGCTTGCCGCGTATATACCACGCGACCGGGAGAACGCCCCGTTGTTATTGTCGGGCACCTCCGTGTAAATAATTCAGAATAAATGCTTATTTATTTATTTTAACTTAACGGTCGCGTCATTAATTATAAATTAACCCACAATTAATCATTCCGATTCCCGATTTTCCAGCCACATGTGTCGGTACGTAGGAGATCGTCCTATCTCCGCTACCGTGTCCCGACGGGTTAACTATTAACCCACGGCGACGCCCAAGACGCGTTCTTCAGGGCTGTCGTCCCTGTATTAAATAAATAAATAACTTGTAACTGGTATTAGGACGAAATACCACGTTACAAGCATGTCTAACCAGACAAACTAAAAGTTGTTTTATTACTATAATTTTTTGGAAAATATTTCATACATTTTGTGCCTTTATTCATACAAGGAGAACTCGAGTTTTGTTCCCCATTGTTTTACAATATGTAACCGTGGATATGTATCTTCGTTAAGGATTTCTGCATTTTTAAAAACATAAACTTTATCAGCAGAATTAATTTCATTATTTTCATCTAAAAATAAAAGTGTGTGCATGAGTGGTAAGCAACACATTTTCCTGAAACTTCTTATTTAAGTACTAGTTTTTAAAATTCTTTTACTTTTTGTTGAAATACTTTAACAACAATATCTGGTCTGTTAATCGCAGATTCATCATTTTATAGATTTTCTGTTATAGATGCACTTTGGATTCCATGTCATTGTCATAACTAAGTCAGGCTTTCCATAACGGTTTACAATACTCATTGAATTAATATAATTTTGTTTTAAAAATCTTGGACTGCTGGTAAAATTTGATGGAAATATATACAGCTGCTTCTTAAAAAATGTTGATTGTTTCTTATGAAATATAATCTTGCGGTTTCAACTTTTACAAAAGCATCAATTTCTGCCTGTTCAGAAATTTATCAAAAAAAAGCAATAATAATAATAATCCACGCGGGGTGTTCTGTCCCCGTCCTCTGGGTGGCGGATGAAATGAAATAGCCTCCGTGGACCAAACAGTTCAATCAGAATTATGAGCAAGCGAGTTGAATACCTAATACCGCAAGCGGGCAGCTCCAAACTAGCTTGAAGTGAAATTGATTGAAATTGAAGTGAAGTTGATGCTCGAGTGAAAGCCCCGGTGACCGGCGCTGGCCTCATGGATTTTGGGGGAGGCTACCAACGGCTTAATTCAACCAATACGTCAGAGGTAGGGATCTCGAAAGAAAACCACCAACAGCAGCCGCCATTGCTCCTGCAATGTTTGATGATGAATGATGATTAGAGAAGGTAGAGAAGGCGCAGGAGGAGATCGACTCCACTTACGACCATCTAAAGAGCGAACGCCAGGCAATGTTGGCAGCTTGCGCAAAGCAGCCTAACATTTCCATGATTGTCAAAACAGGGCTGAAGACCGTAGACACTCTTGTACAAGATCTCTACGAGAAAACTAAGGAGATGTTTTCGGCAGTCGACGATTACAAGTATCAAGTCGAGGATTATCGAGTTGGTCACGAAAATCGTCGACGGCCTAAACTAGAAGGCATAATTGCTAAAGCCGTCACAGTGGCTGCAGCGAAGATACAGGCTCAGGAGAGGAGCAGGGAGGGCTCTCAAAGTCTCCCCGAGGTCTCTCAAAGCCGCAAGAAGAAGAATCCTCGAAAGGAGATGCCACCACCTGGCAAGGATAAGGAGCAATCTAAGTCCAAGTCTGTTACGGGGAAAAAGCCGACGGACAAGTCGGGGCAGGCGCCTCATGATAGGAGAAAGCGCCAGAAGACGCCGGTATCCATTCTGATGAGCACCATCCCGAGGGACCGTACGTTTGCTGTAGTCCTGGGGAAGCTCCGAAAGGAAGTCAATTCGGACGACAGCATCGCGAAGGTTCTGAGCGTGCGTCCATCAGGGTGGAGAGACGACCTGCTTCGGCTAGGTAAAAAGACGGATACAGCAGTATTTGCGGAAAAAGTCCGGACTGCTACTCAAGGTATGGGAGAAATTCGAGTCCGGGATCGAAAGATTGACCCTGGAGATCAGAGACCTGGATGCTCTCACAACGAGAGACGAAGTGGTGGCATCTCTTAACAAAATGCTCACGTTTCTATCTAAGGAACGACAGGTGGTGCTTTTGGGCTGACAAGCTGAAGGCTATGCGGCATATCTGCGTCGGCTTTGTAAACTGTCGCGTTCGGGATCGAGTTTTTGTCGAGAGGTGCTATCGGTGCCTAGATTTCGACCACACGAAACGGAATTGTAAGGGAGTGGAAAGGTCGTCTTTAAGCTACAAGTGCAGCGAGCCTGGACACAACTTTAAGAATTGCAGACCTTCGTCGATGTCTTATGTAAGATTTCTCCAGTCTCCCACAAATAATAATAATAATAATAATTTTTTTTTTTTTTTTTTTTTTTTTTATTGAGGGGGGGAAAGCATTTTATTGCCGAAGTGTGGGACTCCCTAAATACTTTGGACTACCCACTAAAACCCACCCCCCAGCTGCATGCCCGCCAGTCGCGTTCACCAGTTTTCTTAATGCCGATCAGGACCGACGGGAGTCCAGCCGGGAGACCCCTCTTTACCTGGTCCTAGTCCACCCCGGCACTAACCTACAGGAATACTTCGGGGTGGGACCAGCCGTCTGCCGCAAGGGCACCTCCGTCTCATGCGTCATTTATTGGAGGTCAGCCCGCTTTTGTCGTAGGATACCTTCGACATATCGGGCTATTGACCTCCAATTCTCTTTTGTGGCCAGCATCAGCGGAACGACGTTGTCGGGTGTTAGATGACCCACGTCTCCCTCGATGCTGGCTCTTTCGCCCCTCCACCGTTCACATACAAAGAACGTGTGGAGGGCATCGTCTTTATCAAGCCCGCAGTACAAGCACTGCGGGCTCATCGCCTTGCCCATACGGTGCAGATAGGCGCGGAAGTACCCATGGCCCGTCAGCAGCTGGGTGAGATAAAAATTCACCTCTCCATGCTGCCTATCGTGCCATGGGGACAGCTGGCTAATTAGCTTCGCCGTCCATCTTCCGCGCGTCTCCCGCTCCCACTGCTCTTGCCAGGAGAGCCAGGTCTGCGCTCTTGCGGCTTCCTTAGCCCTCGCTGGCCCAAGCTCCTCCTTCGTCTGGTAGACGGTTCGGCGCTCCAGGGCTAGGAGGTCAATCGGTATGACTCCAGCTACCGCCATAGCTGCTGGCTCAGACACCGTGCGATACGAGCTCGTCACTCGAAGCGCGCACCTTCGCTGGACTGCCAGGAGGCGCTTGCTCCGGCCCATACTTCGGCTCCGTATAACATTATCGACTCAGCGGTCCGCAGCAACAGGCGCCTGACGCACGGGCGGGGACCCCCAATGTTGGCCATTACCCTGCTCAGGTTCGTCGCTACTACGACCGCTTTGTCTGCCACTTTTTTGATCATGTCCCAGAAGGTGAGCTTTGAATCCAGCATCACCCCCAGGTACCTGGTAACCATTTCCGTGGTTACGGCTTCTCCGCCGACATTTAGTGGCACTACTTTTGGTACGCGCTTCTTGGTGAGGATCACGATCTCGGTTTTTGCCATCGCCAGTTCTAGCCCATGCTCCTCCATCCAGCGGCGAACACGGCTCATGACCTGATCGAGCCGCGACTGAGCTATCTCCATATTTCTTGCGATTATGGTTACAGCCACGTCGTCCGCGTACCCGATCATCGTGCAACCCTCTGGCAATTCCAGCCTGAGTAGCCCGTCGTAGGAAATATTCCATACATCGGGACCCAGTATGGAACCCTGGGCCGCCTCTGCCGTGAGCTCTCGTCGTCTCTGGCCATCCGCTGTGTCATACAGGATGAAGCGGTCCCTCAAGTAGTCCCCAAGGATCTGCAAGAGATACCTCGGTGCATTGAAGTTTCGCTCCAGAGCCTGCAACACGTCGGCCCACCTTAGCGAGTTGAAGGCGTTTTTGACGTCCAAAGTCACCAGGAGACAGATAGGGCGGGAATAGTGATTTCCGCTCTCTGTGCTCCTGGCCGCCTCCACTACCTCCTGAACAGCGTCTATGGTGGACCTTCCTCTCCGAAAGCCGTACTGGTTCTCAGAGAGGTCGCCCGCAGCTTCGATCACAGACTGCAGGCGCGATCGCACCAGCTTCTCGAGGATTTTACCCGCGGTATCCAGCATGCACAGCGGCCTGTACGATGATGGCGCATCCGCCGGTCCTTTGCCCTTGCTTATCAGAACCAATCTTGCCTCCTTCCAGGGCGCGTAAAACTTCCCCGCCCGAAGGCAGGAATTGAACATACAAAGCAAGAGCTCTGGATGACTCTGCGCCACAGCTTTCAGTACCTCAGCTGGTATCCCATCTGGTCCCGGCGCCTTCTTGCACTTCAAGGTGCGCGCCGCTGCCTGTAACTCCGCTCTGGTGAAGAGCGGAACCTCAAGCCCTTCTGGGACCGCGAGATCATCCGTGCGCTTCGGATGAGTGGGGAAGAGGGTATGGACGATCTTGTCCATGATGTCAGCGCTCATTGGGGCACTTTTTGCAAAGGCCCCTACTTTGCGCATGACGATCTTATACCCCAACCCCCACGGATCATTGTTAAGGTCCTCTCGCAATTTCTCCATGCATCGGTACTTACTCGCTTGTATCGCTCGACTGAGAGCTTTCTTCGCCGCTTGATGCTCCATTATTTTGAGCGCCGAGTCGCGGTCCCGCCTTTTAGCTCTCTGAGCTAGGCGCCGCAGCCGTAAGCACTGCCGCCGTAAGACCGCGATCTCTTCCGTCCACCAATAAACAGGACGTCTTCTTCCCGCCGCCTTCTTGAAGGGTACCGCCTCTCGACAGGCCCGCAGGATCAGGCGCATTATGCTACCCGTCACCAGCTCAGCCCGCTCCGAGGCGGACGATCCTTCCGGTATCTCCACCAGGGACCGCTGACCGCGTTCTAGGGCCAGAGACAACTTTTCGACGTCCATCCCGTCGACGTTCCACCTGCCATGGCAGCTCCGATAAGCTGCCCTGGCTGGCCCATCCTCACGTACGCAGAACGTGATGAACTGGTGATCGCTGGCTGTATAGTCATCGATCACCTGCCAGTCCCGCACGTTGGCGGACAGGTGTTCTGTCGCGAAAGAGACGTCGATTATGGTCTCTCTATATCCCAGTCTCCTGAAGGTAGACGTAAAACCGGTGTTTAATATCACCAGCCCTGTCCTGGACACCATGTCCATGACTCGTCCCCCTCTGGAGTCTGGGACTTTCTCTCCCCATTCAACTGCCTTCGCATTGAAGTCTCCGGCCACTATCAGCTCTCCCTCCATGTTTCTGATTGCATTCTCAAGGGCATCCAGTTTGGTCTGGAAGCCCTCGATGCTCTCATTCGGGGTGAGATAGCAGCTGAAGTATGTGACTCCGCTGCCCCTCACCCAGACGAAGCCGCAACCAGATCCATGGCGCACCACAGGCAGGTGCTGTGGGTTGAAGACCCATATGGCGGCGGTTCCCAGCGTGTCACGGTACCAGTTTGGCCCTTCTCTGTCGCGATACTGTTCGCTGACCAAAACGATGTCAGCATCTTTCTCAAGACAGATCTGGGCCAGTGGGTCGTGGGCCGTCCTGCTCCTGTGAAGGTTGGCCTGCAAAGCCTTAACCATTGCGGCGACCTCCTTTCAGAGCCTGTTGGAAAGCCCTGCAGACATTCGATCCTGCAACGTGAGCCGTTGCTTCAGCCGTGGCGCCCGTCTCAGTGCACAGGAAACACTTTGAAACCGCCTTACAATCTGCGGCTTTGTGCTCCTGTACGCCGCACCGATAGCAGCACTTGCTGCGGTCAGGCCCCTTGCATTCCGCGCCAAGGTGTCCATATCCCAGGCACCTGTAGCAGCGCACGACAACCTGCCGCCGGCGCACACGGCAGTTGACCCATCCAATTCTTAGGCGGGCCGATTCGAGCAGTTTCTTAGCTGCTACCTCAGTAATGGTAACAATTGCCAGAACCTGCCCAGCTTTGTTCGGCTTCGTGAGCCTTAGGCTAACAGGCTCTTCCCCGCTATCCATTGCTCTCACAATAGCCTCGCTGACTTCCTCCTGCGTGCTGCAGCAGTCAATATCCCTAATCTCAAGGACAGCTGTAGGGGTAATAGTGCGTAGGGTAGCTGCGCTTCCTACCGCCTCCTTGAGCACCCGGGCAAATTCGTACTTTTTCGAGCTCTCGACATGTCTTAGCTCGATCAGGACATCTCCGGTCCTGGTGCGTCGAATACCCTTGATATCCGCCCCATGGTCAGCTGGGTTTACCTGGTGTCGTATACCTCCGAGTATGTCGGCGTAGGTCTTTCCTTCGGCTGGCTTCAATACGATGGCTTCCGGCCGCCCCTTTGAGTTTCCCCTTATCGCCTTTCTTCTCCTCCTTCTTTTGCTTCTTCTTCTTCTTCTTTTTCTTTTTTACTACTTCGGTCCAGCCCTCCTGTCTGGTCGAAGGTTTGTCTCCGTTTGCCCGGAGAGTTTTAGGCACCTCCTTTTTTTTCTTTGTTGATCGTCCCCCCTCCATGAGATCTGAGGGTGAAATGGACGATTGCCTTTTTGTGCTCGGGATCGTCTGAGGCGTGCCGACTTTATTGGACCAAGCTTGGCTGGATCTCTCTACCAATGCTCGCTTGGCCTTTATAATAAGTCGCCTGTCCTCCTCGAGCTCTTCTATTTTTCCCTGAAGAACAGGGAGTCCTTCTTTTATAGCCTTGCTAATATTAGGCTGCTTCTTTAGAGCATCCGTCATGCTCTTTAGTAGCTCACGAATTATCGTGAAGGTCTTCTCTCCCCTTTCTTCTGCCGTATTAATATCCTTACGTAAGGATGCTAATTCGGCAGCATTTTCGCAGTTTGTAGGCTCTTTGCCTACCTTAGCGGCTCCGGGTAGTCCGCCGATAATGACCGTATCTTCTTGGTCGTGTGATGCCTCTCTTATGGCAGCGTTGTATTCAGTGATTTTCCGTTGATTCGCCATTCGTGTTTCTTCTGCCAGCAATCGTGTGCAAGAGAGCGGGCTGGCTCAGTCAGGAACGGGTGTACCCTCGGCGGCCATGATCCCGTAGGATTCATGGTCTACCTACCCCAGTTCCCCAGGGCCCGACGTCTTGGCCACTTAGCTTTGCCCGGAAAACACGGACGACAAGCACTCGCTCGACGCAGAACGGACTCCGACATCCGAACTCAATGCACACTACCCGACTGAGGTCCCGAAGGTGCTGGCTAGGTCCGTCACTATACCTCCCCTTCGGCAGAGCTAAGCTCACAGCGGGCCCCCCGACTGGGCCGGTGGAACAGCCGACCCAGACGTTGAACCGGTCCCCGGGGCTGCACGGCAACGGCCAGTCCTTGTAAATGTCTGCAATTGTGTGAATGTTTGTGGAAATGTCTGTGTCTGTCAGTTTAGTGGGGTGTAGGTTCCTGCTTTTGATCGCAAGGACCTTTAGTGGTCCGGACGAGAAAGTGGGCCACAGCGCTTGGACACGCCTTGGTTGGTCGGGACTTTGAGAGACAAGCTTGACTCAGTGGAAACACCGTCCGTTTATAGGACTTCCACCTCAGTCAGCGGGTGTATCAACGGCGCCTGCTACCTTTTTATCAGTAACCCCCGCGTCTACCTACGGTGGTGTACTGGGTACCCCACGCTTTGCCCGCTCCCGCCCGTATAGCCTCCTCAGTGAGAGTACCGCTTGATAGGCTTCCTCACATCTTACTTAACAATTGAGGCGTGCAGCTTTATCAGCGGTAAAACATCCGTTTATGGGATGTACCGCATCGAGCCTACCCCCCGCGACTTCTCCCTGCACTCGAGCCCAAATTCCGCCCTCGCCACACCGGCCCAGGCAGTCTCAGCAGGGTTCCGTGTCAGTATTATGTATGAAAGTGTATGTGTAAGAGTATTATTGTTTGTGTGCCCCTCCTCCTCCTCTGTCCGGGCTGGGTCGGTTGAGAAAGCAGTTTCACCTGCCTCCTCTCTCGATCGGCCCTTGAGAGTCCCGGGCTTGGGACCGGCGCGGCGGAGTTAATAATAATAATAATAATAATAATAATAATAATAATAATATCAAATTTAAGCCATGCAAAATAAAATAATAAAATTTAATGCAACCATCTCAGGAACAAGCAGCAATAGAAAAAATTAAGCAAAGCAAAAAAAATGTTATGCATGCATTACGTGAATTTAATATTATTTATACATTTATCGAGGCGGACTGTTCGACGACGACGGTGAACATTCGGAAGGACCTCGAGCAAATCTTCAAGAGTGTGAGTTCGTTGGGTTGCAAAATAGAAGAAAAGTTATAATAAAATATTAAGAATCTATAAGATCTTATTTTCCTTTATCTTGTTTTGTTTTTTTATTAGGATCCGCATAAGGAGATGACACTGCAAGGAAAGTACAACTTGAAGTGGCAAGACAAAATTTACATTATTTATTACACTAAAAAGGAGAGGTCACACCCTCTGGAAAATGGATCCTTACCAAACTCTAGGATATAATTTCTACTATAAAATCATGCAGAAAGCCGGAGTTTCAGTGTCCAATGCCAATGTCCAGTGTGCAATATAAGCAAATAAGGAAAAATCTCGCCGAAAAACCGTTGAGTTTGAACGCTTATAACTCAGAAACAATTAAAGATGTACGTATAAACTAAATTTTAAAAGAAAGCTGAGGTCGAGTAGATACGTTTTGAAAAAAGGAAGCTCAAATATTTTAATATGGTCAAAAGTTATGGGAAAAATAAGAATTAGCCAAAATTTTATCGAAAATTTAAAGTTACAATTTAATGATTTTTTAGCCCAAAATTTCGTCTAATTCTTATTCCTCCCATAACTTTTGACCATATTAAAATATTTGAGCTTCCTTTTTTTTAAGACGTATCTACTCGATCTCAGCTTTCTTTCAAAATTTAGTTTATACGTACATCTTTAATGGTTCTGAGTTATAAGCGTTCAAAATCAACGGTTTTTCGGCGAGATTTTTCATTATTTGCTTATATCTATCGTAAAAATGGCCATTGGACACTAAAACTCCGGCTTTCTGCATGATTTTATAGTAAAAATTATACCCTAGAGTTTGGTAAGGATGCGTTTTCCAGAGGGTGTGATCTCTTCTTATAAGTGTACAACAAAACTCGAGAAACTCGCGGGTGACTCTATTAAGTATATGGCGCGACAGTGCGAGAATTCCGCAATCACGGATCGATCCCGTGATCATTCGGGGCTTGTCACCCGGTAGTTAAACGCGAGACTGGGAAACCGTTTGGTTCACCCGCATCTAGCCTCAGGCATCGATCACGTATGGCCTTTCCAAGCCATGGGGTACACAAACGAAAAAGAGTAAAAACTCTTTTCTACCTATAAAATAAAAAAAAGACGCAATTCCCGGGTGAACCAGGAATCACTTGGAGTTTGTCGTCTGTTGGCTACCCGGTCCCTCAGCCATACTTACTCTTAAAATATTTTTTCCTTAAACTTGAGTCTCCTTCACAAATATATATGAATCTGAATACGAATGAGTATCAATACCTTTCTCATGCTTGCGCTAGCCCTTATAAGAACTGATTATCTATTAATTTTAAAGATAATCTACTGCGCAATCGATGATCCTTAATTTATCGTTATATATCCACTCGCATGATATATATTATCTATGTAACAAATATTGAATTTTATGTTATTGTTATATTCATTCCTGATTAATAATTTAACAACAAAAATGAATTAATTTATTTGATTTCTTATACTCGATAAATTGATTAATATCATTATTTTAATGAATATCCGAGTAATGTGAACTAATGAAAAAGGAAAATCCGTTTACAATATCTAGCCACGTATTTGCTTTAGTTATTTAACAATTTTCTATGTTAAAATAAAAGAAAATTTGCAAACAAAATAATCATTCGGGCGTTTGACACATGTTAGGATTATATAAATTCATAACATGTTAATTAAACTAAAAAACACATGTTTAGTTATAGGGAAAACAAAGTGTAAGCCGACCTCGCCTTAATTACGCAGTTACGTAGCTTGTAGATCGCGGTACGTCCTTTATTATTAAACCTTTATTAAAACTACTTCGGGAAGATGTAAAATTCATTTGGACAAAGGAACACGACAATGCGTTTGTGAAAGTAAAAAATTTATTCGACCAAAATGCTATATTGAACTTGGCGGATGAAAACAAAGTGTACATACTTACTACGGACGCGAGTAACTATGCAATTACGAGACCATTATCACAAATGGATAAAAATCATGAAGAGCAAATTATAACTTTTATAAGCCGTACGCTTACAAATTCAGAAATAATCTATTTCACGACCGAAAAAGAGATGCTGGCTACCGTCTGGTCTCTAAATAAGTTAGATACATATCTACGAATCGCGAAATCAAACAGTCAGATCACGAATCATTGAACGTTTTACAAAATTGCAAATTTAGCAGTTCCAGACTCCGCATATATATTCCAGGTATAAAAAATTCAGCCGCAGACTACCAAAGTCGCATTGCAATTATGAAAATTGTGAGGTAAACATCACACGACACAACTAATATTAATATATGCGTAATTAATGGAGGGAAACTACGAAGTAGAGATTAGGAAAACGTAAACACCGGCTACGAATCTTGGCCCGAGCCATTCTCGTCACCGGCGTAGGAAGAGAATTAATAAGGATTTTAAATGGTTTGTTGAGGAAATCGGAGGGTTGGAGTAACCAGGGAGGAAATAAACAAAGAAGAACGATACGACCGTACCAGTGCCGCTGACCAACCATGTTCCCCCGTGGATTTTGCAGCATCTTCCGACGACCTGGTAAAGAGGGACGAAGACAGCAACATCGACGATAATCCCGCATACTTAGAACACTAAAGGAGAAAACCCGTCCTTCGTTAATAAACAGACATTGCCGGACTCGCGTGTAGTATATCTGCCGTCTGCTTGTACACTTGGGTCGACGTGGTAGAGGGGGTGGGGGCGGCGCTTGCTGCTCTCACCTATGCACTTTGCGGCGCATGGTGGCACACTGTATAGGGGGAATGCCCGAACGAGCGGGAAATGGTCACATGTAACACGTGCGTACGAGAGAGAGAGAGAGAGAGAGAGAGAGAGAAGAACAGCTTGTTGCATTAGTGGAGGCGCAAGGTCTGTTCTTTAGCGAAATAGATGACGCGGACTGCGGCGACATTTGTCTAGTACAGTAGTCTGTGAGTTATTATTGGTTGAAGTATAAGGAAGAAGATGACAATTAGCGCCGCGCTACGACGAACTACGAGGACGATCGGGATACTCCGAGTCCCGATCGCCATTCGTAGCCGGTCCGTCTATTGAGTAGTACGCCTGAGCATTCTGAGTATTCTTTCAACTATTATAAATTGTTTGATCAGTCTTTTGTATATTAATTTGTACGCAGAGTACGAGAATTTTCCTATTGCGCGTTACGTTAAGCCCCCTACAAGACGACACCGCCATTTTCAACGCGTTGCACGAAATTATAAGGAGATCTGGTAGTAATAATCATTCGTATTGGTCGGTATCGGGAACTGGTAATAATTTGTCGTATTCGATTTTTGGTTTGATTAACCTTCTTTATTTCGCGAAAGTGATATCATTGATACCGCGATTTTCCCTCGGTAACCAGAAGGTCGGGCCAGCCTAGTACAAGTTATTAATCGGTAACGGAGTCGGAAAAACGGGTAATTTGTAATTTAAAGTTTGTAACGGAAATCACCCGTAGTGATCAAATATTTTATATCGGATATTCAACCACGTAGAATAAAACTGCTAAGATTCTCTCGTTTGTATCGTTGCGCGCAACAGAAGGAAAAGGTTTTCGTCGTTGGTTTCGCCACCTCCGTATTGGCGTTGGAACCACGTCCTGCAGAGTCGAACCGGGGAACATATTCACGAGTAGGTAAGACCTGGCGCCCAGCAAGAGTATAAATAAGGTTCTTACTGGTCCAAGACTATATATTAACATCGTTTAACCAGTTTTATTATAAGGAGTCTAGCAACGTTGTATACGGGGATGGTGAGGATTACGTTACAGAATATAAATGATTTTGAAATTGTAATTGCAACAATAATTAAAAAATAGGCCAAAAATAGTCAATTATTAAAAGATTATTAAAAACTTTGCAAGAAAATGACGAATTTATCGTTAAAATAAAAAACTAGGGCAACGGCAATTATATGCTTTACTGCAATTTTTACAATTAATAAATTTTCTACGTAGTAGATTTTTCATACGCATTTTAATTGAAGTAAAATAGCAAAATTACTATTATAAATAATATTAATAACTTAATTAAATATTAATTTTAATTAAATCTAAATAACTTAAAAACGAAAACTAATCTTTTAACTGATATATTATTTAGCAAAGAATTATTAAGTACAAAAAATGTTGCAGTTAATCAAGAATTAATTTGTATTTTTATTTAACATGGATTTGTAAGTACAATAAAAAGTTAGGTTATAGAGAGTTGAGTATAATCATACTGACAAACTCTGTAGACCATATGCCAGAAAATCGGAACACGAAACGAACCGTCACGCGCAGACGCACTCCTATAAAGAGCGATTGACTCATATACAAAAGAAATTATTATTCGCATAATTATTGTAAATTAGATATAATTGAGATTGAATTCGTAGTGCGCAATTAATTTGCAATCGAATGGTATTAGTCTTATATCAATAAGAAGCGTTTTTAACAGCAAAAGTGGCCTACCCCCACTTTTTCACTACTTCAATACTTTTTAATTATTTGCAAAAAAAACAAGGCACCCGCAATTTTTTGCTTGCTATTTGCAGAACCTGCAAACGATTCTACAATTAACTAGGTTTTTTTTAACGATATTCATCAATTTATCGACGACTTCGGTGAGCTAATTGAGCTATATAATTATATATATATATATGTTGTGAGAAAAATAAAATCCAAAGAATATAAAAGTAAAATACTCCTTTCTATGGATTTATATACTCTCTGTTAGAACGACCCAACCCCACCCACGCTCATATTCATTTGTAAGTGAGCAAATAGATTCTAGTCTAGTTGTGTTTTTGTTTTCGACGCATTATTATTAATTATTATAAATAATAATTAGCAGGCTAAAACGCCAATGAATATAATTCCACTGCATTTGTAGCACATAGATTATCTAATTCTAACTAAATATAAGTATTTATTATTTGAATTATAAATTTAACGTATTTACGTGTATAAGTATAATATTGCTAGTGTTGTTAGCACACATTGAAATGTCAAAAGTAAACGAAAGAAAAATCAAAGATACATCTGGAACGGCTTTTCGAAAGATTGATGTTGATCAATATAATGAGAATAATTTTAAAGAGGACGATCCCGACGGTAGTATGACTGGACCAACGGGACCAGATGAGAATGAAATTCTCTCTCTACTTAAACAATATCCTTTAAAAATTATAAAAAAAAATTCAATTAATAATGTTTTACTTTTTTTTAATCTATTTATTAATATCGTTTTCCTTAATTATTGTGTGTAAGGGCAAACATGCTGAAGCATTAATTTGCGTTCTTAAATCCGCACCTCTTGGATGCAAAAATCAACAAGTTAAGGTAATCTTTCAGTTAATGAATAATTTATGGTGTCATCATTCTATGAGTTAGTTGTATTTAAAGTAGTTAAGCCCAACATCAATTGCAATTAAAGATTTACATTTATTTTACAGGACACTGCTCGAAATTTAACCCAGAAAGTACTACTTAGTATTAAAACTATTCAAATGGATGATTGTATAGCACAATTAGATCGAGATCTTCTGGATGTTTTAATGAAATATATCTATAGAGGATTTGAAATTCCAAATGAAGGAAGCAGTGGCCATTTATTAATTTGGCATGAAAAAGTTTATAATGTCAGTGGTGTTGGCAGTATTGTCAGAGTCTTTGCAGATAGTAAAAGAGCTTAATTACTAAAGTTATTCATTTTCAATTAATTTACATTACATTAATACTAAACAATTTTATTAGTCATACAAAGGGTGTAGATAGCTGAGTTATATAATTTTATAATATGGATATACAGTGTATTTATATAAAATTGTTAGTAATAAATCATTTTACTTTTTAAACAGGATATACATGTTCACTTGTATTTATATATGTGTAAAACAATGAAATTTGTATAAATCATAAATAAATATATTTAATTTAAATGTTTTCATTAAATGTACATAAGAAAAATATTATTTATTAAAAAAAATTTTACTATTCTACTAATACATTTAATAATTATTTTAAAATATGCTATTTACATTTATCTTCAACAGTGAGCATAATCATATTTGTTTGTAAAATTAAGTATAAAGCACTAACGAATACTGCATTAGCTCTGAAATAAAATCAATTTTAAATTAAATTTTAATTATGTTAAATTAAATTATTATAATGTTAAAAAACTTACTGTCCTTCTTTAAAATACTCTTTTAAAGTATTACTGAATCGCTTACTATACTTGACAAACTCTCTTTTACGTTGATCTAATGCTTGTTTTCCAACAGAACCTGGTATATACCCTGTCACCTCATTGACAGCATCTAACAACTTTTTAATAGCACTAGCAATTTCTCTGTATAAAAATAAGTATTTTTATTTTCACAATTAATATTAAACAATACTTTATGTAGATAAGAAATTTTACTTGATTGTTTCAAGAAATGTTTTTCGATCAGTGATTTCATCAGGAATTCTGCTTAATATCCTCTTTAAAGAATTAGATTTGCGATTAAGTTCTTGAAATGCATTTTCCGAACGTGCAAACCGATACTCTACAACTAAAATAATACTAAAATTACATAAAGAATTTGATCAATTTATTTACATTTTTATAATATAAAAGTAAATACTGTACCATCACAATCAGATGCAACACCTTGTAAACGTAGTACACTCTCATTTATATCCAAGTTAAGATCTGCTTTTCGTGCAAGACCCAATACTAAATCATAAATAATACCTGGATGATTGAGTTCTGCATTTGAAAATGCTTTTCGCAATGTTTGTGCAGCTACCACATTCTGCCTTTCAAGCTGTAACAAAACCAGTCTTAATTATTAAAATGCAAGATCAGATAAATTATTTTATAGTAATAAATATTTAATAAATTATTATATAATTTATTAATTATATTATTAATTAATTGACTGACTTAATTTATGTAAGAATAATTAAGTTCACTGATTCAATTAATCAACAAAAATAAGTACTTGGAATATAAATTTAAAGATAATCAAATAGTTTTCAATAATTTTGATATATATTTATAGAAGTTTTATTTTTATGTTACAAACACAAGTCTTTATATAAAAATACATCTTTGATTTAAATTTTTATTACTTAAATCATAAATTTTGTATAAAATTATTATTTTAACATCTAACTTTCATCAAGAGATTGATATTGGCCATATATTTTTATCTTGTTAAATAGTACATTACAATGTAAATGCAAATAAGTAAATTTTACTTTGTTTAAATATTTATGTTAATAAAATATTACTTATGTCAACTGTAGTTACAGTCAATAAAAAATTAATTATATGGGCAGTCAGATTGCCCCTACTTATAATCACCTCCGAAGAATCTATAAAAATAAAAAATAAAAAATTAAAAACTGTAACTGAAAATAAAAAAAATTATTAATAAAGCAATCTGACTGCCCCCCTGCACCAAAAATCTACTCACCCAAAATATGTTGTCTGACGTTTCGAGCTCGCTGCTGCTCCTCATCAGGGACTGAATTATTACTGGGACTAGTTATTTTTAATTCATGAAATAAATTACTATTTAAAAAATTATCATATTTACTTTCTTTATGTTTTGTTGATGAAATGGTTGATGTTTTTAATTCAATTCATGATAGAATTAAATTTACAGTAGAGGTTGAGATTGATAAAGAATTAAATTTTTTAGATATTAAAGTTATTAGAGATGATAAAAATAAAGTTAAATTAAATTGGTATAGAAAGCCTACTTGGTCGGGTAGATTTTTAAATTTCCATTCTCATCACCAGTTCAGTGGCAAGATTGGTGCGTTGAAAGGTTTTATTGACCGAGCCGTTAAACTGTCACACTGTGATTTTAGAAAAGTAAATTTGGATTTAGTTAAAAAAACTTTTGTTAATAATAATTATCCGATAGATTTGATTAATAGAGTGATTGAAGAGAGAGTGAATCAAATTTATAATAGTAAATTAAAAGTTACAGTTGATATTAAAAATGATGCATTTGTTGTTATACCGTATGTTAGAGGTTTATTTGAAAGAATAAGAAAAGAATTTAAAAAACTAGATATTCAAGTTTTCTTTAGAAATATTAATAACTTAAGTTTTCTGTTTAATAATTGTAAGGATAGAGATAGAAATGATGATAAATCTGGAGTTGTTTATAAAATAAATTGTATTGATTGTGATAAGTGTTACATTGGTCAAACTAGTAGACATTTGAAAAAGAGAATTTATGAACATAAATATAGTTTGAGGAGTGTTGTTGAGTAAACAGCATTGTTTAGATTTTGTTCATTCATTTGATTTTAATAATGTAGAAATTATAGAACAAAATATTATGAATAAATTTAAATGAGAATATTCATATATTTAGAAATGATAAGAATGTTAATTTAATGTTAGAGTCAAGTAAATTAAATAAGATTTATAACCTATCTTAACTTAACTTAGTTTATTGGTGTGAATTTATTTGGGTGTGGGTCCTTGGAGTGGTGGAGGCCTTTTCTGAGGGTATAAATATCGGTGTGGAATAGTTTTTCATTTCAGTCCCTGATGAGGAGCAGCAGCGAGCTTGAAACGTCGGACAACATATTTGGGGTGAGTAGATTTTTGGTGCAGGGGGGCAGTCAGATTGCTTTATTAATAATTTTTTTTATTTTCAGTTACAGTTTTTAATTTTTTATTTTTTATTTTTATTTTTATTTTTATAGATTCTTCGGGGGTGATTATAAGTAGGGGCAATCTGACTGCCCATATAATTAATTTTTTATTGACTGTAAGACCGGTAAAAATATTAATTAATTTAAATATTTATGTCCATGGGTAGCAAGGATAAAATTTAAAACAAGATTACAATTTTTTTCTTACCTAATGTAATGTTTTGTATACATGTTTAAAATTTAATTTTGTATGCTACTCTAGCAAATGTGTCTAAATTAATATTAATTAAATCTTCATTATAAAAATTATGAATTCTATAAAAAAACTATACTTTTATTAAGTATAAGATAAGTAAGATCAGTGAACAATTAATATATTTTGACCATATGGTACCAAACATTTTTGTGGAGGTTAATAATTTAATACTCTAAATATTTAACAATTACAATATATCAAATAAAATCAAATATTATTATAAAAAGTATAACACTTTCTTATATATTTAGTTCAATTATAAATCTATATTTTTACTTAGTTATTATATTAACAGCCTCGAGTGCAGAAACAAGTTAACTTGTCCAGATAGAATGGTTTCCAAAACTTCATAGATAAATTAACTCATCCACACATTTGTTGTCATAACTTTTGAATGCAATCACTAAAATATATCTACAAAAATGCAAACGAAAACTTAAGACCTACAGATTAACATTGGGCAGATAGAAAGTGAATTTTGTAATTTTAACAAGACATTTAATCAGTGATTCCAAAAATAGGAATAGTTTAAAGTTCATTTTTAGTAAAATTTTGAAAAATTTATATATTTAGAAGCAGTTTTTCTATAAAAGCCTATGCAAAGGAGGGTTAACTTGTGCTTAAATTTAAATATACTCAAGAACTAAATTTTTATACTCTTATTATATATTATATAAGACTATTTTAGAAGAATTTTCATAATATGTTTAAGATGACTTATAAATAAAATATAAGTTAAACATTGTTTTGATAGATATCCATTGAAATGTTACAAAACCATTTTAAGTTTAAAAGAAATGTATTACCTTTGATAAAATTGGATGCAGTATTACTGGAAGAATAAGTGATATAACTGGAGCTTCATCTCCCATTGTCATCCTTTACAGGTTTGGTATTTATTTTTATAGTTGTCAAATGTTAATAATGAAAACGTTCAAGTCAAGGGATACAAATTAAAATATCTGCATAGCACAAGCTTGTTGTGTTTTGAATAAAAAATTATTAACGTATAATAATTATCAACTTTTAACTCCAGTTCTTAGAAAGAACAATATTTCTTCTTTTCAATGGGGAATAGTTATGTATTAAATTAACTAAAGCACCAAAGTACAGTAATATAAATCTTATCATCTATTTCCTTTTAATATTAATCTAATTTCTAAGAAACTCAATAAATATCTCTCGCTTAAACCAAGCATTAATAGACAAATAAGATAAAATGTAAACGTAAACTATACGGAAAAAAACTTAAGTAAAAATTACTGAACTACTTCGGTAAAATTTACTTAAGCACTTAACAGATTTATGTAGTTTTTACTACAGTACTTAAGTAATTTTTGTACGGATGTGATACGTTAAAATTATCTTCGCGAACTACGCAAATAATATCACACACTTACACCAGCCCGCAAATATTATATATATATATAGAAAAATATTAAATAGAATAATGCAACAATAGAAAAATGCTAAACAACGTATTTTTCATTGCACTTACTGAAATAATAGCTATTTTTAATTGAATCCTCATAGTTTTTTTAAATAATAAATTAATATAGAATTCGTCACGAGTAACTCAAAAAACGTATAATTCTCGAGAAATATTGAGTTATGTAATTAATACTAAAAAATTGAACTTTTCTATTTTTAATTGAATCACCGCTAAAATTCCTAAAAAATCATATATTTCATTAAAAAATAAAAAATATATATTTCATTAAAAAATAAAAAAAATCGTAGGGCGCATGCGCAGATACTTTCGAAAGTCTTGGAACGCCGGATTTGTGAAACGTGGAACGTCGCGGTTTTGTGTCACTTATGCTGATGCCCGCATAATTTCAGCCACAAAGAAGACCGACTCTACTCCAGCTCACCAACCCTTAGAATTTAACGAAAAAAAAAAATGATATCGGCTGTATTTCTAATTGTACTTTTCAAAAATGCAACAACATTTAATTGTACCCTCTTAGTTTTTGAGAAAAAAAATGCCAAAGTATAGGAATATTGAAAGGTCGGTTACTCGTTTTAGAATCGCTTTTACGTCAACGTAGGCGCCCACAAAAATTGTACCTTTTTCGTACGTAATTGTACCACACTCACTTTTCCGAAAAAATAACGGTATAACGCAAAAATATTAAAAAAGCAATAACGTTCGATTGACAGTCCGTTTTCAGCTACTGCGCATGCGCGGCCACCGGAAGTGCGTGATTCGCATGCGCACGACCTTTTTTATCGCGCGAGGTTTTAAAGTCGCAAATAATGGAAATGTGCACGGGAGACGTTGAAAAAAATACCCATCGACGCCTTTTTGCCGGTAATTACCAAGATTTGCGGAAAACTTAATTATACCCTCTGAATCTTCGAGAAAAAAAAGTTATAATCAAAGTATACTTTGAAACGCCGTTTGCAGAAGGTACAATTTATATAGAAGGCTATTATGGGTACATAAAGAATGTATATACTCTGTACTTAATTGTACAATCGACACATCTTGTATTTCTCAATAAGAATTAATTAGAAATGCGAAATTATTTAGCCGACCTTTGGAGCGAGCTGTGCGCATGCGCGGTTATGGCGTCCATGAAGGCGGACGGTTTAAAATCGCGAAAAAAGCAAATACGATAGGGACTTGGTGAAAAAAATACCCATCGATACCTTTTTGCCGGTAATTACCAAGATTTGCGGAAAACTTAATTGTACCCTCTGAATCTTCGAGGAAAAAAAAGTTATAGTCAAAGTATACTTCGAATCGTCGATTGCAGAGGGTACAATTGACATTTACCTCTACAATGTGCAAATAAATGATGTACATTATCTGTCCGTAATTGTACCATCGTTGGATTTGTTATTATTGTCAATGCAAATTAATTAAAAACACAAAAATAAATAGCCGGCCGAACAAACGGACTATGCGCATGCGCGACTATATGGCGCCCTTTAAGTCGGACTGTTTAAAATCGCAAAAATGGCAAATAACGCTTGGGACTTGGTAAAAAAATATCCATCGACGCATTATTACCAGTAATTAACAGGATTATCGAAAAGGATAATTGTACCCTCTGTATTATAGAAAAACAAAAAGTTATAGTCAAAGTGCACTTTGAAACGCCGATTGCTGCAGGTACAATTGATTTTGAAGCCTATTATGGGTAAATAAAGAATAAACATTTTCTGTACTTAATTGTACCATCATTGCATCTTGTATTAATCAATAAGAATTAATTAGAAACACGTAATTAATTAGCCGATTGTTGGAGGGGACTGTGCGCATGCGCGGCTATGGCGACCACCAACGCGCGTGGTTTAAAATCGCGTAAAAAGCAAATTCTCTCGGGATTTGATAAAAAAAATATTCGTTAAAGCATTATTACTTGTAATTGTATTTCAACGATTGCAAATATGATTTCAGTATTTGATCTACCGTGCGAGATTTTCAAATCGTAAAAAATGGAAAAAGGGTTCATTGTTGCAAATTTTTGCATAATTGGGTTTTATTGTACATCGGCTGCACGAGTATCGAGACCGAAATTGACATGCTTTTATAGGCATTTCGCCTGTGTACCCGTTGCGCAAGTTGTATCCATGGTAATCCATTGTCAAACGATGTATCGTCAGTAATTGAAAGTCAATAAAATTGTATGAATGAACTATTCAAACTCATTTGGTTTTAATTTAATTCCTTGCATGATTTTATATTTCTTCAATGAAGACTGATAGGACTATCAAGGTCTTTAATACACGGATTTTATGATCATGTCTTCTGGATCGAAAATATGCAGAAATATACATTTAAAAATAATTATAACTTTGTTTCTTGTAAGTAATGAGTAATTCATAATAAATATTTTAAACAAATCTTTTTATTTGAATTTGAATCAAGCAATTGCGATTATTATTTATTACCATTTATGTAAAATTTATTAATTAAAAAGAAAATTAAGACAAGACATTGATTTTCTTTTAACTTATTCTAATTGTTGTTTTGCCCGTGTCATAAGAATTTATATAATTTAAAAATCGATTAATTCATCTAAACTTTCATTAAATTTTTCATTAAATTTTTCATTAAATTACTGTAGTTCATTATAAATCAGAAACTAATCCCTGCTAAAAATAATCGATTGAAATCGATAGACATGGAAAGATTTTGCATACAAATCGACTAAAACTAATCAATTTGAATCGATTTATATGCAAAATCTTTCCATGTCTATCGATTTCAATCGATTATTTTTAGCAGGGATTATACAATTTCAATACAAAAAAAAACTAAGGAAAATCTTAGTAAAAGGGAGCAGGAGAGAACTAACCCTATTTTCAGGATAATATATAGAAAAATAAAAAATTCATGAAATTTAAAATATATTTATTGTTCCACGTCACAAAAAATTGAATTGTGAGATTGAATACAAAATAACTGTAGTGTAATGTATCCGGGATACAGGATAATAAATAAATCAACACAAATATATACGAACTAAAATCAATGTTTAATTAAATTGAATATAAGTAATGTTCGCCATGAACGTCTGTACCGACATGACCGTTCGCCTAGAACGCCGGCAAGAGAGTGAGTGCTCTTCACACATTTCGCCTTCTTACATACGCCACGTAATTTACCTATCGCGACGTAATATAACTTTCTCTTACTATACGACTTCTACGATACTACAATCCTCCCTCTCAAGATTGTTTACATATTTTTAAAGATTTAAACGATCTGGTTTCTTAATTTTACGTTTTGGACGCTCATTTATTTGATACGTTTACAAAATTTTCTTTATTCTCTTTTTGCACAGAAATATTTTCAGTTCCATTTGTGTCGTATTTGACAATTTTTTTGCTTACATCGTTATTTTTCTTACTTAATACATTTTCATTTATACTATTTCGAAAACTATCAAACGCGCTCGGTTCCTTGCTCAAACTTTTTTCTTTATAATTATCCTTAGTCGCAATATTAACATTCTGCTCCATTCACTTAACAGATTATCATTTTTTATACTTTTCGCTTTATCATAATCTTCATACAACTCTAAATTACCCCAATTACCAGCTTTTCGCATTTGATCTAAATGTCTTTTACATGTAATATCGCTTTTAAGCATTTTACAAACATAGTTTCTGTGACCTAAAATATCTAATATTTCCGCTTTTACCCAACTTATTTTATTAGGAACTTTGTAATCACGTATCCAGACTATGTCACCTATTTCAAAATTATCATTTCTATTGCCAATATAATTTCTTACTTGCGCATCTGCTTTATTATCATTATAACTATTTCTTATTAAATCGAATCTATTATTTAATTTTCTATTAAACATAAGTTTAGACGGAGCTTCGCCAGTTGTCGTATACGGAGTAATTCTATAACCGAATAAATATCTCGCAATTAATGTTTCTATATGCTCCTTACAATTTTTTGGATCACTAATGGCTTTCTTTAAACCATTTTTAAAAGATCTAACAGCATTTTCTGCTGCTCCGTGGTGATACGGCGCAGATGTTATGTGCTTTATACCGTTCATTTTACAAAAGTGTTCAAATTCGGTTGAAACTAACTGCCGCCCATTGTCAGAAATAATTTTCTTAGGAAGACCGTATCTACTACAATAATCACGCAATTTATGTACAGTAGTTTGCGAATCTATTTTATTCATCACATAAACTTCAGGCCATTTGGAATAAGCATCAACAATAATTAAATAAATTTTATTTTTAATTGGACCTAAAAAGTCTAAATGAATCCATTCCATAGGCTCCTTACATTGATCAAATTTAATGAGCTGTGCTTTACTTGGATTACAAGCTAATGCATTACAAACATTACAATTTTTTGACACTTGTTCCAAATCCCTGTCAATGTTAGGCCACCATAAATACTGTCTAGCTAGCGCCTTCATTTTATTAGATCCCATATGCGTAGCATGCAATTCATCTAATATCTCTTTTCTAAATTTTAATGGAATTATAACTCGGTAACCCCACATTAACAAGTTTTGATCAATATGCAATTCCATTGCTCGACTAAAATATGGTTTTAACGATTCTTCTACTTGATGAGGCCATCCATCCCTAACAAAAGCATAAACTTTACTTAATTCCAAATCTCTTCTAATCTCTATTCGCAATTCTTTAGAATCTACAGGTAACTTATTTTCTACTAAAAAATTAAAATAGTCATTTTCTATATCTAAATCTAAATTATTATATTCTATAGGCAAACGGGATAAACCATCAGCACCACCGTTATCCTCCCCTTTAACATATTGTAATATATAATCAAATTCACTTAATACATAGGCCCACCTCTGAATTCTCCCTGCAGCCATTTGCGGAATTCCCTTATTTTCACCAAAAAGAGCGAGTAATGGCTTATGATCTGATTGCAAAATAAACTTAATACCTTTTAAATATTGGAAAAACTTCATTACACCCCAATAAATAGCCAAAGCTTCCCTATGTATAACAGAATAATTTTTTTCTGCTTTTGAAAGCGTACGCGATGCGAAACTTATCGGTTTTTCTACTCCATCTGGATAAACATGTAACAATACCGCTCCTATTCCTACACTAGATGCATCGCACGCCAGCTTAATTGGTAGTTCAGGGTCAAAATATACTAAATTCTTATTTGCTACTAATTCTTTTTTAATTTTTGAAAAGCTTTTTCACAACTATCATTCCAATTAAATTTTTTATCTTTCTGAATTAAGCTGTAAATTGGACTCATAATCGTAGCTAATTTAGGAACGCATAATAATTAATCATTCCTGACATTGCTTGCACTTCTTGTTGTTGGCCTAGGTGCCTTTAAAATTGCCTCTACTTTTTTTGGGTTTTTATGAAGTCCATTTCTGTCTATAATATAACCTAAAAATTCTATTTTTGGTTGCAAAAATTTACATTTTTTAACATTCATCTTAAAACCATTATTTTTAAGAGCTGTTAAAACTTTACTTAAATTATTTAAATGTTCTTTTTTATTCCTACCGGTTATGATAATATCGTCAAAATAATTTTTAACACCGGGAATACCCTGTAAAACTTTTTCTACTATTTGTTGAAATTTTTTGCAAGCCGGTTTCGTACCAAATGGTAACCTATTAACTTTATATACTCCGCGATGAGTACTTAATGCAAGAATTTGGCCAGTGACTTCATCTACTGGTAATTGTGTATACCCTCTGTCAAAATCTAGACTAGTAAACTGCTCTCCATTTTTTAATGGATATAACATTTCCTCAATTTTCGGAATTGGATAATTAAAATCATCTAGATATTTATTAACAGTTACTTTATAATCAGCGCAAACGCGAATATCTCCATTCGGTTTTAACAATGGTACTAAAGGTGTCCCCCAATTACTATTTTCTACTTTTTCAAAAATACCCTCTTTTAAATATTTATTAATCTCCTGATCTACTTTCTCCCTGAAAGCAAAAGGCATACTTCTGTGTTTTTTAAATATTGGCTTAGCATCTTTTTTTAATTCTAAATGAATTGGTTCACCTTTATATTTACCTAATTTACCATCAAATAATTCTGCATTATTATTAATTATTTTTTGTATTTCAGTATCTTTAATTATCAAATTTTTAACCGTAACATTATTAATTTCAGTAATTTCAAAACCTAATTTTTTCATTAAACCTCGGCCCATTAAACTTACTTTTTTGTTTTGTTTGCTAATAATAATTTTTTGCTGAACCTTATTATTTTTATAAACAATATTTACTTCTATTTGACCAATTATTTCTAATACGCTACTATCGTACATTTTTAAAATTTTAGAACAACTTTCCATTTTACAATCGCTTAAATGTTTTTCATATACATCGAACGGAATAACTGAAATTGCCGCACCGCTATCCACTTCCATTGGAATAACTACATTTTAATTGTAACATCAACTATTACCGGTGGAACAGAGCTATCATCGATTTTGTCTAACATAACCTCAACTAAATCATCTAATTTATATACATTAAACAAATCATTTTTTATATCTTCTTTTAAATAATGCGCCTAATTTTGCTTATTAACCTTTTTACAAACTTTAATTAAATGACCTATTTTTCCACAACCTTTACATTTATATTTTTTTTTACATTTCGCAAAATAACGATTAACATTATCGCAATGTATACAATATTTAACCTCTTTCTGCTGTTGTTCATTACCGCCAAACTTTTGCTTCTCCGCCGAATTCCCCGAATTCGAGCTCGCAGTGTTTGTACGTGACATTGCCGCTCGGTGTTTTTTTGTATATGTTGTGACCTTATTTACATTTGTAAAAGTTGAGTCCGCCGTTGCCACCAATGACGCTTCCTTTCTTAATGCTACCTCCAATATGTCATCAATTGACGATCTATGATTTTCCTCGACGACTCTATCCAAAATTTTTCCATCTTTCATCCCCGTGACGAATTTATCTTTTAGCCGACCGTTAAGTTCCGCACCGAATTCATATTGTCTTGCGCCTTTTTTGACGCGCGCGTACTATTGGCTAATAGTTTCCGCGGGCATTTGTTTCAACTCGTAAAATTGCCTTCTTTCTCGGAATACAGAAACTCGCGGCGAAAAATGCTTTTTTAATATATCACACAGTTCTTCAAACGCTTTTTCTTGCGGTAAAGCTGGATCACACAAATCACGTAACGTTTTATACACTTCGGATCCAACGACCGTGATTAACACTGAAACTTTTCTTTCATTATTCACGAAATTTGCTTTAAAATACTGCTCTAAACGTTCACTATAAATATTTCAATCCGCTTCCGGCTTAAACTCTTCTAAAGCACCTATATTAATACCGACATTAAATACGGTTCTATCCATTTCAGCCGAACTAATTTGCCTGTTGTTTATTTCATTGACTTTTTGTCCGTCTTGTGCGTTAGCCATTTCAGCAGTACTTGCATATATACAGTTCGAAACTATACTTCCTTCCGCTGAATGCACTGATACTGTATTAACTGTATTTGCTGTATTAGCTGCCGTATTTTGCCCTAAAGCTAATAATGTCAAAGCTATATCCGTGGTTGTTTGCACTCTCGACTCTTCTTTTAACAAACCAAACTTTGTCATTGCCCCAAGATCCTTTCCTGGTTACTTTTATGCACACTTCCATTTACCTCGTCGCCAATGTAATGTATCCGGAATACAGGATAATAAATAAATCAACACAAATATATACGAACTAAAATCAATGTTTAATTAAATTAAATATAAGTAATGTCCGCCATGAACGTCTGTACCGACATGACCGTTCGCCTAGAACGCCGGCAAGAGAGTGAGTGCTCTTCACACATTTCGCCTTCTTACATACGCCACGTAATTTACCTATCGCGACGTAATATAACTTTCTCTTACTATACGACTTCTACGATACTACATGAAGCAAAAGAATTTAACGAATTTCATTTACAATTAATAGTCAGTAAAAATTAGTTCACCAAATATATATCATATACATCTTTAATTAATACGCAAACTTATCCTCTATTGTGAAAATTCATTCAAAATTTTGTTTACATCAATAAATGAATATTTCGCTAAATTGAATAATGCAATAAATATTAATAAAATTCCGGAATTCTTCAATCAGGGTGTAACAAATAAGGACGATTCGAAGTAAAATATAAAAACGTGTTGATGGCGCAAGCGGTAAGGTTTCCGACTTTGACGCAGAGGGTCCCAGGTTCGAAACCCAATGTCCGGTGCAGATTTTTTTCGTTATTTCATGTATATTCTATTTAATTTCAGAAAATATATATTTAATAGATTAAAATGTTTAAAATGCTAAATAAAATAGAAAAAAATAGAAACCTTTGAAGAGTGAATAAATCATACGAAAAGTGATTTTTAACTTGAAGCCGACTGCTGCACTTTCGACTAGTCAGAGAGTGAAATTTCACTCTTCACAATTTAGAGAGTGATTTATAAAAGAAATCTCAAAAAAGAATTGAAAAAGAGTTCTTTGAGAATCAACAAACGTCCATGGACATTTGTTGATTCTAAAAGAACTCTTTTTCAATTCTTCATTTGGGTTGTTTTTATGGGGAATGACTTTTAGTAGTATAAAAGAATACTTTTCAAATATTTAATTATTTTTTTTGTATTAAAAGATTTCTTTTTCACTTCTTTAACATTTCTTTCAGGACATTCGTTATATTTATAAGTTATTGTAAAAAATTCTTTTTAAATTCTTTGAAAAAATAGAATTTAAAAAAATTCTTCAAAAAATATTATTTATTTCTTTGTCCTTATCGGGAGTACAATAAAGTTTCGTTAATCCTTGCCCTAATAAGTTGGTGAAAAGATTTATTTTTGGTTTCAAAATTAAACCACCGATTTCTAAAGGTTTTTAAAGGAGATTCATTGTAAATACATTTTCTTAATAATAGAAAAGTATGATATACCTGGCAGTGCCTCGTTTTAATATTTCTTTCCAAGTGGATGGTGCAGCGTCGTAATATAACTACAATGTATATCTGTGACATAATTTTCTTAACTTTTACATAATATACTGTACAAAACTGAAGAATACAAATTCAGTTTAAGTATTTACGTAATCGAATTATTTTTGTTGTATTATATGTTTTTACTGAATCATCGGTAATCGATGCAGGGAAGACTAATTATAGAACTTTTTTACGTATTATTTACAATTTTTTAGTTTGCTTTTGTATTATTTCCAGATAAAATTAATTAATATCACAGGTATATACGTAATAGTTGTTGAATTTAAATAAAATGTAATCAAGTATCAAGAATTTATATCTGAAGGAATCGACCTAGAAAACCTAAATAAGTCTTTCAAAATATTAATTATAATTTAGTCTGGTTGGAATTGTTTTTAAATTAATTTTAAATTAATTAATTTGATAATTTATTGTCTAAATATATTTTCATAAGTATATTTTACTTTTTTATTATAAAGCAGGTTCAACTAATTATAATTTACATATCATTTTTTACAGTTTTACATATGTTTCGTCTAGGAGTACCAGTACATATGTGGTATGGATGATATATACTGTTTTCTATTTACTGTCATATGCACACAAAGATTTTCAACTTTTGAAGTTTGTACAATGCTGTAATTTTCTTCTATTTCGATAATGCTTTTGATGTGGGTGCACATGTGTAAAGAATTTCTAACAATTACATTTTTATAGAATGTGTATTCTAAATTACGTTCTTCATCAACTATAAATTTTACTATTTGCATGTATTGATTTTCATTCGTTTTTGCAAATGAATTGTTAGATCTTTGCAGTTGTTTTATACAGGATTTAAAAACAGCTTCATTTTTAATTATTTTTTTATAAACTACAAAGTTGTTTCTCGACAAATTGAAATTATTTGCATCTGTTTCATTCAGTCTAGTACCACATCCAAAATATCTGTTGCTTCCAACTTTAATAGATTTCGCAGTGTAATGATTTTCAAGATAATGGCAATATTGAGCAACTCGTGAGTGCTCAATTTGGGCTACATGTTTTTCCATTAGACTGAGACTTCCTTTTACCGATATATTTCTGCAAATTTGATTTATAACTCTTTTTGCGGCATATACAGTCCTGATAATTTTGCTATTACCTGATTCAAATGGATACCCAAAGTGAGCCCATAACGGACCCAGTCAGCTACACTCTGTGATAGATTCAAGAATTGGTGCATGTTATAGGGCGTTGCATCTTCAGAATATAAGTGTTGTGTTACTGCAACAAATTGTTTTAATAAAGTATCTGCTCTTATTAGTTCATCAGTACTTACTGAATTTCCCATTAATAATAAATAGCTTTGACCAGCAATGCCCAATGTTTATAATATTTTTCGAAGCCTGGTATTTCCTCTAAGACAGGGAGACAGTAAGTAGTAGCCAGTTTTCAAATTCACGACTCTTCCAGTATTTTCTAAGGGCAATTGATCTTGAGAGACGAGCAACTTGCGTAGGTACTTTAAAATTGTTTAAATATTCATCAATGTGGCTAATATGTGCATTAGAAATACTATACGGACGATCAGAACTATTAACCCAATATTCCAAAAATTGTTGCCAAAAACACAAACCCATCGATAATGTTAAATTTCTCTAAATTTAATATTGGAGTTGCACATTTAACACCACAAATGATTGAATTTGTATCAATTGCCTGTTCAGTATATGCATGGTTTCCTCTTCTGTCCTCCTTAAATGTAAATCATTTAATAATGGGTACTTCACACTTGCCCCTGTATTATGTCGAACCATTGTACCTGGATGTAAATGCCAGCTATATCCATAATACCCATTCAATTGAATGAACCCTTGCATAGGAGCTCGGGCAACGGAGTCTACGCAACAACATAAAGCGTACACTTTTACAATTTTTTCTTCATTAAATATCTTACATTTAATTCCGTCATTAGATAATTTATTAACATCTTCGACGAAAGGGTGCATAAATATGCTCATGTCTGGCTTATCATGCCCGAACCATAAGGCGTAAGTCAATGGCCTTTTATTTCTAACAGTTACTGGAAGTTCATTAGAAATAACTTGAATAGGCCACACCCTACATTTGGAGCTTCTGAATATCGGTGATCCATCACTATTAAAAACTAAAGAAACGTAAGATCGTTTTTGATCTACTGGAATTGAATTTACGAAATCTTTATATTTTTGACCAGACGAAATATCTGAAAATTTTTCATTTAGTTCATCTGTATTCATAAAATTATAATAATACTCTTGATTATTTTCGAGCAAACTCTGCAATTCATTGCATATATTTAAAATAACAAAAAAATTGTTGTATGAACAACATTTTAAATGTATTAATTTGCCGCATACGGTACAAGTAAGATGACGATCTTGCTTGGTAAATGATTTTATATATACTTTTTACAGTCTGAGCATACGGCATGGTACTTAATACCTTGACCAGGATAAAACATTTCATCAATCATGTATCGAGAATCTGGAAGTATCCAAGTGTCTAAAAATGTGTTAAACATTTTACATAAATCAGCTACTGCTGAATATGGCAGCGAATAATTGATTGCAAATGTTAATATTGCCAATCACATTTCAATTTTATTTACGACAAAATTAGCGGCAATAGTTTCATTAGAATCAGCGCTTCCTAGTAATTTCATAAGTCGCTTAAAATTTGAATTCGGATCATTTTCATCGTCATTAGCTAAACCTTTGATATCCAGATCTTCTCCAGAACTTTAATCTTCATCGCTACTTTCATCTGCGATATCACTATAATTCATTACATGCAAATAATCCTAAAAACGATTACAGAAATTTTTAAAACAGATTAATTAATTCAGAACTTAAAAAAACAAAGTAAATGCGCGATAGGAAAACCGGATTAGAGTTTGTAATATTTTATTTTTAAAGATTTCTCTTTCTATTTCATCACATTAATTGTCATTGAACGTTAATTCTAGAGTTATAATTAGAAAGCAAATTTCATTATCATTAGTTATATTTAATAATTCTTAATCTTGTCAAAATACATTTTGTGTATAGTCGTACTGTGAAAGTAGTACCCCAATAGACAGAGTTGCACAGACAAAACTTCGTTAAAACTTGCTACACAATTTTTGAAAACACCTTGTGTTAAACTTGCTAACAAGACTTTACATAATAGTAACGTGTACCTAAATTTTATGTAAAATTGTTAAAAAAAAAGTTGCAACAAATAATTGCTATAAATTTGCTAACGAATAAGGACGCAGATATAGATTAATTTGTTATTTAACTCTGCTGCATGAGTTGATATAATTTTGGTATATATTTGCTCAGAAATATATCATAATCTGAGAAATTCTTTTTCAGCAAATTGGTAGCAAAATTAAATCAGTAAATGCTTACATAGTGCAGTATATTGCAACAAGATTTAATGATAATTTGTTGCTATTTTGCTATCATGAAAATAATAATTTCAATGTATTTTTTATTCAAGAAAATCTGTGTTTTTGTGAAGTATTTCAAGTTTTGTTACTTTTTTTGCAATTTTAAGAGTTTAACACATTTACTAGTTGTGGCGATGCGACGTGCGATCTAGAAAAACGAAAGTCAATAGAGAGAGAGAGATGAAAAAATGCAAGTTGATGTCGGTAACAAAGGAACTTATATGCGTATATAATAAGTATGCCGCTTTGTTTTGACATATCGAAATTTCCGCTCTGACATTCGCTATCATATAACTGTCTATAGTTTAAAAAATGATATGCCATTGAAAATTTAATCATAATATATTTTATCAAGATCTAGATCATTTAATCGTCGATCCGTACGTAGATCTCCATCTCACCACTCATCAAGGAATGCATCACCAATTAGTAGTCGATCTTTGTCAAAAAAAGTACGAAAATCTCAATGTGTATCTCAAAATCAATCAAGATCTAGATCATGTGATCGTCGATCTGTACGTAGGTCTCCATCTCATTACTCATCAAGGACTGCATCACCAAAGAATAGTCGATTTTTGTCACAAAATGTACAAAAACCGAACTATCAATCTCGAAATCAATCAAGAGCTAGTTCCGGTGATCGTCGAGCTGCACGTAGGTCTACATCTCATCACTCATCAAGTTCTGCATCACCAAATAATCACCAATCTTTGCCAAAAAGACTACGAAAATCTCAATATCAGTATAAAAATCGATCAAGTTCTAGATCACTTGATGGTCGATCTACGCGTAGGTCCTCATCTCATGACTTATCAAGAGCTTTATTACCAGTGAATAATCAATTTTTGTTACAAAGTGTACCAAAGACTAATTATCAATCTCAAAATCGGTCAAGACCTAGGTCACATCAACGGCAATCAGAAGGCAAGTCTGCATCTCGATCGTCGTAAACGACTTCCTTTTCAACGTCTTCCCCATATAATAAATCAACTTTTAGATCTTCATCCAGATCTCCAACTGATGACATCTCGCCTAGAGTTAAAAATTGAACTATAAATCAAATTGTTAAGAATGAAGTTTCATTCAAAAAGTTTATACCATGAATGAAAATTCTCTAAAGTATTTATATATATATTATATCTTTATTAAAAGTTTAAAAGTTTCAAGATTCGATTGTAATTTTAAGATGTTTATTAAACAAATAAAAAATTGTTTAAACAAATAAGAATATAAAATAGTAGATGTAATTAATAAAAAAAATTCTATTACAGATTGTTTAAAAACTTTGAAACCTAAAGCGCTTTAATTAAGCTTTAAAATGTACGTTGTTTTATATTTCGATGTAAAACTGTTTTTATAAATACATTACATATCAAATTTAATTTATGTTTGTTTTATTGAGAGTATCCATTATTTTTTTCACTTATTTTTGTTATTTTTCAAACTGTTGGTATCATTTTTATAAACGTTGGAGCTACATTTCCTGAATTTCTTTAAATATTTAACTAAAATATAAATAAAACTGGTATTATTTTACTGTAAAACATTTTGGATATTATAAAATACTTTATTGGAAAGTTGCACAAAAATAATATAAGTATTTGCTATTATATTTACTTAAAATATTATTTCAACAAAATGAAAGCACATTTATAGCAATACTTGCTATTTAAAAAGTAATAATTTTATGCAACAATTGACTTTAATTTTATATAAATTTGCTGTCACTATTTTCATGTAAATGATTTGAAGCAAATTTATACTAAATTAGGACTTACATTGACGCAAATTTTGGATAAGCAGGTACAAATTGTTTTTTGGAAAGTTGCTGTCAATTTCCAATCATATGTCTATTGGGTTACTTACGAAATAGTGTTTCCACTTCAGAAACATTCTGACTATCTAAATTGTTATCTGTTCAAAATATAATATATTTAAATATGTGTTTTAATTAAGATTTACTCTTTAAAAATTATTTTTATGCAAACAATCGTAATAAGTCCGGATACATTCGTATTACTGTTTACGCAAAAATAATGTTCAAATATTTTAGATAACAATTATTATTAACGTCATTATTATCCGACGAATTTGAGTATTCGCAACTAACAGAGTTTGTATTATTCCTTATATCTTGGGCACTATTAGCTTGTGAATTATTATTGACAATATGAAGGTCGACATTTGCTTCAATATTTATTGTCTTTTAATCTATTACACCTAAAATAAATTCTGTATGAATGAGAATGTTGCTTTTCAGCAAGAATATGCATTTTACGCCTATTTGCACACTTGTGTGATCGTATAAGTCATAATGAGATTACATAAATGTATGAAAACACATTTAATACACTAATTGCATAAATTACCGTTATACATAAACAAAAATTAGCAATGTACGATGAAGCTAAGTGCTAATATCTATTAGCTGCGGTTTTGTCATGTTTAAAAACATAGTGAAATTCGAAACACAAATAAAATGCATTTTTTGAGATATTCGCACTTGGTTTTTGGCGTTTATTATTGAGGGATTCATTTCGATCATAAAATTATCTAATTAGCCTAATAGTACATAGAATTATACACATTAAATTTTTTAAAAATTTTAAATATTTTGAAATTTTTAATATATATATACGTATGTGTGGTTCATTCGAGTTGAATTCGACGAAAAGTGTACACTGGTCGGGCCCCAATTTAGCTTGTCTCCATGCAACAAATTTTTACTTAAACGCAATAGAATTATTTTTCTAACCATTATTTTTTTTTAATTATATTTTTACCTATAGGAATTCATTGTAAAATATTAATTATTTTTGTTTACTGGTGCCCTTTCTGTAGCTTTTCCTCTGCCTCTCGTCAACCCACGGTTGATTCTAGCATTCCCTTTATCCTGACCCTTACCTCTAGCCAAATCTAATCTAGGTCGTTTCTTTGTTATTTGTTCGAGAGTCCGGGGCTTTGTCTTTTATTCGTTAAAAATCTAGCTCCTCGAATTAACCCTCGTTTAGTACACAACTGTCTAACATACCTTGGTCTAGCTTGGATTCCCATCTCTTCTAGATGTCTGTCCGAGTATGGGAAGGTCGTGCTAACGTGTCCTTCGTATCGACGACATCTCTAGCACATTCTGCCGTCTCTCGTGCAATCTCTAGCTGCATGTTCTTTATTGCCACACACGTAGCATGCCTCTTTTTGACTGCTCGTAGCATGTTGAGCAGTTGCCGATTTCGAACTTTCTCCTCTAGCTGCTTCCTGTTCAACAATATAGGTTTTTAGTTGTTCGACCGAAAGGGGTCGCTGATGCGTATTTTTATTGAAAAATTCAGCATCTCTAACTTTGGGTACGTTTATTACTATTGCATCGTAAAATGCATCTCTTATTTCCGTTTCCGTTAAATTTGGTACATTTGTCAAATTATTGTACTGTCTAACTATTTTGTCGAACTTATCCCAAAATGCCGAAGCAGTTTCTTTATTAGGTTGATATCTTAAATTATGCAATTGTTTTCTCAAATACCCGGATGTCACATTGGATTCACTAGCTTTAAGACTTTCAATTTTATCTAACAATTCAACTGGGTTATGAATGTGCGCGAGTTTTGAATGATACGATTGGTCGATTCTGTTTATAATTATGTCTCTAACTCTGAACTTTTCTTTTTCCAACGTATTGTCATCTATCCCGTCTCTAGCTTTTTGTCGAGGATCTATAACGTAAAGCAAATCACAAACGCGCAGTTCGGACGTCAGATAGTCCAAGAACTGTTATAAACTTGAACCATTTGTTAATTTGTACTCGCGCCTATTTGTCGTATCTTTATTTACAATTTCGATCTGAATCTTTTCTTTTAAGTTACTTGATCTATTTTCTAGCATATTATTTCTAAATAGTTTGTCAAATTCTTTTCTAACTGATTCGGAAACTAATAATTTGTCTACCTTTTCTCTAGTTGGTTCGATTTCTTCAAATTACTCCCATTTTGCCATTTTTCCTTCTAGCGTACCAATTCTATCGTATATGTGACTTATCCTAGTCACTATGTCGCCGTGGTACATCTTTTGGTCCATCAAACCAAGTTCATATAGAGTCGGGACTCTATCTTTCAGCGACGCCACTCTATCTGTTAATTTTTCTAGCATTCCGGTCAAATCTGCAACATTACAATCTTTATTTATTCCAATTTTATTAACTAAATCTCCCTTATCGGCTGTGTAACATTCTAGCTGAGAATTCTCAAGGAGACTTCTCTCTTTCTTGAACCTACTCAGATTATAAACGCACGAGTCTATTCGTTTTATCATTGGGGTTGAGTTACCTTTCATTTTCGTTTCTAACTCATCTAGCTTATCCCCAGACTCTAGCTCAGGTTCCTTTTCTAGCTCTAAATCTAGCGGTGGGTCAGGATCATTTTTCCCTTCCCTTTCTAGCTCCAGAGCATCCTCCTGCTGGCTCAGAGGAGATTGGTAGGCGTCACTCGCCTCTAGCAGCAGCCGTTTCCTTTCTAGCTCTTCACTGACGACACGAATGATCTCGTCACTCAATTGCTCTCGTCCAGTGAAAAAAAAGCAATGGGAAATTTAGATAGCTGTTCAAAATTTGACCGAACACAAGCCAAACATGAACAACAAGCGAATGCAGAAGCACTGGAACACACAGATTTTCCACATTCACTTAATATCATGAACAGACTGCATACGAACACATTATACAGAAAATCCATGAGCCAGCTTTAATCTGAGATTTTTGCATGCTTCAAGGTATAATACCTACATATATATATGATTTTTAATTTCGTATCTAACTACTATCTAACTACTCTAACCACTCTAGCTTAAAAATTCATGTTTACCAACTGTATAACGTTTTCCGCCAGACATGGTGAAGACCACTCTTTCCTCCTGGATGTCGAAGACATATGTTTCGTCCGGGTGGTTCTCCATCAAAACCATGTTAAATCCAACTTAAAATATTATATCATTTCATATATCTAACTTCAATATATTTTCTAACTTGATTCTAATTTTCGAAACTGTACAGTATGTCTAGCTTGTATAGTCATTTAATGACTTTCTAGTAATGCGCATTGTCAAACTTTCAATTTCGAAGCATTTATCCGCATTAACCGAAATGCGGGTCTCGCATGTGCATAATTAGTTCTAACTAATTTCATGCGCGTCCATTTCACTCGGTCGCGCCACGTATCAACTGCAAATATCAAGCGGTGTGAATGTCGATCGATCGATAGTCCGCGCGCGCCGGTCGAACGAGCATGCTCTCCAGTCGCAAGTTTCCCCCACTCCAATCTCAAACTAACAGAATTTAATTTCAAACTAACTGAATTTAACATGTAACTAGCCCGCACTTTCGCTCGCTGAGTCACATACCTCTAGCATTTACCGACTTGCGGAGGTCTCCTATCTCGTCCGCCATCTTTCTTTCTAGCTGCCCCTGTCAAAAATATACAGCTGTAAAAATAACTGGAAATACAGGTGTAAATCCATGTAATAATACAGCTGTATTGGAGTGGATTTGCCTGGATTTATTAACTGGATTTACAGGTGTAAATCCATGTAATATTAAATGGATTTACAGGTGTAAATCATGTAATATTAAATGGATTTTTTAATTTTACAAATGTTTTTTTATTTAGATTAACATACAACCCTGGTGGAAATACGAACAATTTTTTACCGATAAAATAGGAATTTTTTTTGTGTAACGTTTTTTGGTCCCTAAATATAACATTAAATATGGTCTATTGGGATTCGGCATTTTCTACCTATAAAGTAGTTATTTTTAATTAACTTATATTTATTTTTATATTGTTTTAGTTTATATATTTACACTAATTACATATATTTGACGCAGAAAAACGCTGAAAAAATTTTTGCCCTAACCGGGAATCGAACCCCGCAACGCACGCACCAAACGCAAACGCTCTATCCACTAAGCTAACGCAACGCTTACATATGCAAATGTTTGGAACTTGTATATACAGATCATCCATGTATTAATATCTTAATAATTGTTATTTATTCTTTGATCTATATATATATATAAGATGTTAGGCAGTAATTAACTAATTATAATAGTGATGGTCTTAACGATATCTACCAAAGAGATATCTTCTTCATTTTTTCTATATTATTATAATTTCTTAAAAGCATATGAATACTTTTATAATACTTATTTATACCGTAAAACATAATATATTATTTTGCTACTATATGTAAAAGGGCATTCTTCTAATATAAATTTATTTAAAATAAATAAATAAATAATACTAATTTTTAAATTCAAACTATTTATTTAAAAATAATATAGAAAGTTTCTACCCAATAAGCAAAAATAAATCTTATTAAATTCTAAAAGAATTCTTTTCAAATTCTTTTTTACTAAAAAGAATTTCAAAAGAATTCTTCAAGTTAGCCTATAGTAATAACGAATGTCCGCTATATTAATATCTAAAAGAGTTAAAAAAGTATTCTTTTTGTTGAAATAATTTTGAGGAAAACGCAGTACAGAAAATGGAAAAAGTATTGTTAAAGAATTCTTTTCCTATCAAATGTTAACGCCTTTTTAAAAACTCCATAATCCAAAGTGGTGAATAAAACGTAAAAAAGAATTCTTAGGATTTTTTTTATGTGCGCTATTTTAAGAGTTCTAAAAGTATTCTTTTTTTAATAATTTTAAAGAAAACACAGTGGAGGAAATAAAGAAAGTATTTTTTAAGAATTCTTCTACTATTAAATGTTAACGCCTTTCTAAAAACTCCATAATTCAAAGTGGTGAATAAAACGTAAAAAAGAATCGTTTAGATTTTCTTTACACTGAGAAAAATGTGTAATAAAAATTATTAAAATTCTAATAAAAATTGCTATGTTTTATAGTAAATTTGAAATGTACAAATTTTACTATGTTGACATAGCAAATTTTATTAGAAAACATAGTAATTTTTATTATTTCGAGAAAGAGTCGAATTAAAAATAAATTTCTACTTTCATCTGTTTACATTTTAACGTCCGTTATACATTTATTTTATTATTATTTTATACTTTATATTTACAATTTAAAATACATACAAATAATATTTATGAAAATTATCAGAAAAAAAACCGAAGTCCGAGATGGAGATTCGAACCGACGACCCTCCGAGTAGAAGTCCCGCACCTTACCGCCTGCGCCACCGGATAATTATATTCCGGTTGATTCGAATCGCCCTCATATGTATTTTTGTGATTCACAAAAACTTGTATATTTTGTTTATTACATTTATTTGTCGCGATACTACATTTATTAATCTTTTTTACTGTTTGAATATTACCCCGCACTGAGAGAAAAAAAAGGTTAATTATACTATAAAATTACCAGAAAATATAGTGCAATAACTATACTGCAATATTTTATGGTAAAACTATTTCTGAAAATTGTAAGTACCATTTACGAAAAAGAAATTGTAATTTAACTATATATTTAAAAATATTTATTTATTAAAAATGACTATATTATATTTTTATTAAACACTATTATAAATTATAATAGAAATTAATAGAAAAATAATATTACAAATGCATCATAATTTTTAGTTTTACTATAATTTATAATAAGTTAGACTTTAAGATACGGTTGTGCGAAATGAAAAGATAGTTAAAATTTTGTTTTTAAAAATTTATTTTTTTTTATAAAACTAGTTATACATATAAGTTTATAAAATGTATATAGTTTTATTTTTACACACACACACACACACACACACATATATATATATATATATATAATACTCTTTACATAACTCTAATTCATTTAAACAATACAATTTTATTTCATCTGTTTCAATGACTTCCCGCTGCTGCATATGTACACTGATACAAATTGTTTTAAAAATTTGTACCCGAACACCAACATCTTGTAATTTTTGCAATTTACATCGGTTAGGGCGTTCATATCTATACACTCATCTGTAAATAAAAATTATCTTAATATTTACAAAGGAAATGTTTATCTTTATTTTATAAACTAAGTATATTTTATATACTTCAAATGAATGGACTTACTTTGAAATGGTAGTATATAATGGGATAATTCCCACTCAGTAAGTAAGTCCTCTACACTTTGCTGTACATCTATGTTCTTCAACGACAAACACTACACTGACGAACTTATTTCGAAATACGTATAAAGGAATTCAGTTATTGTATACATGGGTAATAATACTTGTAGAAGTAGTACCTATATTTACCATTGAATCCGTCAATTCTCTTTTAATATATAGTTCATTGTACCACATATTAATTAGTATCAATAAAAAATTTTATTTAAACATACTTTAAAAACATAGTATATTTAACAATATTGCATTGTGTAATAATGATACTGCAATAATATATTGTAAAAGTAACAAAATTTTAATTGTAAATATTTTTAAGAAATTAGGGTTGCATTAAGTATTTCTAAATAGTAAATTTAACTAAGCGAATTATAGTAAAAAATACAGTCGAATATCAATAAATTAACTGGACCCATTGTTCAAAAAAAGTTGGTTAATTTAAGTATACGTTTATAAGTAATTCAGCTATAGTATAGTGAAATCAATAAAATAATCAGGTTGTATTACTTATATTGTACTTTACTAAATTTTTTAGTAAATATTGCTATGCAGTTTTTTCTCAGTGCGTAAAGATAATGTAAAAAAGAAATTTATTTATCCGCAATTAACGACAATATACTTATACTGAAATTCTTGAGGTTATGTGGAGATGGTGTATTTTCCCTATGTACCAATTTTATTATTGACATGACAAATTTTATTATTTTTAATAAGAAATTTTACTACATTACATATTAAAAACGTAATAATTATCATTTACACAAAAATATATCAAGTATTACTATATGAAAGTCACAAATTTTGCTATATTGCGTAATAAAATTTACTATGTTACCTAGTAAATTTCGTTCACTAAATTATAATTTTTATATTTCATGATTTTTGCTATATAACATAGTAATTTTTATAAAACTCAATTGATAAATTTTGCTTCATCTTTTGGTACTTTTTATTATGCTAATAATAATGTTTATTTAAAATATATTATAAAACCTTTCATAATGCAAGTATATCCAGCGTATATTATAAAACATAGTAATTTTTATTAAAAACGTTGCAAATTTTATTATAGCATTTTTCTCAGTGTAGGTAACCAAATCCAATAATGTAAAAGTTTACTTTTTTAAGAATTTTTTTATTCAAAGGTACAATGGTGGAAACTTAATAATTTCGGACGATTGTCTTAACATTACTCCAATAATATAATTGTTACAATTCTCTAAATTTTTTTATTGTCAACTAACAACCTACATTCTTATTTATTAAATAAGTGTGTTAAAATAGGTCAAAATATTCATTAGCCTATAATGCTTTTGTCACTTATTCAATATGACAATAGAATATTGAATCATAATGAACCTTTTTGATTGAAGGCTATTTTTCTTAATAGTAGTTTTTAAAATATCACATCGATCATTTTTAAAGTAGTAATCAAAATCTCGGAAAAGAAAAACGCATATAAAAATATATAACATAACGAAGCTTTTTTCAGATCGGACAATTAGTTTTTGGCTTATAGCTTATCTCTTTTGACCCTTCGATATTTAAATATATCGATAAATACATTTTAAACTTTTGATTAAAACTGTTTTGCTTAAATTAAGTTAAGTTAAGTTAATTTGTTCAAAAAGAATACGTTTTTATTACTTATTTGAATATTTCATAAATCCAAAAAAATTTTAAAAGAGGCAAAAAAGTACTTTTTGCATACTATTCGATTACTTATTTAATACCACAAACCATCACTTTTGTCGGCAGAAAAATAAATTATTTTGTTCAAAAAGAATACTTTTTTATTACTTATTTGAATATTTTGTAAATCCAAAAAAATTTTAAATGAGGCAAAAAAGTACTTTTTGCATACTATTCGATTACTTATTTAATACCACAAACCATCACATTGTCGGCAGAAAAATAAATTATTTTGTTCAAAAGAATACTTTTTTATTACTTATTTGAATATTTTGTAAATCCAAAAAAATTTTAAAAGAGGCAAAAGAATACTTCTTGCATACTATTCGATTACTTATTTAATACCACAAACCAACACTTTTGTCGGCCGAAAAATAAATTATTTTGTTCAAAAAGAATACTTTTTTATTGCTATTTGAATACTATAAGTATTCTTTTTATGCGGACATTGGAGAATTCTTAAAGAATTCTTTTTTCGGAGAGTGTGCTTATTGGGTAGGTATTTAATAGTTCTATTTTTAAGCTATTATTTATACCTAGTTTCTACCTATTAAAAATAGTGTTTGTATATATAAGAAAAAATTTTAACAATTTATTTAAGTAAATAATTATACATTAAATGTATATTGACAATACATATTTTTAATTTTTTGAACTTTAAAAATTAAATTTTAGGTTATTTTTACAAATATTTTTTATAGCTTTTTTATAGATATAAAAACGAGTGCTAAATTTAATAGCATATTTTGTGTCTATTTTTTGGCTATTTAATATAGTATAATTATTTTATACCAATAAAGTAGGTATTTAATCGACATTTTCTACAAAATATTATGATTTCTATATTTTATACCTATAAACTACTTTGGCGACTATAAAATATTTTTGAATTTCCACCAGGGAACCTTTGATCGATTTTAAACGCAATTTAAAGCTATATTATTATTAAAAAAAGTGCCCCATTCGATGAATTATATTTTTATATATATTTTAATTATTTATAGGTGTATTTAAAGCTGTATTTTAACAGGGATTTTTAGTTGAATAACTCATTCGTGCTTCTTAATGTATTTATACGGCTATATACACGTATTTGTTCAGTTATGTCAAAAATATACAGCTGTAAAAATAACTGGAAAAACGATTGTAAATCAATGTAATACATTTTTGAGTAGACATATATAAAAATTTTTTATTTAAAAGTAATTACGTAACTTATAACTTATATACACTTATAAAGTTTCTTAAGTGTGTTCCTTTTGACGAATAAAAAAAAATTTGGAACAAAAGTTATCTTTAATTCTTATTCCCTTCTTTTTTTTACTTACACAATAGCTTAATTTTTTTTTATTAAGAATTAACTAAGTAAATATCCGATAAAAGAAATTTCTGCAATAGAAAGTATTGAAATCAAAACACCTTCCAAGAAGGTGTCAATATTCGCAAGTATTTTATTCCAATCACACTTTTTAAATTGCAATCTATTAAATAAATATCTTTAATTCTTTTTCCCATATTTTTTCTACTTATGCAATAGGTTAAAAATTTTTATTTAAAAGTAATTACGTAACTTATAACTTATATGCACTTATAAAGTTTCTTAAGTGTGTTCCTTTTGACGAATAAAAATTTGGAACAAAAGGGTCAGTAATAAAAACCAACTAGAAATTAAAGACTCATTATTTTCTACCTATTGTTATTTTAATTGGACATGTTATATATTTTTCCATATATATTTTTCCATAAGTAGTTTTTGCAATAGAAAGTATTGAAATCAAAGCGGTATAATCGACAAGTATTTTTTACCATACCATAAATTTTGTATTTCAATAAAACATTTTTATTTTTATGTGTTACATAAACTCCGCAAAAAGTTTCTACAATTGAAAGTACTGAAATCAAAATGGAATCGCCAAGTATTGTATCTACGCATCAATGTCTGGGAAGAAATTAAAAAAATTTTCGTCGTTTAAATTTGTTGAAACATCTCTAACTTGTTTCAGGGAGTTCACATTTGAACCGTGATGATTATTTGTCAAATCCTCATTATTGCCAAGAAATATATTTATTATGTCAAAATCTTCATCCATTTTCATAGTTGGAGAAATAAGTAAACAATTTTATAATATATTTATTTACATAAAATTAACTGCTTCAAAACTAATAAAACAGAAATTTATTATTTATCTCATTTTATTGCTTTTAAATAAAATAATACTTGCACCACCGTTGTTTAAGTCTACTGATATATCTAGTGCTTTAATACAATAATATGTATTTATACACGGAGAGAAATAATTTGTAAATATTACAAAGCAGTTTGGTAAAAATTCCTAAACTCTCAAGTAATGTGATAACAAACTGCGAATCTCGTAATTTTTACCAAACTAAATTGTAATTTTAATTTTTTTTTTAACATCAGAAAAAAAATTTTATTTCTCCCATATTATTTATTTTTGAGTTTATGTATATTATTCGAGTGTTATGGAAATTTTAAATATTTAAATGAAATTTAATTAGTGAAAAAAATTCTGGATGTCATCGGGATCGAACCTGCGAAGTTTGGGTTGAGAATCCAAGTCCTTACCATTGCGCCACCGCGTCACTTGCATGTGTTTCTTTGAATCGTCCTTTTAAAGTAAACAAACGAACGACGCGATTCCAATATAGATCGCAACTTTATCGCTTCTTTTCGGTATCTCGTGCTGTACTGTTGTTTATAAAATTTCGTAAACAGTATAGGAAAAAATCAGAGTTAATAAAATTTACAAGCTTAATTGTAAAATTTAGTACGTTAACTCCACAAATTTTACTACATTTAGAGTAAATTTTACTACATTTACTGTAAATTTTACTTAGCAGTTTGGTAATTTTTTTGGTTTTTTCGGTCTGTTACCACATTACTTGGGAGTTTGGGAATTTTTACCAAACTCCTTTGTAATATTTACTAAATATTTCTCTCCGTGTATGAACGCAAAATTTGATGTACAGTCAAGATAAAAAATAATTATGGAATGCGAAATTTGATCGAGAATATATTTAAAATGCAATAATATAAAAATAATGAAAAAATAATATTTGAGATAAATTAGCTGTCTTTTAATTCAATTTGAAAATATGTATTCATTTTTGAAGTGTTAATTAATTTATTAATGCCTGTATCTATGTACAGACCTCATGGGAATCATTACAAGTCATTTATACAAATTTTACATCTTATCTTATACCTTGACCTTTAAAGGGCCGGTGTTCTGAAAATTTGGCAATCGCATTATTCTATAAATGTGTATCTATTTATTGATTTATATAAAAAAATTGATTTTTTTTCGCCTTAAGCTATTACAGGTCCTCTAAAGATTAAAGTATTTATAAAAGCCCTTGATACATATGATAAATATATGCACTATGCATTGTGACATTCTTAAATAAGAACCCAAATCAACGTGTGGTGCAAGTATTATTTTATTTAAAAGCAATAAAATGAGATAAATAATAAATTTCTGTTTTATTAGTTTTGAAGCAGTTAATTTTATGTAAATAAATATATTATAAAATTGTTTACTTATTTCTCCAACTATGAAAATGGATGAAGATTTTGACATAATAAATATATTTCTTGGCAATAATGAGGATTTGACAAATAATCATCACGGTTCAAATGTGAACTCCCTGAAACAAGTTAGAGATGTTTCAACAAATTTAAACGACGAAAATTTTTTTAATTTCTTCCCAGACATTGATGCGTAGATACAATACTTGGCGATTCCATTTTGATTTCAGTACTTTCAATTGTAGAAACTTTTTGCGGAGTTTATGTAACACATAAAAATAAAAATGTTTAATTGAAATACAAAGTTTATGGTATGGTAAAAAATACTTGTCGATTATACCGCTTTGATTTCAATACTTTCTATTGCAAAAACTACTTATGGAAAAATATATATGGAAAAATATATAACATGTCCAATTAAAATAACAATAGGTAGAAAATGATGAGTCTTTAATTTCTAGTTGGTTTTTATTACTGACCCTTTTGTTCCAAATTTTTATTCGTCAAAAGGAACACACTTAAGAAACTTTATAAGTGCATATAAGTTATAAGTTACGTAATTACTTTTAAATAAAAATTTTTAACCTATTGCATAAGTAGAAAAAATATGGGAAAAAGAATTAAAGATATTTATTTAATAGATTGCAATTTAAAAAGTGTGATTGGAATAAAATACTTGCGAATATTGACACCTTCTTGGAAGGTGTTTTGATTTCAATACTTTCTATTGCAGAAATTTCTTTTATCGGATATTTACTTAGTTAATTCTTAATAAAAAAAAATTAAGCTATTGTGTAAGTAAAAAAAAGAAGGGAATAAGAATTAAAGATAACTTTTGTTCCAAATTTTTTTTTATTCGTCAAAAGGAACACACTTAAGAAACTTTATAAGTGTATATAAGTTATAAGTTACGTAATTACTTTTAAATAAAAAATTTTTATATATGTCTACTCAAAAATGTATTACATTGATTTACAATCGTTTTTCCAGTTATTTTTACAGCTGTATATTTTTGACATAACTGAACAAATACGTGTATATAGCCGTATAAATACATTAAGAAGCACGAATGAGTTATTCAACTAAAAATCCCTGTTAAAATACAGCTTTAAATACACCTATAAATAATTAAAATATATATAAAAATATAATTCATTGAATGGGGCACTTTTTTTAATAATAATATAGCTTTAAATTGCGTTTAAAATCGATCAAAGGTTCCCTGGTGGAAATTCAAAAATATTTTATAGTCGCCAAAGTAGTTTATAGGTATAAAATATAGAAATCATAATATTTTGTAGAAAATGTCGATTAAATACCTACTTTATTGGTATAAAATAATTATACTATATTAAATAGCCAAAAAATAGACACAAAATATGCTATTAAATTTAGCACTCGTTTTTATATCTATAAAAAAGCTATAAAAAATATTTGTAAAAATAACCTAAAATTTAATTTTTAAAGTTCAAAAAATTAAAAATATGTATTGTCAATATACATTTAATGTATAATTATTTACTTAAATAAATTGTTAAAATTTTTTCTTATATATACAAACACTATTTTTAATAGGTAGAAACTAGGTATAAATAATAGCTTAAAAATAGAACTATTAAATACCTAGAAACTTTCTATATTATTTTTAAATAAATAGTTTGAATTTAAAAATTAGTATTATTTATTTATTTATTTTAAATAAATTTATATTAGAAGAATGCCCTTTTACATATAGTAGCAAAATAATATATTATGTTTTACGGTATAAATAAGTATTATAAAAGTATTCATATGCTTTTAAGAAATTATAATAATATAGAAAAAATGAAGAAGATATCTCTTTGGTAGATATCGTTAAGACCATCACTATTATAATTAGTTAATTACTGCCTAACATCTTATATATATATATAGATCAAAGAATAAATAACAATTATTAAGATATTAATACATGGATGATCTGTATATACAAGTTCCAAACATTTGCATATGTAAGCGTTGCGTTAGCTTAGTGGATAGAGCGTTTGCGTTTGGTGCGTGCGTTGCGGGGTTCGATTCCCGGTTAGGGCAAAAATTTTTTCAGCGTTTTTCTGCGTCAAATATATGTAATTAGTGTAAATATATAAACTAAAACAATATAAAAATAAATATAAGTTAATTAAAAATAATAATAAGGTTTCGAAAGAGAAATTCTTTTCAAATTTTTTTTGAGTTATGTATATATAAATACTTTTTAATTTCTGCATTCTTTTTGTATTCTTTAAAAATGCTTTAAAAATCCTGATTGCTCAATTTATGAGATAGGTAAACTATTGTATATTAATAAAATATTGTTTCTGACTATAACGTAATAACGTTTAAGTAATTTATAAGCCTGAAAAATATAAGATCAAACTTATAACTACTTTATAGGTAGAAAATGCCGAATCCCAATAGACCATATTTAATGTTATATTTAGGGACCAAAAAACGTTACACATATAGGAATAAAATAGATATTTTTTATACCTAGAATATTGGTAGTACAGTATAAAAAATTCCTATTTTGTCGGTAAAAAATTGTTCGTATTTCCACCAGGGTTGTATGTTAATCTAAATAAAAAAACATTTGTAAAATTAAAAAATCCATTTAATATTACATGATTTACACCTGTAAATCCATTTAATATTACATGGATTTACACCTGTAAATCCAGTTAATAAATCCAGGCAAATCCACTCCAATACAGCTGTATTATTACATGGATTTACACCTGTATTTCCAGTTATTTTTACAGCTGTATATTTTTGACAGGGGCTGTAGATTCCTCTACCTGATCCCGGTCGATCCTCTAGATTTCTTTCTCCTAGCTAAATTTCCTTTGTGGTGGTTGACTGGGTTACCGTAGCTCCGACTGATCTCCCTTTCTAGCTTCTTTCTAGCACAACACCAACAAAACTTTATACCACACTTTTCTCACAAGCACTCGCGATCGCGAAGAAGGGACTTCTAACAAAATAACAAAGCCAAACTCTTCCTCTCAAACCAGCGCGCAGTGGAAGCGTGCTGGGCCCATAACCTGTTGGAATAAAACAGGAGAGGAAGGGCTTGACTTCAATGATAAACTCCCCAGGTGGTGGATAGGGGAATTCTTTCCAAACATGGATGGTACCAAAAAAATAAAAAATTCGGGGGAACCAAAACCAGATAGGGGGAGGCAACCCGAAATTAAACCAATAATAGATAGTAAGATTAAAACAACACTACGCCAAGCGGGCACGGTAGTCTTGTCAAATCCCGCAACTGATTCCGTTCAGGTGAAAGCCCAGGTGATCAGTGCTGATCCCACGGATTTTAGGGGGGACCAAACTCACATCGTTGAATCGGTAAGTGCTGCGGAGGTTGGTCGCTCGGCCTTTATAGGATCAAATGCTACAAGTAACAGTAATAAAAAGAGATACGAGGAGGCCGATAAAGGCTGATAATGGTTGGCAGAAAACTAGTCCGGTCGGTGGACTCCATCCGATACCTTGGGTCGCGCTGGACGCACGACTATCGTTCGGAGAACACCTACTGAATGCAGGCTCGAAGGAAACAAGGGTGGCATATGCGCTCATCTGCATCATGCCCAACTTTGGGGGACCAAAACAACCTCAACGGTCCCTCCTCGCGTCGGTGGTGAGCTCCGTAATTTTATACGGAGCTCCAATTTGGGCTGATGCATGGCTGAAGAACACGAGCTATGGGGCTCCCGTACCGCACCGTATCGGACATCGCCCTCTCGGTGGTCGCTGGATTACCCCCATCGACCTTATAGCATCCGAGAGAGCTGTAATGTACCGTGGAGCAACACGCACGGAAAAAGAAGAAGACCAGAATTGGGCCTCCAGATGGACTCGCAACACCTATCGGAAATAGCAGCAACGGTGGGATTCAGCCAGCGAGGGTTGCTGGACACACCGCGTCATCCCCGATATTGCCAGATAGTTGAGCAGGAAGCACGGCTTCGTCACATTTCATCTAACCCAGGTGCTCACTAGTCATGGATGCTTCCTCAGCTATCTGTGAAACACATTCTCTTTCACTGCCCAAGCTTCCTGGAAGAACGTCAACAATCCCAGGAGTATTTGAAGGGCCCTGTAACACCCGAGGGCCTAGGGACCTGCCTGTTCGTATCACAGAGTGGGTGGGATGCCGTGGTTTCCCTCGTCATTAACATCGTGGAGCGACTGAATCTCATCAGAGGAATTGAAGAGAGAAGAAGAAACGTAGAATTTAGCCATTTGAACAAACCTTAAACTGAATTAAAGCTTCTCAAATGAACTTTCATGAAAAAATAATAAGCATGCGAGATAAAAGCTTCTTAACCTAAAAAAATTCTGGATCCTTGCTGCTTTTACGGAAGATACGGATTCTAGTTATTACAAACAAAAAATGGTTATCCGCGATTACAACATTTAACTTTCTGTCATTTCAACAATTCAGCAGATCACCAAGCAGGTATATGCAATAAAAAATTCTGGGTCAGTACCCGGGAAAGAGAAATTAAATTTGCTCAAAGCCAATCTAGCAGACAGGCAGATAATACAAAATAATAAGGGAAACAGAGGTTAAATTTCCTGAATGACCATCTAGTAGACACGCAGGTAAAACCAAATATCCCGGGAATGAGATTTAATATTTCGAATTCAATTCCAGAAGACAAGCACCTAAAGCCAAACAACCCGGGAAAGAGATTTAATATTTTAAAATCAAAGCTAGCAGATAGGCATCTAAAATCAAATAACCCGGGAAAGAAAGATTTAATATTCCGAACTCCATTCTAGCAGACAGGCAGCTAAAAGCAAATAATCCGGGAAAGAGAGATTTAATATTCTAAACTCCAAACTAGCAGACAGGCAGCTAAAACCAAATAACCCGGGATAGAGAGAGAGACTAAATTATCTAAAAACCAATCTAGCAGACAGGCAGCTAACACGTGGGATAGAGAGAGAGAGAGAGAGAGAGAGAGTAAATTATCTGAAAACCAATCTAGCAGACAGGCAGCTAAAACCAAATAACTCGGGAAATAGAATTAATATTTTAAAATAAAGCTATCAGACAGGCAGTTAAAACCTAATAATCTGGGAAAGAGTATTCAGATGCTAATCTAGCGCAAAGGCAACCTAACCCAAATTACCCGGGCAAGAGAGATTTTATCTAAAAGAGTAACCCACATAGCGCAGAATGTTTTTAAAATGTTTTTAAAAGGTTTCTAAGGAATGTTTGAAAACTTTTAAAAACATTTTAAAAAATGTTTTTAACATTAATCTATGTCCACTTTTTGTACGCTTAAAATCATTCTTGGATAACATTTGTAAAAGGTATTTGTAAATGTTTTATGAAATGTTTTAAAAACGTAATAACAACATTATATTCAAGAAATGGGTATCTTTTAAAATTTATTTTATCCTTTTATAAACGTTGCAGAAATATTTCATACAAACTTTTCAAAAATTGTTTCAAAGACATTGTTTAAAGACTTTATAAAATGTTGTCCACTTATAGGATGCTTATAAACATCCTTTAAAATGTATTTAAAAGGTTTTTTTGAAACATAATAAGCAATGTTTCTGAGACGTTTTTAAGAAACTTTCGGAAAAATATCCTCTAAATATTACTTAAAAACTTTTATAAATATTGTACGTGCACTTATTGAAAGCCTAAAAACATTCTTCAAAAACGTATTTAAAAGGATTTTCATAATATTTCAAGAAATATATGTGTATATAATTCGGTCTCACCGAACGAAATACTTTACTTTAGAATAAAGCAGGCCTATTGTACTCTTTGACCACTATATGGTTGGTGGAATTTCCCAGAGCACGGCCTTTTAAAAAAATTAAAGGCGTTTCGTCCTCGTTCTCCAGCTTAGATTTCTCAGTAAGGAATATAGTCAGCAAGATGTTCTGCGGCTATATATATAGAAAAGAAACGTCGATCTCTCCAACGAGTGTAGAGAGATAGTTGTCTCTCCATCTGGTGGTGGGAAAAATATTATATACACATATACATATTTACGAACGATAATTTAATTTTGTTTCAAATAACTTGCGACTGGTTCCCACCACCAGATAGAGACGACCATCTCTCTACACTCGTTAGAGAGATTGTCGTCTCTTTTCTATATATATAGCCGCAGAACATCTTGCTGGCGTTGCGGTTCATCTTACGACAGGCGTCTAAGGTATGATCTCCAGTTCCTTACTGAAGAATCCAAACTGGGGATTGAGGACGAAACGCCTTTAATTTTTTGTTTTAATTTTTGAAAATGGCCGTTACTCTGGGAAATTCCACCAACCATAGTGGACAAAGAGTACAATAGGCCTGCTTTATTCTAAAATAAAGTATTTCGTTCGGTGAGACCGAATTATATACACATATAGATATTTACGATCGATAAATTCATTTTGTTTCATTTCAAGAAATGTTTTAAGAATGTTAGAAATATGTTTTGTGCCAGCTTCAGGTGTATAACATACATCTAATTTATTCTTTTAAACATGTTCTTGAGATGTTTTTCAGAAACTGTCTGAAAAATATCGTATGACTATTAATTTAAACCTTTTGAAAATATTTATTCGCACACTTTTTGGATGCATACAAACATTCGTAAAGAACCTATTTAATAAGTTTTTTGTAATATTTTAAAGAATGTTTTAAGATTGTTATAAATACGTTTTGTTTATGGTTACCTACTTAATAAATGATAAAAATTACCATTTTTATAGGAAAGCTTAACGGTACTATAGTATATATTAATAGATATCTAGTTAATTTTACTATAAAAAATAGTAATTTTTATCATTTGTCAACTCTGTGTCTCAATTAACAAACAACATTGCAATTTTCACTCGAACTTTTTTCTCCGTATGTAATTGTATGTGAACCTATCAAAACGGTATGAATAATTTTTTATTCAAGTTCGTTAATTAGGTTAGTTTATTTTCTTTTCACAATGTACACATAATCAAAGAAGATAGACCCTAATAGAACGCCGAACGGCCGAAGTCCCATGGAAAAGTGTCGCCGACTTAAGCGCAAGTTAGCACCTCGACCAGTAGACGACGCTAGCGTAGCGGCTTATTAAAACCCCGAGGAGTGGGGATTGTAGGCGGGGCAAAGAATAATATGTGTATATATATATATGTGTGTGTGCATTCATGTGTAAAATATTTTTTTTTTAATTTTTTTAGCATAAAAAATATGTAAAATATTATCTTAAAAATAATATGATTATAAATCAAATTCAAATATATAATATTATTATATTAAGAAATTGATAGGTTTTACAATTGAATATAGTAATTTAATTTTAATATCGCATATTAATTTTTTCAAATTCGGAATTCCCTGTAATTAGTGAAGAATATTTAATTTTTTTAATAGTTATATTCTATTGTAATTTGTATATATATATTCTCTGTATTGTTATTCATTGTAATACTTATATTTCTATTATAATAAATAAAAAAAATTAATTAATGCAAATGTTTATTTATTTATTATATATCTTAAATATAATGTGCATATAAGTATAATTTAAGACATTTAAAGTTTAAAAGATTGTTGACTAGTAAGAGAGCGGGAATTAAAAAACGTAAATATTTTACCGCCTAAATTGTTACTTGTTTTATAACGGTCACGAGTACTTGTTTATCACAACGTTTACGAGTGCTCCGCGAATAGGTAACAATAACCTATTATTTAGTTTCAATCTTGCGAAAATTGATTTTAAAGTAAAAATATTGTTGCTTTAATAAGTGCTTTGAAAAAGTTAGACGGCGAAAATGCCAAAAACGAACATTTGTGCATTCAAAGACTGCGATTTCTCTAAGGAAAAGGATGCTGGATTGAGTTTTTTCCGATTTCGCACTGCAAATGCTGAAAAGTAAGGAAATTACGTAAAAAGATTGTAAATTTAGAATTGTTTTATATTTCATATATTTTTTCGTGTAGAAGAAATTTATTTTTATAAAATTTCAAACAAAGAAAATATAAATAAAATTATTTTCTATAGACTGTAATGGAGGATTAAAAAAATTTTAAATTGATTAAAATTTTAATTGTAAGTTAGTCTTTTATATATTTTAGATGAAACTTTATATTTCTGCAGAAAACATAGTTTCACACCTATATGTGTCTAGAAATATCTAACGTTCTTGTCAATTCTTGTCATAAAATTAGTTAATGTAATTTAAAATTGAAGCTTCGCATTTTCTTCGTTTTTTAAGCATTGCTCGCGAGTAGAAAAGCTTCTTAATAGTAAAATTTTTTTGATTCGTTGAAAGCATGTCGGAAATATGTATTGATATATTAGAAGCTTATAGACAAGTTTATTTAAAATATTTCCGTATGGATGTGTGTGTGCGTACGTGTGTATACCCAAGTGAAAAAAATGAATACAGAATGTATACAAAATGTATCCAAATAGTTGTATACAAATTATATCCAAAAATGATTATATACAATTTGATAAAAATTGTATACAAAGAGTATAAAAATTTCTTTTTTTCTTATTTTTGTACAAATAGAAAGTCTCGCATATTAAAAATAAAAAATAAATTGGGCGTTTGGAAACAGCTTTCGCACTGCCCTGGTGAACGTGAAAAATATTAGAGGTTATGGACATTAAAACCATCGATGATGAGAAGATCAACGCGGCAAAGAATTGCTGCTGCCACTGACGCCAACAATTTTGATAAAACTGCCAACAGCTTCTCCATAATCGCGATTTGACGGAAACGTCCGTTCCTCATTTCGTTGCATCCAACGGACTCTTCAGAATCGACTTGTTCATCCTGAAGGTTAGACAGGGTCGGACCGAATGTTTTGTTCTTTGGTTGTCAACTGAATGTTCAATTTTCTTTTTCGGTTGCTAATAAAAAAGTTGAAAATTGACTTGACAACCCAAAACATTCGGTCAGGCCCTGTCTAACCTTCATGATGAGCAAGTCGATGTTGCTCAACGCCGCATGCAACGAAATGACGTTCGGACGTTTTCGTCAAATTGCGATTATGGAGAAGCTGTTGACAGCTTTATCAAAATGGTTGGTGTCAGTGGCAGCAGCAATTCTTTGTCGCGTTGATCTTCTCATCATCGATGGTTTTGATGTCCATAACCTCTAATATTTTTCTCATTCACCAGAGCAGTGCGAAAGCTGAGTCAAACGCCCAATTTATTTTCTATGTTTAATATGCAAGACTTTTTATTTGTACAAAAATAAGAAAAAAAGAAATTTTTATACTCTTTGTATACAAGTTTTATCAAATTGTATATAATCATTTTTGGATACAATTTGTATACAACTATTTGGATACATTTTGTATACATTCTGTATTCATTTTTTTCACTTGGGATATATTTAATTATTTAAAATATCGCGGTGTTTCCGAAACTATTAGATCAAAATCGCTGAATTTTGATTTGTAGTTATCTTTTTTTCAGAATTCCGGAAAAGAATTTTTTTTTTTTGATCAATTGAAATGCTTTTTTTTATCCGATTCATTAAATTTTTTTTTTTTAATTTTTAGCAATGTAAATGATATTTTTATATTGGACATATTTTTATATTCTTTAAACTGTAAAGTTAAGCTTTTATAAGTGTAACAAGGATTCCTGTACAATATTCTTTTGCGAAAATAATCAGGAGGGTAAATTATTAACGGTAGAAGTAGTCTAAAAAAATCGAAAAATCGGAATTTTCATTAATCTTTCTTAAATATTTGAAAAGCAAGTTTTGGTCGGTAATTTTTAGTCTAAAAACGGTATAAACTTTCAACCTAAAAATTATAATTTAATAATAGATTTAAACATCTGAAAAACTTTGCGTACATAGTTTGAAGCATGCCTAAGGGCTAGGTATAAAAGATTTTTCTACCAGAAACGTGAATCTAAGAAATAGGTAAGAAAATGATTAATTAAATAGCGTTCGGTGAAATTCTTTTTGTTCATTTTTTTTTCTTATTTCTTAAAATAAACAGAATCTTTAAATACTTACCTTTTCGACTTTCTTTATATAGAAATCGTAGAAAATGTTTATTTAAAAATGTTTTCTAATTATTTACTCGAACAATGTATTTATCACCTAATTGTCTCTTTTCCAAAAATATATGATTTTTTTACTGTGAATTTTTAATTGCTCTTATTTTTCAAATGCACAATTCTTAATAGCTACTTTCTAAATCAGAACACTGAGAAAAATTTTCAGTAAAAATTACAATACTGTCTAGTAAAAGAGTCACAGACTGCCAAAACGAGAAAAATTACTATACTTTATAGTAAAATTTACAAGAATTATAGTAAATTTTACTACAAAGTATAGTAATTTTTCTCATTTTTGGCAGTCTGTGACTCTTTTACTAGATAGTAATGTAATTTTTACTGAAAATTTTTCTCAGTGAACAAGCTAAAAATTTTGTTCAAATTACTAGGTAAGTAGTACACAGAAAAAAATTTAGTGATATCAAACAAATATTTTTTTCAATAGTACTTATAAAATAAATAATAAAATAAATAAATACGAATTATTTGTTTTAAATAAATATTTATTTATTTTAAATTATTTATTTTATAAGTACTATTGAGAGAAATATTTTTTTGATATTGCTAAATTTTTTTTCTGTGTAGATAATAACGTAATAATTGTATTTTAGAATAATACTTAACATTTACTACTTTATAATTTTGTTAAAATTACTGGGTAAGTAGTGGATAATAACACCGTAATAATTATATTTTAGTATAAAATTTAATATTTAGGCAGCTTAAAAAATAATTGTCTTTTATCATTTAACTTAGAATTAATTAAATTAATTAATTAATTTAATTGCCCCCTTAAGTCAAATAAAAAAAATTATTGATTTAGTGATGTAAATGAATTATGCATATTTATTGTTTTACAAATTTTAGCATGTAATTTTGTGATTATGCGCATGCATTAATTAAATTGGTAAATTTAAAGAATTAGAAAGTTTTAAGGTAACGTGATATTTATATTACAGGAACCGAGTTTTTTAACCCAAAAGTTGTATGCAACGCTGAATTAAAAGTATGAAAAAATTTATAAGAAATATATTAACCTGTCACGGGCATCGCCGCGCGACTTAGGTGTGTGAGAAGGTATCGAATGACTGATTGAATAAGTTGCAATCGTAAGCGATGCATCGCATCGCGGACGGTAGCTCAGTGGTCAGAGCACACGACTCGCAATTTTCGGGCCGAGGTTCGCGCTGTGTCGTCCGCTTTTTTTTCTTTCAATCGCTTATTCCTCACCTTTTTCATATGTAATAAATCATGTAGAAAAGCGATATAGGGCGATGTTTTCAAAATTAGTATATTTTGACACTAGTGCCTACGCCGAACCTCATGCTATTCAATCACGTGAGTTTGTAAAGTTCACTCAGGAGTGTCAAACGATATTTTTTGATAGTAGTATATGTGAAATCGTACTTAAAAATTTAGCAAAATGCGTGAAGTTCAACTTTTGAACGCACAGTCTATCATAAAGGTCATTTTTAGTTATTTGATTTATGAAAAATTTTCTCTAATTGTGCATGTTAAAAATGAAAAGAGATTAGAGCTAACAATCAAACCAATTAGAATCGTGGTGAAGAACGATTTTTTATAACTACTGAGCCAAAGTCTATAGATTCCTAGAAAAAATTGCTAAGAATAAAAATGTCTTAGAATCAGCCAAGAAACACTCTCAAATTTTTTCAAAATCTTTTAAGACATTTTTGAAATATTGAATTTTCTGAATTTTTCAGAAAATTAAAAATTGTCTATAAAAATTCTCAAAAAATTTAAGAGTGTTTCTTAACTAATTCTAAGACATTTTTGTTCTTAGCAACTTTTTCTAAAGTCTCTCGACGCCATTTTGTGAAAAAGAAAAAATTTCATACTAATGTAAAAATTTTCTGATAATCTTCAATCTCCATGATCACCGTTGATCATGATTAGAACATGACACACAAAAAACGAAAATTAAAATTATCAATTAACGAAATCATCGAACAAATAACTCCGTATTTAAATAAAGGTCTTCTAACGTTCCTAAAAATGCAACTAAACCACAATAAACAACGGAAATGGGAAGAAGATGAAAAACAATTCGCGTTAGGGCTTTATTATAAATCGCCAAAAGCTTATTTATTTTTAAAAGATCATAAAGAATTTCGTTTGCCGGTAGTAAGTTTAATTCATAATTATGGGTTAACGTGCTAAATTTAAAATCCGGAAAAAATCAAGAACTATTAAAACAATTACAAATTAAATTAGAAAACAAGTCCGATTTTGAAAAAGAATGCGTATTAATGTGGGATGAGATGTCAATTAGGCAAGGTCTTGATTATAATCTAAAGGAAGATTATATTGAAGGCTTTCATGACCTAAGTGACGACTTCGGCGGTAGGAGTCTGAAACTAGCTAAATCGGTTCTCGTTTTTATGTTGAGCGGGTTAACATATGATTGGAAGCAGCCACACATGTATTTTCCAACAGAGGGTCCTGTTTCTGGTCAAATTTTGCAAAATATTATACGCGACGTAATTAAAGTCTCCGAAGTAGGATTTAAAATTCGGCATATGGTTTGCGATCAGGGAGCCACTAATCAGAAAGCGATATCATTACTTAAAATAACTAAAACCGAACCTTTTATTGAATTTAATAATCGTAAAATTACTTTCGCGTTCGATGTACCGCATATTATAAAATGATTAAGAAACAATTTGATTAAACATAACTACAAAATGGGTCTCGAGTTAGTTTCATGGCGCGATATTTGCGAATTAAGAGAGCTGGAGCGAACAAAACCATGTAAAGCTGCCCATAAATTAACAGACCGACATCTCGATCCTAATAATTTTGATAAAATGAATGTAAGTTTAGCTGCGCAAATATTTAGTAATTCTGTTTACTCAGCATTAATGGCAGGTGCATCCTTCGGGGATTTAAAAAGTTCAACTGTTGTCGGGACTGCTAATTTTGTTAAAAATATTAATGATGCTTTTGATTGTCTTAATTCTCGTTATCAGTACGATGCAAATCTGTTATCTGTTTATCTGATAAAAATTCGATAATCGAATCCACTTTAAAGCAATTTTCAAATTATATCGATAAATGGTCTATTGAAGGCTGCAATAATCCACATTGTTTTCAAAATTTCGCGTTATCAGTTAACGGTATTTTATTATTGTGGGACGAACTTAAAAAGGAAGATAAACCATATTTATTAACTAGTCGATTAAATCAAGATAAATTAGAAAATTTTATCGGTGTAATGCGATCGCGATCCGGACATAATGCTGATCCAACAGCTATGCAGTTTCGTAGAAATTTACAATATGCTATAATGATTACATTATTAGTCCCTCCGGTGGGAACAAATTGCGAACCTGATCACGCGCGTTTATTAATCTCCGATTTTCAAAATAATAAAGATGATTCTACCGTAACCGCGACTAATGAAATTATTGATAAAAACATTGAAGACTGGTTTTTTTGTAATGATATTTTGGATTTAGAAGCATCTGAGAATCAAGCATGCAAAGATGAAGTCGAACAAGTTGTCAATTTACAACTTTGCATAAAAACTTATATTGCCGGTTACTTAGCTTTTAAACTCTGTAGTAAATTCAATTGTGTGCAGTGTGAAAAAAATCTAATAGATAACGTGACTGAATTAAATTCTACAGCTGATTTATTATTATTATGGAAAGCTTATCCACCATTAAAAGGGAAACCTTGTGGTGGATTAAAAGCTCCAACTAATTCATTTTTCTTATTAGTTTGTACGTGTTATGACATTTTTGAATCTGAATTTGCCAGAATAGCCCATTCGGAATGTATTGGTAATTATTTGTTTAAATTAATTAGTACTTGTATTGCTAGGAAGCATCCTGAAGTTTTTGCAGACACTTGTTCGGAACATCGTGATTATGTAATTACATTATTTATTAAAACTCATATTTTTTATCACATCAAATGGATGTCAAAAGATAATCGGGATAAAAAAAGTAACAAGCGCGTTAATTTACAAGAAGGTAAGCCTAACAAAAAGTTGCTTAAGCTTACTGGTTAATAGTATTAGGAATTATATTTTGCTTATTAGTTTAAGAAATATTAAGTAAATTTAACTGAATATTATAGTTTTCATTTTTATCTTTAAATCGATTAAAACTTTTTTATTTTGTTACTTAGATTTGTAAATAGTTTTTAATATTATTTTTGTTTTTCTTAGATAGTAAATTCAACTAATCGCAGGGTAGATGTTACTATTATTGTAAAAACTATTACTATTCATTTTAAGAATATATATGTTTACGATTAAAATTTTTACTTGCTTACAAGCATATCACAAAATCACAGTAAAATTAACATCTACCCTAATTTTTAAAATTATTTAATTTTTTTATATACTTAAAATTTTTTTAATTATATGCCTATGTATGTGTATAATAGATACTAATATGCGTATGCAAATTATTAATGAAAATGATTAATTAATTAACGAATAATTAATAAATAAATTTTAATTACTCATGACAAATAGTATAATTAATAATTAAATTTTAATTATTTATTACAAAAAGATATTATTAATAAATGTTAATTATTAATTATTAATTAATTAATTGGTAATTAAGATTTAATTCTTAATTCTGTCTTTTTAGAATAAATAATTAGAACGTAATTCTTAATTCTATCTTTTTATAATTAATAATTCAAATTTAATTACTAATTATATCTTATTATTAATTGTTATTTTATAATTAAAAATTTTTGCATGCCTGACATATGTATTTTTAAATTATAGGTTCAAGATTTAACTAATTTTTATTTTACAGATTTTAGTGGATAAATATCAAAATCAAAATATTTTTTTATCTTTCATTTTATTTAAAAATTTTTTACTTTAGTTTTAACTGTTCGTATGCGAGTCAGTCAATATTGAAGAAACTTTTGTAATATATTTTAAGGATTTATTTAATTTAATTTCTTTCAAAATATTAATTATTGTTTATATAACTTCTACAAATAATTAAATTACAAGAATTTAATAAAAAAAATTTTTAAACTTTGCAATAAAATTTATAATTTCATTATTTTGTATTTATGCTTGTAGATAACATCTCATCTTTTTTTCCTTTACCTCTGTATCCTTTGAATCCTATTCCTTTCCTGATGGAAAACATTCTGCTACCTTCCCGCTTGGTTTCCATCGAATGTTGTCAGTTATATTGAAATTTTTTATAAGATTATTATTATCATTACACATTATTATAATTATTATAATTATAATTATAATATAATAATAATAATAATAATAATTATTATTATTATTATTTTTATTATTACATTATAGTTATTTTTATGTATAACTGATTTCAACCAAACGCAGAATATTATAATATTTTAATTGCACATGAATGCACATATATATGTGGGGGCTCAGACTAGCCCGCCTCGACCAAGTCGACGGAAGCAGGTCTTTATTCCCCGCTCCGACGGAACCTAGTATGTTCCCCCTCGATCACAGATTGCGCCTCGCGCGAACCGCATCGATGGGTGGCGATCTCCAGTAGAGCTCCGGCTGGGCGCCCGAAAGGGTCTTTAAAGCATTGTGTATATTTCGACAATAAACTGTTTAATAAATTGAGCTTGTCCGTTTCCTTCCTCTCCTGACTATCACATTGTTAAGGAAGTGTATTACTTCCAAAGTGGTGACCCCGACGTGATAACGGGAGTCTTCCGCGTGAGAACACGCCACTCCAACGGAAACGCGCGCCGACCGCCATCTTGTTCGCAACGGCCAACGGCGACTTTGTCCAAGGTAACGACGAAGCGAGTCCGAACAGCTCCGACGCCCAGCCCAGCGATATTTGTGGTCGCCTCGTCGACAACCGGCAGCCCCTGTACGGCCGGCCGAGAATCGCCGCATCGCGGCACGTCTACCCACGGCCCCTCTACACCTGCCGAGGAAGCTAACGGCCATCCCATCCGGTCGCAGCCCCCAGGATCCAGCCGCGCAGACAGCAAGCGCTACTTCGTAGCACGACAGGTAGCTCGGAGAAGTAACGGCCTTTTCCAGTCGTCGCGCCATCTTCCGAATCTCGAGCGAGCGTTCTGTGTAGCGATTTCTTAAGGTGACCGAAGTTGGTGTATTCGGGACTCGTTTGCACCGTTTCGCGCTCGCTTCCCCGGTCTCGGTGCTGACCCGTGGCTAATAGTCTTCCGAACGGGAAAACGCGAAACCCGTGTTTAGCATCGCACGGCTAGCAACGAACGGCATACGTACGCCCCGTATCCCGCGATGCTGAGGAGCCCGAGCGCACAATACCCACTGCCCGCCGACTCAGCACCAGATGCTGCACCAGGGCGGTTTGCGGCCCTCCAATCCACCTCGGCCAGCGCAGAGGAGCACCGGCCGGTTGGGCGCGAGGTCGCGCCTTCATCCAACGACACATCGCGGGTCTTCGGCGAGCAGCGGGACAACGTCGAGTCCGTCGCCCGATGCGCCCTACCATCCTACTGGAGCTTCAACCCCCAGCTGTGGTTCGCTCAAGCGGAGGCTGCGTTCAATACCAGCAGCATTCGCAAGGATTCGAGCCGGTATGATCTTCTCGTCGCTCACCTGCCGCCCGACGTCGCTCAAGAGGTCTCGGATGTCATCTTGGCGCCTCCAGCCACCGACCGGTACGAGACGCTGAAGGCGGCCGTTCTACAACGGCTCACCGCCTCCGCCGATCACCAACTCCATCAACTCCTCAACGAAGTGCAGCTCGGCGATCGGACGCCGTCCCGCCTCCTTCGGCACATGAGACGCCTGGCCGGCGCAGCCATCTCCGATGACGCGCTGAAGATCAAGTGGCTGGACTTGCTTTCACCGTACGTCAGCCGGATGTGCAGGGTTCTCAAGGCAACCTCGCTGGATGAGCTGGCCTCGCTCGCCGACGAGCTCATCAAGTCGTCGCATCCGTCCGTCAACGCCGTCGACCAGCTCGCCTCACCGGCGCCTACGCCGTCCAGCGGGCTCCGGACGGGTTCCATCTCTCCCGCCCAATCACAGGAGTTGAGCGCCCTGCGCCTCAGCATGGTCCAGCTCGTCACCATGGTCCAACAGCAGACGGTCACGCTTCAGGCCATAGCCGCAGCCGTCGCACCCGGTTTCCAGCATCAGCGTGGGCGTTCCATGCCACGTCCCTCCTCGCAGTCCAACCGACAACAGCGAGGGCGCTCTCCATCACCGGCCGTCCGAAACACCAACTCCAGCTGGTGTTGGTATCACCAACGTTTTGCAGACCAGGCCGCCCAGTGCAGGGCGCCCTGTACCTTCTCAGCACAGGGAAACTAGCGCCGTAGCCGTCTCCGCAGGCAGACGCGGTTTGCGGACCTAACGAACAACGCCTGCACGTCACCGACCGCTCAACGGGGCTCAGTTTCCTCGTTGATACCGGCTCCGCGGTATCCCTATTGCCGCGCACGCACTTCAGGCGAGCCCTTCAACGGGGCCCACTCACACTCCGCGCGGCCAACTCGTCATCCATCGACACCTTCGGCTCGCACCAGCTGGTCCTGGACCTACGACTGCGGCGCCCATACGCCTGGAAGTTCATCATCGCTGACGTCGCCAATCCCATCCTAGGAGCCGACTTCCTGGCGTACTTCGGACTCGCCGTCAACGTACAACAGCGGCGACTCGTTGACACCGACACCACCTGTCAGGCTCCCTGTGCAGTCCATGCAGCGACAGTACATTCTGTCGAGGTAGCCATCCTACCTGAGGTGGCTCAAGGCCCCTTCGCCGACCTGTTGCGCCAGTATCAGGACCTAGCAACGCCTGGAAGCACCTCCATCCTACTTTCTGGTCTCGAGATCCAGCACCACATCCAGACTACCGGAGCACCTGCAGCAGCCAAGGCTCGACGTTTACTGGGTCCCAAGCTTGCTGCCGCCAAGGCCGAGTTCCGCTCCTTGCTCGAACAAGGCATTGTGCGATCATCGGATAGCGCATGGGCTAGCCCCCTGCGTCTCGTCCCTAAACCGGATGGTTCGTACCGCATTACAGGAGACTACAGGCAGTTTAACAGCAAAACCGTCCCTGATAGGTATCCGCTGCCTGTCATCGAGTATCTTCTCCTTGGACTAGGAGGCAAAATCTTTTCAGTTAACGACCTAAAGAAGGCCTTCTACCAGCTGCCAATTGCTCCAGAAGATATGCACAAGACAGCCATTATAACGCCGTTCGGCCTCTTCGAGTTCACCAGGTCGTCACTCGGGCTCCGCAACGCAGCGCAGTCCCTCCAACGCGCCATGGATCATCTTCTCAGGGACCTGCCGTACGCTCGAGCATACCTCGATGACATCATCGTTGCCTCGAGTTCGCCGGAGGAGCATATGGAGCACCTCAAAGCACTTTTCACCTCGCTACGCGCAGCCAACATCCGAGTCAACTTGGACAAATGCATCCTAGGGAAAAGCCAGGTTATCCAGCCGACACAGCGCAACTCCGACGTTTTCTCGGTCTCTTCAATTATTATCGACGCTGCGTTCCCGGAGCTGCGCGGCTCTTGGCGCCACTCAACGACCTTCTTAAGGCGCTGCCAGTTCGTAAGAAGGCGACACCCATCACCTGGACACCTGCAGCAGAAGCAGCATTCACGGCAAGCAAGCAAGCGCTAGCCAACGCGGTCAACGCGACCTTCCTGCGCGCAGACGCTCCCCGCAGGCTTCACACCGACGCCTCGGACCGCGCTATTGGAGCAGCGTTGGAACAGCGCGACTCGGACGGCGTGTGGAGGCCCCTAGGGTTTTTCTCGCGTAAGCTGTCCGACACCGAGCAGAGGTACAGTACGTACGACCGGGAGCTTCTGGCGTTCTTTGCAGCGGTCAAGCACTTCCAAGGCATCCTGGAAGGTGGTCCCTTCACACTGCTAACCGACCATAAGCCTCTCACTTTCGCTGCCAACCAACGTCCTGAGAAGGCATCGCCGAGGCAGGCCAGGCAACTGGATTTTATCCTGCAGTTTCCAGTCATGCTGGCCTACACGAAAGGCCCTGACAACGTTGTCGCCGACGCTCTCTCCAGAGTCGAAACTATCGACATGCCGGCCGAGCTGGACTTGTTGACGCTCGCCCGACATTAGGCCGACGACCCGGATTTGCCGCATCTTCTCCAAGCAGCACCTCTTTCTCTGCAGCCTCTCAACATCAACGGCACAGTTTTACACTGCGCGGTCGACGGCAACGTCATCCGGCCTTACATCCCGCGTCAGCTGAGAGACGCGGCCTTCCGAGTCATTCACGGACTCTCTCATCCCAGCATCCGGGCGTCGACACGACTCGCTTCGCAGAAGTACTTCTAGCCCAGCATGCGCAAAGATGTCGCACGTTGGAGTCGTTCCTGCGTTCCTTGCCAACATGCAAAGGTGCATCGCCACAACCGAGCAGCATTAGGCGATTTCACGGAACCCGACGCGCGCTTTGACCACATACACCTTGATCTGATCAAGTTGCCGCTGCACTCTGGATTCCAGTATTGCCTCACCATGATCGACCGGTTCTCCAGGTGGCCAGCAGCCGTCCCGTTGTCTGACCAATCAGCACCCAGCGTCGCCAAGGCTTTCTTCGACAACTGGATCTGCTTCTTCGGGACCCCGCTCACCATCACCACTGACCAGGGGACTCAGTTCGAGGCAGGACTTTTTACCGCTCTAGCTGCTTTGGTCGGAGCCAACCGAGTGCGCACCACGCCGTACCATCCGCAATCCAATGGTCTGGTGGAGCCACCGAACGCTCAAGGCGGCGCTCATGTGTAGCGCGCCCACGCCGTGGCCTCTCGCACTCCCAACTGTCTTACTTGGACTGCGCACGACCTACAAGGAGGACCTCCAAGCATCGCCAGCCGAGATGCTGTTCGGCTCAACGCTGCGTATCCCCGGCGAATTCTTCGTCACCTCGAGCCACCCGGAGGTCGACGCTCCAACCTTCGCCAGCGAGTTAAGGGCCCTGATGAGGTCCCTTCGGGCGGTGCCAGGATCAAGGCACGTACCACCTCGCAGTCCGTTTTTCCACATGGACCTCCGCACTTGCCCTTTCGTCTTCAGGAGACTAGATACCATCAAGAAGCCTCTCCAGCCACCTTATACTGGGCCACACAAGGTCCTGCGGCGCATCAGCGATCAGACCTATGAGATCGAAGTCAACGGACAGCCGAAAGTCATCTCAACATCGGCCCTCAAACCGGCCTTTTTGGAAACTGCCGACGCTCAACAGGCCGCTCAACCCAACCAGTCATCAACATCAGCCCCAACGCCACCGAGTCAACCTGAGCAGGCGCCTCCACCATCTCAGAGATCTGTCTCGTTCCATCTGCATCCTGCCTTCGTCACTGGCGGGGGAGTAGCTGTGGGGGCTCAGACTAGCCCGCCTCGACCAAGTCGACGGAAGCAGGTCTTGATTCCCCGCTCCGACGGAACCTAGTACGTTCCCCCTCCATCACAGATTGCGCCTCGCGCGAACCGCTTCGATGGGTGGCGATCTCCAGTAGAGCTCCGGCTGGGCGCCCGAAAGGGTCTTTCAAGCATTGTGTATATTTCGACAATAAACTGTTTAATAAATTGAGCTTGTCCGTTTCCTTCCTCTCCTGACTATCACATTGTTAAGGAAGTGTATTACTTCCAAAATATATGCTTTTTTTTTCTTATACTTTTGGTCAGTTAATTGTGTATTGAGGTACTGTTTTATTACTTTAGAGGTAAATAATTGCTTAGTACATTTTGCTGTAAATACTATTTTATTATTTACTTGACTTTTACTAAGGTTTAATGATATATTTTATATAAATATATGTTTAATGATAAATAGGTAGTTTTATTTTTAAATTAAATACAATAATAATAAAATTGTTATTAAATAATTTTTCATTTAAATAAATACAATCTCTCTTAAAACTATAATTGTTAAATTTATTTCTTTTTGTTAATTTTAGTTAATTTATTTAGAAAAATTGCTTAAAAACTACCTTATAGAATTTTCATATATATCAAAAACTAAATAATTTTCTTTCATAAACATTAATTATTAATTTCAAAAGAATGCCATTTTAAAAATAATTTGACGAATGCAATAGAATGAGTCTATTTATAAATAAAGTTTTTTTTTCATCGATCTACTACATAATGAAAATATTTTTAATTAAAACAATATTATTGATAAATATTCATAGCTTAATTAATGTTAAAAAATAGTTTTTTCCTATATATATATATTATTGTCGATAGTTAAAATTAAAGAATTCCAATAACGTGTCATAAGCAAATCAGAGAAATTAACTTTCTTAGTTTAATATTATATATTTAAAATAGTACCTAATATAATTTTTATTTTGGAAAAAAAAAAATTTTAAATGCGAGGAGATTCGAACCTAAGCAAAAAGGTCCCCTCGCGCCTTTAACTTGCATATTATGTGATAAAGATGGTACGTGTTCATCGGCCCCAGGTTAGTTTTTACATGTAAGTTTATATGTAAGTATACTTAAAGTAACATTTATTAAACAAATTAATTAATTAATTATACTATAATACTTATTCATAGATGTATATATGTATGTATATGAATATGTATGTATGTATGTATATATATATATACACATATTATTCTTTGCCCCGCCTACAATCCCCACTCCTCGGGGTTTTAATAAGCCGCTACGCTAGCGTCGCCTACTGGTCGGGGTGCTAACTTGCGCTTAAGTCGGCGACACTTTTCCATGGGACTTCGGCGTTCTATTAGGGTCTATCTTCTTTGACATAATAATGAGTAAAAATTAACAAATAATTAAATTACATGTTTTTTGTATAAGGTTAAGGTGTTTATTCATTGATATGCATGTCAATTCAGTAGTAGTTTTACATTTTTTTACATTTTTACATTTTTTAATTAATGAAGATTAATTACATTAAAAAAATTATGTTATTTTGTAAGCAACAGAAAGTATAGTTCTATTAAGGGGATGTAATACCGAAATTACAGAGACCTACTTAAAAAATCCCAAAAATTAAAAATACTATTAGCACTAAAAATCTGAAAAAAAATCACATATACTGTTTAAATTAAATATATACCGGTAAACGGTAAATAAACGGTATAAACGGTATATAAATTAAATATACCGTTACAGAGCGATTTTTTCAAAATAATTAATTTAAAATTAATTATATAGAAATAACCATTTTTTGATCGGTAATATATAGCTATAAAACAATGGTCCGCGGCTGCTCAAAAATCTCGTTCATTTATCCTAAAAAGATTTGAGAAAATTCATAGACTATCTTCAATCTAAATACAATACCGTTACAGAACGTTTTTTGCGATGAAGTACACTGTTTGCTGAAAAAAAAATAAATAGTGTTACTATTTTAATCGGTTTACAGATCCTTAAAAGCATTTCTTCTTTAGATAATTAATTTGTTAAAATATTTGATTCACATAAAAGAAAAACTTTTTCTTGAAGGATTTCCAAAACGTTTCGTTTTATGAATTTCTAATACATCTATTTAACGTTCTTGGAATGTATTACTGGATGATTTAACTATTAAGAAATATCGCACAGTTAAATGTTTTTAAAACATTCCAAAAACATTTTACGCAATATTTGCTTAATCCCTTTAATAAGGTTTTGGTCGATTTTAAGCCAGATGATTTTCCAAAATTTTAGTAACCTTTGGAAAAAGTTTTGTGTCGTAAATATACAGCGTAAAAAATGATAATGAGATATTTAAAAAAAATTTTGAAAAACTTTTTCTTGAAGGTTTTCCGATACTTTTCTCGTAAGGTGTATTATTAATTTATAATTTTGTTTAATAAGTTAATGAACAATTTTGTGCACATATGTCTGCATAATATTCTACACAAAAAGTGAACAATCTTTTGCATAGATATATCGATACAATTATGCATGATTTTATAAATTGATGCACATTTTTGTACACACATTTTACATACTTTTTTTTGTAAGGGATTAAAGTTATATATTTATAAGGATTATAAATGTTTCTGTGCGAGATTATTTCTATCGAAAAAGTTATATTCTAGCCAATGTTTATAGGATATTTTAAAAACTTTTTACCTAGAGTTATTTTTCTCCATTTTTAAGTTCTACAAAAACATCTTAAAAACATCTCATAATCGTTTTGTACATAATTTATTGGAAACGTTTATAGATCATTTATGCAAATGTTCCTGCAAATGTTTTTAATATGTTATATTCATATTTTTGATAATTGTTTTTGGTCTGAAATAATTCTGCAGAGAAGCATTAATATGACCTTTCAAAAATTTTTGGATAAACATTTGCATAAAAATTTATTTAACTTTTGGAACAATTTATTTCAGGAACATTTTTAAATCCTTCTAAAAATCTTCTGACTTCATGTAAAAGAAATGTTACCATCTTAAAAACATTTATCAAAACTTTTAATTTTTCACACTTAGAAGGTTATTGAGAATATTTTTTTAAATATTTTTAAAATGTTCTTTAAATCTTTTGAAAAAGATTAAATGATCAGATTAATTCACATTTTTTATAATATTATTAGGATGTTTTTAAGAGGTTACGAAATATATATTTGTTAATCGTTTCTAGGAAGTTTTTTTAATATTAATATAATGTTTATAACAGGTTTATGAAAACATTTCTGAAAAACATTTTTTAAAAACGTTTTGTGTTATGTGGGAAAGGTCTGCTTTAAGAAAGCATATTGGTTGGCAAAACCCGATAAATTCTTTCTATATCAAGAAAGATTTTGTGTCCATCATCTAGCCCGGGAAAGAGAGTTTTTATTTTGACAATCTACTCTAGCCGCCAGCCAAACCTAAATAACTCAAGAAAGAGCGAGGTTGTATCTTTAGATATTAAATCTAGCAGAAAGGCAGCTCTACCCAAAACAGTATTATAAAAGAAATGTTTTATTTTAAAGAATGATTTTATTTCTATATTCATAAATTGTAAAATATAAGTTATAAAATTTTAATCACTTTTATATAGATTCAAATAGACTTTAATAGTTTCAATTATTTTCACTATAATTTGCTTAGTTTATCAACAAATACTAAATTTTCTAACATGAGTGCTTGGTTATTGGTTTCCTATTATTTTGCTATTATGATTAATTTTTGACTATTTTTTATACACTTGCAGTACAGTGAACTTTAATTACTCCACGAAAAAAATATAGGTAGCAAATTTTTAATATTTAACTAAACATTTACTAACAATAATTTAGGTACCTGGAAATATTAATATTCTTAATTCCATTTTAATACTAGTATATCAATTGCGGACATTAAACTAAGTTCAGTATATTGCATATAATTGTACGAAATTTGTATTGTTTTCTTGGAAGTTTACCGTAAGGTAATGTATAGTTATGCGTTTATAAACATTCAAGTGACATATTTTGCTTGTGTTCTCTATCCTTTCTGCGTACTGTAATTTCAAAAATATTTAATAGCTTAAAAGACAGCTTTTCAAAAGTGAAACTCGCAATAAGGTAAATGTTCTTATTAAAAATAACATTAAATAGTAGGTTAAATTTTGTAGTTCATTGTCAAATTATGTAATTATGATTTTTTAGTAATTCCTATAACTCAGAAAAAATAAAAGAATTTTTGACTAACTCTCAAATAGTTTTTTTTTAATTATGAGCATAAAGTAATTTTAAATGAAAGTATTGTGGAAATCGAATTTGTACACAATTATGCATAACAGTTTCCAACTGTGTATGATTGTTTATAATTGTGTTTTTTGTGAAATCTGGAATGTGAATAATTATAGTTATATACACAGTCAGTAAAAGCTATGTCTACTAATATGCACAATTATATACAATTATGAATAATTATATACAGTTGCATCCAATTTATCACATTTTTAGTAGCTCAGATAAATGTAGAGTTTCTATGCATAGCAAAAAGCAGTAGTTGTAAAAGATTGTGCTCTTTATGCTCAGTAACATACAATTCTTAACAATTCTGAAAATTCACTTGTAATATAAACTATTAATATAAATTATTGTTTATTTATTCACCACATTTTTAATGCATCAATAACAGTATCTCATTGTATATAAATGTGTAAAATTGTTAATAAATGTTCATAATTGTGTACAATTGTAATACACATTCCAATTTTCACACTTAAAAATTGTTGTAAACTGTACATAACTGTTTAAAAGTAGGGTTACTAAAAGCCTATAAATTAACAAAAAATTTTAAATCTCATCAAAATTTAAACATATTTTTCAAATTAAAGTTGTTATATGTAGCCTTAAGATAACTCAGTTTGGTTCCTTTAACACGTTAATTTCTTAATTTGTAATTTAGAATTTTAAATACATATTGTCCCTTAATTATAGATGAGTAAAACAAAAATAAAAAAGAAATGTGAAAACGCTAAACGAGGTCGCTAAAGCGGAACAGTTGTAACGGAGGAAGAAAACGTATTCAAATCGTAGACCATCAGTCCGGTAAAAATAATAAATTACTAAAAGTATACAATTATTAAATTGATTGCACTTCTCTGGATTACTTTTCATTTTTTTTTAAATTTACATACACACACAATATATATTTAAACTACTAGAATAATATAAAGATACATAGAAAATAATCTTTGTAATTTTAAAATTTGAATTTTCCAACTATTAGAAAAATTCGTGAATTTCTTGTTTTCTTACACTATAAGTTATATGATAACCCGCGTAAAAAAATTTAAGCTTATATGAAGTTTGTATAAACTTTACGTTTGTCTAAACTTCATATGACGTTGGCTAGCAGGACTGAGCCGAACTTGGTAAATATTGATTACACAATTGTAGAAATTTTATATCAACATAACATAATGTCCTGGGTACGTTTAAAAATAGTTTTTTTGATCGTACAAAATTTGAATTAATAAAACAATTAAAAAAAATAAATTCTGGACCCAAGATTTGAACCTATAATTAAAGTTTATATGAACTTTATATAAACTTTAGGTTTGGCTAAACTTGATATGGGGTTGGCCCACGAGACTGAGCCGAATTTGTGTAACAGACTGTTCAAGTTTGGCGAAAGTGTATCAAAAGTTCATCAGAATTTGATATAAAGTTTTTATATGGTTTTGTTACAATTACTGACAAATAAAATAAAGTTTATACTAACAAGGAGAGTATCCCAGGTCTGGATCACGGATCTTGTCCTAACTCTAGGATAAGTTTTGTTATATAAAAATATGAAGAAAGCCAGAGTTATAGACCCTATCGCTCGATATTACGGAAGTTATACACTGTTAATGCTATTTTAAAAAAAAAAGAACCTTTACTTCAAATGCTTATATCTTTTAAACAATAAACTATCAACCCTCAAATATAAATTCATTTAAAAGCTGAAATAAAATAGATACAGTTTAAAAAAAAAAAAGCTCAAATCCGTTGCAATGGAGCAAAGTTATAGCAGAAATAAAAATTTGTAGAAATTTAGCTTAACAAATCACAGTGCTTAATTTTCGTCAAAATTTCTACAAATTTTTATTTCTGCTATAACTTTGCTCCATTGCAACGGATTTGAGCTTATTTTTTTTTTAAACTGTATCTATTTTATCTCAGCTTTTAAATGAATTTATATTTGAGGGCTGATAGTTTATTGTTTAAAAGTTATAAGCATTTGAAGTAAAGGTTCTTTTTTTTTTTAAAATAGCATTAACAGTGTATAACTTCCGTAATATCGAGCGTTAGGGTCTATAACTCTGGCTTTCTTCATATTTTTATATAACAAAACTTATCCTAGAGTTAGGACAAGATCCGTGATCCGGACCTAGGATACTCTCCTTGTAAGTTTAGCCGAACTCAATATCAACGTGATATCAAGTTCAAGTATATAAAGTAATATAATGTTGATATCAACATACCCAAAGAAAAATTTAAAAAATCTTCTTTTCGATAGAGTATCCGTAAAGTACGACTTTACGTACTGTTTTGCGGACGTAAAGTGCGACTTTACGAACACGTGTACAGTCTTTACGGACACGTGTACAAAAAAAATATTGTATTGAAATTGCTAAGAACTTTACGGATACTCTCTCGAAAAGTAATGTTCGCGCCTCGGCCGTAAACTTTTTCAGCCTCGCATGTAAAGTAGCGATCCTCGGACCTGCTTCGCAGGTCCTTGGACGTTACTTTCCACACTCGGCTGAAAAAGTTCTACTTTACGGCCATGGCACGAAAACTACTATTAACTGACATCATTAAGTATACATCGGTTAGAAAAATGGATATTTGAGATGTAACCAAAAAATTCGAACCTGCCACTGAAAAGTGTTGTCCATTTCGTTAGTCTTGAAGACATAACCTGAAAGAAGAAAATTAAAAAAACCACAAAGTATCTATGTTTACATATTAGAATATTAATTAAAACATAATTAAGAACGTAAAATTTTCAATTTAAATAGAAAAAACTTATTTGATGCAGCGGTCCAAAATGAATCTTCGTGTGTCGTATTTTCTATTCTGACATCGTTGTCCAGATTACGCCTTAATATGTACACCGATCGGGCAACGATGCTCTGTCAACTCGTTTACATACTAAACGGCGACTCACGATTATTACAACTGCAGTTATTAAACTGTCAGATATGAAAAAATAACCTGATCTGCTGGTCCTTCTCGCGCCGCATTCGCAACGGTACTGACGAATCGGTTAGATATCGATAAATTAGCGGATGAAAAAAAAACAAAACAATGTTGTTTTGGCAACTAACCCTAGCGTCAGTTCACTCGCGAGAGCAGCATGAAAAGGATTAGCGGACCAGGTTATATTTTGCGAATCTGAACGATTGATAAATTGTATTGTTTGTGTAATTGTAATAACCGTGAGTCGTCGTTTAGTGTGTAAACGAGTTGACAGAGCATTGTTGCGCGATCGATGTACATATTAAGGCGTAATCCGGACAACGATGTCAGGATAGAAAATACGACACACGAAGATTCATTTTGGACCGCCGCATCAGATAAGTTTTTTCTATTTAAATTGAAAATTTTACGTTCTTAATTATGTTTTAATTAATATTCTAATATGTAAACATAGATACTTTGTGGTTTTTTTAATTTTCTTCTTTCAGGTTATGTCTTCAAGACTAACGAAATGGACAACACTTTTCAGTGGCAGGTTCGAATTTTTTGGTTACATCTCAAATATCCATTTTTCTAACCGATGTATACTTAATGATGTCAGTTAAAGAAGATTTTTGAAATTTTTCTTTGGGTATGTTGATATCAACATTATATTACTTTATATAATTGAACTTGATATCACGTTGATATTGAGTTCGGCTAAACTTAGTATAAACTTTATTTTATTTGTCAGTAATTGTAACAAAACCATATAATAGTACATTATGCAACTAGTGTGCGAAGAACGTGATTCTCGCACGCGTGGGAATTTGACACCCGAGCGTAGCGAGGGCGTCAAATTCACGCAAGTACGAGATCACTTTCGCACACGTGTTGCATATACTATTTTTTAAAACAAATGTCGCGAAGGTCGATTAAGTAGAAAAATAAATATAAACGCAGAACCAAATAATTTTAATTAATTAATTAATTTTCATAATTTTAATTTTAATAATTTTAATCCATAATCAGATATATCTGAGTCAGTATCGGTATCCATATAAATAGCACGTTATTATGTAATGTTAACAAGAAACTGTGTCTTCAATTTTTATGTACACAACGACAGTATGCTTTCCTATCAGCGCGGAAAATACAAAAAAGATATAAGTGGGAGGGAGAATTAGTTGCATAACAGTTGATTGGTTTGAGGGGCGGGTCTATCGATACAGCATGAATATACAAGCGAATTCTACGAAAACCACCAAAACACTTTGGAATTTTTTGTACACGCTACGTTCTTCGCACATTCTGTAACGTTCTTCGCACCCGCTACAGTACAGTGTGTATATTGGGCTCTTCGCACACGCTATAGATGCTTGCAAAATCGATCTTCGCGCACGGCGTTTTAAAAAAACTTTATATCAAATTCTGATGAACTTTTGATACACTTTCGCCACACTTGAACAGTGAGTTACACCAATTCGGCTCAGTCTCGTTGGCCAACCCCATATCAAGTTTAGCCAAATCTAAAGTTTATATAAAGTTCATATAAACTTTAATTATAGGTTCGAATCTTGGGTCCAGAATTTATTTTTTTTAATTTTTTTATTAATTCAAATGTTGTACGATCAAAAAAACTATTTTTAAACTTACCCAGGACATTATTTTATGTTGATATAAACTTTCTACAAATGTGTAATCAATATTTACCAAGTTCGGCTCAGTCCTGCTAGCCAACGTCATATTAAGTTTAGACAAACGTAAAGTTTATACAAACTTCATATAAGCTTAAATTTTTTTACGCGGGAAATGAATTTATTGATCTTTACAAGCCAAAGAAATATTCCTCACAACTCAAGTAAGGCGGACTGTATTAATACCAGCCACTTTAAAAACCTCACAGGATGAGTGTTAGAAAAAGACTAAGACAAGCTAGGTCAACAAAAATATAAAATTTAATTGATTGTAGTATAAAATTAATTAAAAGTTAATAAGACGGAAAAAAAATTGTATTTCGCCCTGAGTATGCCTGGTGGGCTCATCAGTAGAGTCCAGGCATCTCGTCTCTAGATACAAATGACAGATACATATTGTATATATCTTTTAATCGATTTAAATAGTATCCATAAAGGTGGATGCGTTTGTCACCTGGATTTATAACAAATAATTTTCTAATTTATTGTTTAAATGAATTCTTTTGTTGCTTGAAATCTGGTAGTCTAACGAGATTTCGAGATATTTGTTCTCAAAGCTATTTTACATTTAGTTTTCTGGGATGCAGTTTGTTTGGGTTATTGGAGTATAAAACACCACTTTTATTTCATTTTTTATAATATTTTTAAACCTAAAAAATAATTTGTTTTACCAACCAGATGTGAGGTGGGAAAGTGCATTCCATCAAATGTGTTTGCAACAGAAGTAGAGGTTAAAGTTACGCTTCAAAATATGTTGAATAAAACGGTAGAGAGGTTGTGTGAGGCTGTCACACTTGATTGGAGTGAAGACATTTTAAACAATACTGATTTATACAATACTTCAGGCTTCGACAGCTCATCCAGGCATACAAATTCTGATCAAAAATGTGAAAGCCCGGAAAATGATAATTTTGATGCACAGCAATTTTTGATTGTAACGAGTATTTTACTAATTAAGTTAAGGTAAGATTAATGTTGAAGAACATTTATCATACATTTACTGTAAACTGCTAATTTAATTAAAATGCCTAATCTTGCATTAATTTGACTTAATTATAGAGCAATAAATATTGCGTGTAAGATAACAAAATTTGAAATAATTTCATTGACTCTTATTTTTAACTAGGAGAATGATTTCAATTACTGCCCTCTGAAACCACTTTGCTTTTAGCAACAATTCTGTACTTTTATGAACCTTAATTGTTTGGTTTTTGAAAACTTAATTATAATCTAATGTCTGCAAATCTTAATTAAAATCAACTAGATGGATATAACATTTTTTAAATTGTTACGTGTCGAATCAAACTACATGTATTGATTTTAAAACCTATTTTTAGTTGATTAACCTATGCTGCAAATGAACTCACTAATTATGTAATTACTATACAACTAATCATAATTAGGAGACAGTACTTAAAAGTATGGAAATCTTGTTAACTAGCCAATGTACATAATTAATGCATTACATTCTGATTAAAATCAATTAATATATATATCTAAATTACAATTCTTATTCTGTAAACTATGTTTATTTTATTTTTTACGTGTTTAACATTAAGATTTAAAGATGAATGTTGAAAAACTAATAATGTAGTAATAAAGTAGTAATTTTACTACAATAAAATAATGATAACATTACTATAATCGTGAGTTAAGTCCATCCGAAGAATGTAGCTGGATAAATCCAACGCCGCAAAGTGTTCGGTTCTGCCGACTGTTGCGAATTGCCTTAGAGAAGGAAAATAAGGAAACAGTTATGAGAGAATTTAAACGATTATCTGAAGAAATAAATTTGCTAGTACCACACTCATTTTTCATGTCAAACGGCAAAATAGTTACTGTAAATTTTAAAGTTTCTAGAACTATGTTTGACGGAAAATGTGTCAATATAATCACTGGGAATAGAGCAACTTCAAGATGTCCTATCTGCTTAAAAACAACTCACATGTTTAATTTGTGAGATCCCTTTACTCCTGTAGAATAAACTTTACAGTTTGGATTAGGGTTATTGAATGTTGAGATAAAAAGTTTTGAACAGCTTCTTCATTTAAGCTATAAATTAACGATTAAGGAGTGGGAGTTATTTAGTCACGAAAAGGTAATTTTATTTTCATTTCAGATTAATCTCTATAATTATTGTCCTTAGCACATAAGAAGTAACTAGAATTTATTTTAATGCACGTTTTTAAAAATATTTAATTTAACTATTTTTCTTAAAATAGCTTTTCTAACAATTATCAAAGTACAACCACATTGAATCATAATTATCAGAGATAATGCTAAATTACATTTGGAAAACTGCTATAATATTCTTAGAAAAATTTAATAAACAAAAATTACTTCAGCAAAAAAAAATTTTAATGCTTTTGGTGTAAGAGTGGATCAAGTTTTACAAGACCATGGGACCACGAATACCGGAAATTTAGCACGAAAATGTTTTCGCAGTCCGGAGAAATTTGCTATGGGTTTAGGATTAAGTGAAAAATTCGTATCGAACATAACTCTATTGCTTCAATTATTTAAATGCAAAAGAAAATTAAAATTGCGCGAAACCGAAGAACTTTGTTGGAAGACGTATGCCATGCATTATGAATTATATCCTTGGGCGCGCATGAATCCAACAATGCATTAATTCCTTCAGCATGGTTGTGAGATATCAAGTAACTTTCCCTTACCGATTGCCTACTATGCAGAAGATGCACTTGAATCATCCCATAAATATTATAGAAGGAATATGATGATACACGTTAGGCAAAATAGTAGGAAGTATTCCCTATTTGACGTATTCAAGCGAGCAGTATGCATGAGCGATCCAAAAATATCACTAGTAAAAATTGAAGACCGCTTGTGCAAAGTAAATAAAAATAAGATAACCTCGCAAATGTTGAAATTCATTGATGAAGTGTAAGTTACTTGCTTGAACATTATTTTGGGATGTTTAAACGACAAAAGTTCTATACGCTTACCAATGATATTAACTTCAGACTGTAACGTGGTATTTCGTCCTAATACCAGTTACAAGTTATTTATTAATTTATACAGGGACGACGGCCCCGAAGAACGCGTCTTTGTCGTCGCCGTGGGTTAATGAGTTAACCCGTCGGGACACGGTAGCGGAGATAGGACGATCTCCTACGTACCGACACACGTGGCGGGAAAATCGGGAATCGGAACAATGATTATTGCGGGTTAATTTATAATTAATAATAACGCGACCGTTATATAAAAACAAATGAACAATATTTATTTATGAAGGCTTCACGGAGGTACCCGACAATGTATAACGGGGCGTTCTCCCGGTCGCGTGGTATATACGCGGCAAGCAGGGGCTGCCCCCGTGCTCGCCCCGCGCAATACCCAATCGGTTTCGGTAGCACCGGTGTGCTACCGAACAAACATACGTGCACACACACTCAACACACGCTAATGTATACCGACCAATGTCGGGTACTTACCGGGCTGGGTTGTCCATAGGCCCTGGTGTGCGTCGGCGCCCTGACGTCTGCTGGCCGGTGGAGTCGGTCCGGTTTCCCGTCGTCCTCGACGGTAGTTTGCAGGTGCGGCCTGATGCCGCGGCGATTCGCCTACCTCGGGGAATACTCAACCCGAGGTAGATGGTCCTTCGCACTGCACTTACACGAACTCACGAGCACTCGCGTACGGTCCGGTACTTCCCGTGGCGCGCGAAACTAAACGGCAGCGTACTGAGCTTTTCGGGAATTGTCGTATTCCCGAAAAGTACCTAACACACACACACAATAACAATTGTATATACGGATGCTCGCACACATCCTCGGTCGTCGACATAAACACGCGTATTTCGTGGCCTTGAAGAGGCAACGCACGAAACAATAACAACGTTCAAGATTTTAAGATACAATATTCTACATACATACGAAATAATGTAATACAGTAAGTATTATTTATTTCATTGCAACGACGTCTCGTCGCAAGACTCATCTATTAATTTGTATCATTTTCTTGAGTATCGTTAATCTTATTTCATTATAAGGTAGTTGCATTCTATTTATTATAAAATTCTATTGAGTTTGGTAAATTCTACTTACAAACATAAATATTTTCGTTTTCAGTAAAAATTAATTTATTATTACAACTTTTTAGATTAAAAGAAGATAAATAGACGATAATGCTTTAAAATTGTGAGAATAGTTATTTATGCACTAAGGGAGTAAAATAGGCATTAATTCCCAGGATAAAAGTTCATCCAAGAGAATAATTGCCTTTTACTCTCAAAGTGCATATAAAATTTTTCACTCAAATCACTTTGAAAAAGCCAATTTATTCGAAAACAATTAATTTATAAATTTCCAAATTTTTTTAATATTCAAAGATTTTTTACTATATTTAATTGAATATGATAAGTGTAATTTAGTATTTTTAGGAAAAGGCTAAAATAAGTGTTAAAAGAAGAAAGTAAGTCTACGGTGTAAAGTTGAATTTACAGATGGTTAGGGTGAAAAATAATATAAAAAACTGTAACAGCATACTGTACTGAACATTTGCACATTAGAAATTAAATAAAGTTCTTAAATAGCTCATTAATTAAGTGCTTTATTACAGAGTAAATCTTGAAGACCAAGAAACTACAGTTCATGTGCAAGTAAATCAAAATGATGATAGTAAAACCGATTGTAGCGAATATTAAGGCATAATATGTTGACAAGACTTGTAAATATATACATTTGACGCATGTGATAAAAAATACATATGCATTATAAAATTACTACAGAATGTTTTTTGTTTTCAAACATACATGCAATACATTAAGCAAACTAAAACATATGTCCAGTATAAGAAATATATGATTCTCGAATTAAAATTTTGTTCACTAAAATTCCTTTTTCACTAATAACTGAAAATAAAATATCTTACAAATGTTTCTCTCCTACCTTTTTTGAATCTTTCTTAAAAATATTTTAAAAGTACTTACGATTTTTTTAAATGTATTCTTTTAATGTTAAAATTTCAGATGCATAATTCTTTGCAAAAAATATTTCTTATTTTTCAGAAAAAAATTTTTTATATTCTCAATGTGTTACGTATGCAAAGAATAAAAAAGTTACTTCATAGCAGTTAAAGAGTGTCAATGAACGAAAGGTATGTTAACTACGTCTTAAAAGTGTGCATAAATAAGTGAGCGCGAGTAACAACGAGTTCCTTTGTTTTGAGTCACAAGGAGAGGACCAGACCTGCAGGAAACGGATCTTTACCAAACTCAAAGATATGATTGATACTAAAAAATATGAAGAAAGCCAGAGTCATAGATTCCAAAGACCTTTTTTACTACAGGTATAAGAAAACAACGAAAAAGCTAAGCCTAAAAATGAATACATTTTTTAATTCAAAATATTTATCAAAATATCGATTAATTCTTATTTCTTTCATAACTTTTGTCTAAATCACGATATTTTAGCTTCTTGCATTTATATCCAATCTACCCGATATCAGTTTTCTTCTGGATTTCTATTTGGGAGCATATATCTATTTATTTCCGAGTTAAAAGCGTCTAAAGTCAAGGGTTTTTCGGCGAGATTTTTCGTTGTTTACTTATATCTATCTTAAAAAAGGGCATTGGGATCTCTAACTGAGGCTTTCTTCTGGTTTTTATAGTAGAAATCGTATTCTAGAGTTTGGAACAGATCCGGTTCCCGCAGTTCTGGTCCTCTCTTTGTCAGTAGTATCAGAGCAAAGTTTTGAAAAAAATTAACTGGATATAATTTGATAATCACATAATCGAGAATAATTTAAATATCCAAATATAACAAATTAAAAATAAAAATACTCTTTTTCGGGTAAGTTTGGTTTGGCTGCCTTACTGCTAGTTTAGAATCTAAAAATAAAAATACTCTTATCAGGGTTTTTAGGGTTTCGCTGCTTTCATGCTAGAATAGATATAAAAATAATATCTTTCATTCGCAGGTTCTTTTGGTTTGGACTGCCTATCTCCATACTAGAAAAGATTATAATAATACAAACACTCTTTTATAACCCGGAATTGGGTAGAACTGCTTTTCTGCTAGATTAGAATCTAAAAATAAAAACTCCCTCTTAATTTGATTTGTCTCCCTGCTAGATTCAATTATATTAATAAAAACTCTCATTCCCGCAATATGTTCGTGTGGCAGGTTTCCTGTCTGCTAGGATAGATTATCAAAATAAAATCTTTCTTGGCCGGGTTATTTGGTTTTACCTGCCTGTCTGCCAGATTGATATTCAGAAAATTTAATCTCTCTTTCCCGGGTTATTTGATTTTAGCTGCCTGCCTGCTAGATTGGTTACCAGATAATTTAATTTCTCTTTCCCGGGTTATTTGGCTTTAGGTGCCTGTCTTCTGGAATTGAATTTGGAATATTAAATCTCTCTTTCCCGGTTTATTTGGTTTAAGCTGCCTGTCTGCCTGATTGACATTCAGAAAATTTAATCTCTCTTGATATTCAGAAAATTTAATCTCTCTTTCCCGGTTTATTTGGTTTTAGCTGCCTGTCTGCTAGATTGGAGTTCTGAATATTAAATCTCTCTTCCGGGGTTATTTGGTTTTACCTGCCTGTCTGCTAAATTGGCTTTTAGAAAACGTAAGCTCTCTTTCCCGGGTTATTTGGTTTTAGCTGCCTATCTGCTAGATTTGCTTTTAAAATATTAAATCTCTCTTTCAGGGTTATTTGGTTTTAGCTGCGTCCCTGCTAGACTGGCTTGCGTATAAATTAATCTCTCTATCCCGGGTTATTTGGTTTTAGCTGCCTGTCTGCTAGATTGGAGTTTGGAATATTAAATCTCTCTTTCCCCGGTTATTTGATTTTAGATGCGTATCTGCTAATGTTAATATATTTATAGTAATCCTTCAGATTAGTATCATAATTCTTTAAGAGCAATAAGCAGGCGCTACGACCAGTGCGCGCGTAGCGCAGTGGTTAGCGTGAACGCCTTCGGATCCGAAGGGGCTCGGGTTCAAGACCCGACGCCCGCTTCATTTTTTATTCAGCACTTAAAAGTCTCATGTCACAATATATATATATATATATATAGAGAGAGAGAGAGAGAGACATATTGCATTTAGCATCGCCATGATATGTGGTAAAATTTCATGTTGAATCAACATTTGCTAATTATCGGAATTAGAGAGAGAGAGTGTTTAAAAAATAAATATTATTTCGGTGAGTGTGTTTAACGTACTTTTATATTTTTTTAATTCATAAAAACCTACTAATTAATTGTAGGATTCTAATTGATTCTTTTTTTATTTGCAGCTAGAGAAAACAATAATTATTATAAATCGACCAATTTAAATGTCCGTAAGCTTCCATAAATGCGTTGTAAAAGGTAATATTTTAATTCTAAAATATTTAAAATTGCTATTTATTATATTTATTTCGGAATATTACTCGCCTGAGATATCTCTTTAATATATTATACCCTCACCTAATTAGTCGAAAATGGTATACGACTATGAAATTATTTCTGTACTTCTTTTAAAATATAACATTTCAATCGGTTGGACTTTAACATATTTATTAATATACTTATACTTAGTTCGCATTATAGTAATTTACGGTAATAATCACATTCAATCTTTATTAATACTCATTCAATCAAGGTTTACTTAGAGTAATAAAAATAGTTAAGGATTAATTGAAGAAATATAAGAATAATTAATATAAGCGAAATTAGCTTAAAAAATATGCTATTTTTTTAAATCTACCAATATTTCAATGTGTGTATATGTATATTGTGACATTACATGTCGATTAATAAATAAAGAAAAGAAAGAAAGCACAACACTCGCGCACACGTTCATTTAATTCGCGTTATTAGGCCTCACCGGTATCGGTATGCCGGAGGCTTTTGCGAGCCAGACTACACGTGTAGTCGCGAAGACGATGTCGGCTACGTTGTCGGCTGCGATGCACGGGCGCGCATTGGGAGACGACGCTTCCCAAGTATACATACATTGTTGTATCTGCGACCTCTCCAGGAATATAACCCAGGTTTAGGGGAATTATCACCTGGGGGAAATGATATTGCTCTGTTTCTGTCGCTAATCCGTGAATGAGCGACAAAGATGAATATATGTGATATTCGCAATTAACATTCGTCATAGAAGATCTTGATTGTTATTGGTTAGTTAATACCCGGTCGAAAAAAATAAGTGAAAATTTAACTAAAAAATTTACTTAAAAATTTAGTTAAAAAGGTAGCTATTATCAGTTAAATTTTCAATTACAAGGATTCAAATTTTTCAGAATAATATTCAATTTAAAATTTGATTATTATTAGCTATATTTTTAACTGAATATTTAAGTAAATGTTTTGTTGCCCTTAAAACAAAAATGCAGTTGAAAATTCAGTTAATTAAATATTTAATTGAAAATGTAACTATTATTAAGTAAATTTTTAATTATATAATTTGGTTATTATTAGCTATATTTTTAACTGAATATTTAACTAACTATTTAGTTGCACTGGAAACAAAAATATAGGTAACAGTCAAACCGATATTCAAACGAACAATTGTTTTTGTAGATCAATGTGAAATATTTAAGTTAAATTTCGGTTTGACTGTTTACCTCCAATTATTTTCGAGTTATATCCTTCGGCTATTCCTAACAGCATTCAACGTTGCGGAAACGTTGTGCCAACATTAATTTCGCAACATTCCAAAGATGTAATGAAAGTTGCGGCAATGTTGGAGAAACGTTGCTGTAACGTGGGAAATTACCGCTAATATTTTGTAAATTGCCGCGATGGGTGGAAAACAACGTTGAAACAACGTCTAAGTAACGTTGAAGAGCATCGAACATTTCCCACGTGGCAACTTTCATAACGTTGGAATGTTGCTAAAATAACGTCGCCACAACGTTGTCACATCACATGGCCAAAAAGTCATTTTTTTCAAAAAATTCGATTTTTTGATTGGTTACTGCTCTGGTACTAATTGAAATTTAGGTCTAAAAATTTAGCTACACTCTATTCAAGTAGTTTTTTACTGATTTCATACATTAAAACAAAATTCTATTTTTTAACTGGATCACTTCACATGGAATCTCCCATATACATAAATATGGGCTATTTCACGTCAAGTGGTAGGATGAAAATTTTAAATCACTCCAAAATTTGAGAACAGGCTGGAAACATCTTCCAGAACATACAAAAAAAATTTAAGTGTTAAAAATAATTTGCTTAAGTTATTCGACCATGAAAAGTGGAAATTTTTCAATTTTTTAGAAATACTTCTATTTTTAAAGCCATTTATCTCAAAATATGTTGATTTTTTTGAAAAAATATTACAAACAACTTTTGTTTAAGGGGATGTCGGACCCGTAGCCTCCATCAAAAGCCGCTCAATCTCGCGGCTTCGAATGGCGCTGTAGTCAGGTGTCGATTTCTACGATAAACGTACTTAAAACATAAATTATAAATTTTACAGCTACATAGAGCTGTTGAAAGATACTTTCCCCCCTAGCTATGACTAAACTTAAAGTAATTATAATATTACTCTTGGCAGCAAATGTTTATTTTTTTAAAAAAATGTGAAATACGTTGCGTGTAGCATTACGGCAGATATAGATTCATTGAATATGAGACGTATTTCACATTTTTTAAAAAAAATAAACATTTGCTGCCAAGAGTAATATTATAATTACCTTAAGTTTAGTCATAGCTAGGGGGGAAAGTATCTTTCAACAGCTCTATGTAGCTGTAAAATTTATAATTTATGTTTTAAGTACGTTTATCGTAGAAATCGACACCTGACTACAGCGCCATTCGAAGCCGCGAGATCGAGCGGCTTTTGATGGAGGCTATAGCTCCGACATCCCCTTAAATTAATCTTTAGAACTTATCTACCCTGGTTACATTTCTTAATTTTGAAATCTCGAAGAGATAGAACACCCGGACATATTGAATATCAAAAAAAGGCTACCACACCATAATCGATTTTAATCGAACACCTCTCGAAAGTTCACATTGTTCGCAAGCTTTCGAATGGCTTGGGTTAGCTTATTGGCTAAGACCGCTGTTGTAAGTTATGCCTCATAAACCTCATAAAATCACTAATTTTCACGTATTTTAGGACATAACTTACACCAAAGGTGTAATATATATAATATATATATATATCTGGTAATGAACAATTAACTTACCAAATATAGTAAAGTGCATATACTTAATTATAGTATTTAGTAAAAACCTATTAAAATTTTAGATTACTTTAAACGGATCTAAATAGAACTTTACCTCCTAAAATTAATTTATTTAAGTCATCGCCAAGAGTCCTATATGTCATTAATATTTTGTACTTTTAGAGTAATAAAAGTTTCTTCTTAATTAAATTAATTTTTGTATTAGTTTTAAAGAATTATTTATAACATTTTAGCGGTATATAAATAAAAACCTGTTTCTTCCATTTCTCCCGTAATTCGTAATTTGCACCCTCTTTCAAATATTGCGTTTTAATCCATAATTATATCCAATTTATTTTTCCCTTTAGTTACAGAGCCCATATATTTATTTTAATTATTATAAACAAAGGCATACCTTAAATAACCTTTTGTTTCTAATAAATACATACTTGTTTATTTAAAATATTGTTTTATATAAATATACGTAATCTACTTACTTATATATCCATACAATTTTTAAATTTTGATTTGAATAATATTTAAATTAAATACTACTAAAATAATAATTTTCGAAAAACTTTTGAAATGTAATTCGTATTTTATATTGCCACTGTTAAAATGTGAATTTTCTTTTGCCATTACTGTTTATAATAGAATTATCTTAAAAATGCAATAATTAATGTATTTAATTTTTAATTTATTGTATATTTCACATATAGATATTTGGAAAAGTGTATGTTATACTTGATTAATATTTATTGTATCTTCGAAAAATTGTGCATATTTTTAAAAACATTACATTAAATTTTAGGTCCGTTTTTATTTTATGAGTTTTATCAGGAATAAGTAAACTAATACACATTCTTTCAAGTTATATTCACAACTTTTTTTTGCGCACGGAAAAAATACATATATTATTCTTGAAAAAACAAGTAACACGTACACACACACACGCACACACATACACACACACACACACACACACTTCTGGATTAGAATTTCTAATTTCAATGTAAATGTTATATAAAATACATGCCAATATTCAACTTAAAAAAAGTGTAAGTGCGCTACAATTGATTTTTTATCCAAAAGTTTGAAAGAAAGCTTGGAGCAATACCTTTCAAATAGTCTGTAGCATTTTTATGGCCTTCAGTTCTGTAAAAAGTTATTATAATTTAAAGAAAGAAAAAAAATTCACAAAAAACGACATGATAATTCCCATTTAAATTTTAAAAAAAATTTCGTGTTTTTTAAATTATCATAACTTTTTACAGAACTGAAGGCCATAAAAATGCTACAGACTATTTGAAAGGTGTTGCTCCAAGCTTTCTTTTAGATTTTTGTATAAAAAAAACAATTGTGGCGGCCTTGCACTTTTTTCAAGTTGAATATTGACATGTAGTTTATATAACATTCACTTTGAAATTATAAATTCTAACCCAGAAGAATAAATTCCAGACACAATTAGCAACGAATGTTACATATAATGTTCTATAGTAAAAATTGATAGATTTTGAGTTAAATATTGGTAAACCCAGCTGGTATTGAAAAAAACTTGGAAAAATCCACTTTTTGAGGTTAGAATAACCAAAATAAGATTCCAGTACCTAAAAATTTTTTTCTTTATTCTGAAAAACATTTGGAATGTGTACCCAAAATTTTATTCATTTTAAAATTTTGATCGGACCACTTCACGTGGAATACCCCATATATATATCTCTCTATAATATATAAATATTTCGCCGCCGCCGCCGCCGCCGCCGCCGCCGCCGTGTCTAAGAATTCAGAATTCAACATATATATATATGTTTTATATATATATGTCATATATATGTTATATATATATGTTATATATATATATCTCTCTATAATATATAAATATTTCGCCGCCGCCGCCGCCGCCGCCGCCGCCGCCGCCGCCGCCGCCGCCGCCGCCGCCGTGTCTAAGAATTCAGAATTCAACATATATATATATGTTTTATATATATATGTCATATATATGTTATATATATATGTTATATATATATGTCATATATATATGTCATATATATAAGTGTGTGTGTATGCGCGAGCGTGCGTGCGTGCGTGCGTGCGTGCGTGTGTGTATGTGCGTGCGTGCGTGCGTGCGTGTGTGAGTGTGTGTGTGAGTGTGTGTGTGTGTGTGTGTGCGTGTGTGTGTACGTGTTATTTGTTTTTTCAAGAATAGATAATATATGTATTTTTTCCGTGCGCAAAAAGAAGTTGTGAATATAACTTGAAAGAATGTGTATTAGTTTACTTATTCCTGATAAAACTCATAAAATAAAAACGGACCTAAAATTTAATGTAATGTTTTTAAAAATATGCACAATTTTTCAAAGATAAAATAAATATTAATCAAGTATAACATAAACTTTTCCAAATATCTATATGTGAAATATACAATAAATTAAAAATTGAATACATTAATTATTGCGTTTTTAAGATAATTCTATTATAAACAGTAATGGCAAAAGAAAATTCAAATTTTAACAGTGGCAATATAAAATACGAATTACATTTCAAAAGTTTTTCGAAAATTATTATTTTAGTAGTATTTAATTTAAATATTATTCAAATCAAAATTTAAAAATTGTATGGATATATAAGTGTGTAGATAATTTATATTTATATAACACAATATTTTAAATAAACAAGTATGTATTTATTAGAAACAAAAGGTTATTTAAGGAATGCCTTTGTTTATAATAATTAAAATAAATATATGGGCTCTGTAACTAAAGGGAAAAATAAATTGGATATAATTATGGATTAAAACGCAAATTTTGAAAGAGGGTGCAAATTACGAATTACGGGAGAAATGGAAGAAACAGGTTTTTATTTATATACCGCTAAAATGTTATAAATAATTCTTTAAAACTAATACAAAAATTAATTTAATTAAGAAGAAAGTTTGATTACTCTAAAAGTACAAAATATTAATGACATATAGAACTCTTGGCGATGACTTAAATTAATTTTAGGTGGTAAAGTTCTATTTAGAGCTGTTTAAAATAATATAAAATTTTAATAGGTTTTTACTAAATACTACAATTATATATATACACCTTTTGTGTAAGTTATGTCCTAAAATACGTGAAAATTAGTGATTTTATGAGGTTTATGAGGCATAACTTACAACAGCGGTCTTGTCCAATAATAAGCCAAGAATAAGCTAACCCAAGCCATTCGAAAGCTCGCGAAAAATGTGAACTTTTGAGAGGTGTTAGATTAAAATCGATTATGGTGTGGTAGCCTTTTTTTGATATTCAATATGTCCGGGTATTCTATCTCTTCGAGATTTTAAAAGTAAGATATGTAACCAGGGTAGATAAGTTCTAAAGATTAATTTAAACAAAAGTTGTTTGTTATGTTTTTTTCAAAAAAATCAACAGATTTTGAGATAAATGGCTTTAAAAATAGAAATTTTTCTAAAAAATTGAAAAATATCCACTTTTCATGGTCGAATAACTCTTAAGCAAATTATTTTTAACACTTAAATTTTTTTGTATGTTCTGGAAGATGTTTCCAGCCTGTTCTCAAATTTTGGAGTGATTTAAAATTTTCATCGTACCACTTGACGTGAAATAGCCCATATATGTGTATATATATGTATGTAGTATGTGGTGTGTGTGCGTGCGGCGTGTATGTGCGTGCGTGCGTGCGTGCGTGTGTGAGTGTGTGTGTGAGTGTGTGTGTGTGTGTGTGTGCGTGTGTGTGTACGTGTTATTTGTTTTTTCAAGAATAGATAATATATGTATTTTTTCCGTGCGCAAAAAGAAGTTGTGAATATAACTTGAAAGAATGTGTATTAGTTTACTTATTCCTGATAAAACTCATAAAATAAAAACGGACCTAAAATTTAATGTAATGTTTTTAAAAATATGCACAATTTTTCAAAGATAAAATAAATATTAATCAAGTATAACATAAACTTTTCCAAATATCTATATGTGAAATATACAATAAATTAAAAATTGAATACATTAATTATTGCGTTTTTAAGATAATTCTATTATAAACAGTAATGGCAAAAGAAAATTCAAATTTTAACAGTGGCAATATAAAATACGAATTACATTTCAAAAGTTTTTCGAAAATTATTATTTTAGTAGTATTTAATTTAAATATTATTCAAATCAAAATTTAAAAATTGTATGGATATATAAGTGTGTAGATAATTTATATTTATATAACACAATATTTTAAATAAACAAGTATGTATTTATTAGAAACAAAAGGTTATTTAAGGAATGCCTTTGTTTATAATAATTAAAATAAATATATGGGCTCTGTAACTAAAGGGAAAAATAAATTGGATATAATTATGGATTAAAACGCAAATTTTGAAAGAGGGTGCAAATTACGAATTACGGGAGAAATGGAAGAAACAGGTTTTTATTTATATACCGCTAAAATGTTATAAATAATTCTTTAAAACTAATACAAAAATTAATTTAATTAAGAAGAAAGTTTGATTACTCTAAAAGTACAAAATATTAATGACATATAGAACTCTTGGCGATGACTTAAATTAATTTTAGGTGGTAAAGTTCTATTTAGAGCTGTTTAAAATAATATAAAATTTTAATAGGTTTTTACTAAATACTACAATTATATATATACACCTTTTGTGTAAGTTATGTCCTAAAATACGTGAAAATTAGTGATTTTATGAGGTTTATGAGGCATAACTTACAACAGCGGTCTTGTCCAATAATAAGCCAAGAATAAGCTAACCCAAGCCATTCGAAAGCTCGCGAAAAATGTGAACTTTTGAGAGGTGTTAGATTAAAATCGATTATGGTGTGGTAGCCTTTTTTTTGATATTCAATATGTCCGGGTATTCTATCTCTTCGAGATTTTAAAAGTAAGATATGTAACCAGGGTAGATAAGTTCTAAAGATTAATTTAAACAAAAGTTGTTTGTTATGTTTTTTTCAAAAAAATCAACAGATTTTGAGATAAATGGCTTTAAAAATAGAAATTTTTCTAAAAAATTGAAAAATATCCACTTTTCATGGTCGAATAACTCTTAAGCAAATTATTTTTAACACTTAAATTTTTTTTGTATGTTCTGGAAGATGTTTCCAGCCTGTTCTCAAATTTTGGAGTGATTTAAAATTTTCATCGTACCACTTGACGTGAAATAGCCCATATATGTGTATATATATGTATGTATGTATGTGGGTGTGTGTGCGTGCGGCGGAATATTTATATAATATATATATTTTAAAATTGTTTTTTCAAGAATACATAATATATGTATTTTTTCCGTGCGCAAAAAAAAAGTTGTGAACATAACATGAAAGAATGTGTATTTGTTTACTCATTCTTGATAAAACTCATAAAATTTTTAAACATATACTCAATAATAATAACGGATCTAAAATTCAATGTAATGATTTAAATACAGATGCAAAATTATTTGAAGATGAAATAAATATTACACAGTATAACATACACTTTTCCAAATATCTATATGTGAAATATAAAATAAATTAAAAATTGAATACATTAATTATTGCGTTTTTAAGATAATTCTATTATAAATAGTAATGGCAAAAGAAAATTCAAATTTTAACAGTGGCAATATAAAATACGAATTACATTTCAAAAGTTTTTCGAAAACTATTAATTTAGGAGCATTTAATTTAAATATTTTTAAATTAATATTTCAAAATTGTATGGATATATAAGTGTGTAGATAATTTATATTTATATAACACAATATTTTAAATAAACAAGTATGTATTTATTAGAAACAGAAGGATATTTAAGAAATGAATTTGTTTATAATAATCAAAATAAATATTTGGGCTCTGCATAGTAAAAATAAATTGGATATAATTATGGATTAAAACGCAAATTTTGAAAGAGGGTGCAAATTACGAATCACGGGAGAAATGGAAGAAACAGGTTTTTATTTATATAGCGCTAAAATTTTATAAATAATTCTTTAAAACTAATACAAAAATTAATTTAATTAAGAAGAAAGTTTTATTACTCTAAAAGTACAAAATATTAATGACATAGAACTTTTGGCGATGATCGTTCGTCATTAAATAAATTAATTTTAGGAGTTGAAGTTTTATTTATAACCGTTTAAAATACACTTTTCCAAATATCTATATGTGAAATATAAAATAAATTAAAAATTGAATACATTAATTATTGCGTTTTTAAGATAATTCTATTATAAATAGTAATGGCAAAAGAAAATTCAAATTTTAACAGTGGCAATATAAAATACGAATTACATTTCAAAAGTTTTTCGAAAACTATTAATTTAGGAGCATTTAATTTAAATATTTTTAAATTAATATTTCAAAATTGTATGGATATATAGTGTGTAGATAATTTATATTATATAACACAATATTTTAATAAACAAGTATGTATTTATTAGAAACAGAAGGATATTTAAGAAATGAATTTGTTTATAATAATCAAAATAAATATTTGGGCTCTGCATAGTAAAAATAAATTGGATATAATTATGGATTAAAACGCAAATTTTGAAAGAGGGTGCAAATTACGAATCACGGGAGAAATGGAAGAAACAGGTTTTTATTTATATAGCGCTAAAATTTTATAAATAATTCTTTAAAACTAATACAAAAATTAATTTAATTAAGAAGAAAGTTTTATTACTCTAAAAGTACAAAATATTAATGACATAGAACTTTTGGCGATGATCGTTCGTCATTAAATAAATTAATTTTAGGAGTTGAAGTTTTATTTATAACCGTTTAAAATAATCCAAAATTTTAATAAGTTGTTAACTAAAATACTACAATTTAGTAAGTATATGTACTTTACTATTTTTGGTAAGTTAATTTTTCATTAACATTTATAATTATTAAAATATAAATGTAAGCTTTATGAGAATTCATATAGTTTAAAATTTACAGTTAACATTTAATATGTCTCTATTTTTTTTATTATTTTTATTCTGATTTCATTGTACTAAATTTTGGTAAACTTTTATTTATAAATTATAATAACTATAGCAATACCTCCAAGGTGTTGTGTGAATCTGTTTAATTTTTAAGGTGTCCATGATAGTGAAAAAATAATACAATTTAAAACATTATTTTAAATAAATTAATTACGAAAAACCTTTTTCGAAATTAAAAATAGGGGGTTGGCGCGCGAAGCGCGCAGGGGGGCGAAGCCCCCCTAGTATATATATATATATATGTATCTATGTATGTACTATGGACTCTGGAATCATATATATATATACATATATATATGTATGCCCATATAAGGGGTGTGAAAAATTTTTATACACAGCGGCATATATTAGAACCCTGAAATCTTATACCGAACGGCGGCAAACTATTTATATCGCCTAAAAAATTAAACAGTTTCACACAACACCTTGGAGGTATTGCTATAATGTTTTGGTTTTATACCAAAAATTTAATTTTTTTTTTAATACGATTATAATTTATAAATAAAAGTTTTTACCAAACTTTAGTGTAATGAAATCAGAATAAAAATAATAAAAATAATAGAAACATATTAAATGTTATTGACTGTAAATTTTAAACTATATGAATTCTTATAAAGCTTAAATTTTATTTTAATAATTATAAATGTTAATAAAAAATTAACTTACCAAAAATAGTAAAGTGCATGTACTTAATTGTAGTATTTAGTAAAAACTTATTAAAATTTTGGAGTATTTTAAGCGGATCTAAATAAAACTTTACCTCCTAAAATAAATTTATTCAATGACGAAGGATCATCGCTAAAAGTTCTATGTCATTAATATTTTGTACTTTAAGAGTAATAAAACTTTCTTCTTAAATAAATAAATTTTTGTATTAATTTTGTAACTGTTAAATTTTGAATTTTCTTTTTCCATTACTATTTATAATAGAATTATCTTAAAAATGCAACAATTAATGTATTTAATTTTTAACCCATTGTATATATCACATATGGATATTTGGAAAAGTGTATGTTCACACACACACACTCACACACACACACTCACACACACACACACACACACACACACACACACACACAAACACACACTCACACACACGCGCGCGCACACACTCACACACACACACACACACACACACACACACACACACACACACACACACACACACACACACACACACACGCACGCACACGCACACCCGTGCCGGGTTTGCTGGTCCCGCATCGTGGCGCCTCCCCAGGTGGTGGATAGGGGAATGCTTTCCAGATATGGATGGTACCGAAAAAATCAAATATTCGGGGCGAACCAAAACCAGATAGGGGAAGGCACCCCGAAATAAAACCAAGTATGGATAGTGAGCTGAAAACAACACTACCCCAAGCGGGCATGGCAATCCTGTCAAATCCCGCCACTGATTCCGATCGGGTGAAAGCCCCGGTGGTCAGTGCTGGTCCCAAGGATTTTGGGGGGGACCAAACTCACACCGTCAAAATGGTAAATGCTGCGGAGGTTGGTCACTCGGCCTCTGTAGCATCTAATGCTACGTGTGACCTGCCCTCGACTGGGATGTCGAGTGACGCTGACAGAGCTTTTCTCCGTCTGCGTGAGAAGGTAGATACCCTGGTGGAGTTTGTTCTTAATAAGAACAACATCCACAAAGAGCTAAAGAGTATGGCGAGAGCAACCAGCAGAGCTCTCAATGAATACGCGCGGGTGAACAGTGCTGTGTGTTCGACAGCGCCGAAAATTAAAATGGTAGATGCGCGTAGGGATGGAACGTGCCAAACGTCGCCCATCTTCCGCGCTGAAGAGCGTCAAAAGAGGCCGGTGGAAAGGGAAAAGCCCTCACCACCTCAGCAACCCCCGGAGAAAAGGAAGAAGGGGTCGAAGCAGCCCAATAACAAAAATGGGCCAGCAGATGCTTCGCCATCCGTTCCTAAGACGAGTGGGAACCAGTCAAAAGTCCCTGACTGGGTCACAGTAGTGAAGAAGGGCAAGAAGAAGAAGAAGATGAAGAACAGCCAGCCGAAGCAGCGTGAGCAGCAGAAACGTGCCAGCAAACCGGCCAAAGGCACGGCAGAGCCTAAGGCCGGAGTAAGACCCCCACGCCCAGATGTCATCAAGATCAAGGCACCTAGCGGGGGCTCTTCCTACGCTGACATTCTCCGGAAGGTCAAGGCTGCACCGGAGCTAAAGGCACTAGGAGAACGGGTCACGCGTATCAGGCGCACCAGGGCTGGAGAGCTCCTCCTCGAACTGGGGCGACCCGGAACGGAAACGGCGGAGCTGAGGACAGTGGTCTCGTTCACACTGAGTGGGTCAGCAGAGGTCCAGCTGCTGACTCACAAAGTGTCCATCACCATCAGGGACATGGACGAGTCCACGACAACAACGGAGGTGGCCGCAGCGATTGCGGCAAAGATCGGGCCAAATGTGGTATCCTCGGATAATATTAAAACCAGGGGATCCTACAGTGGCACCCTAGCTGCGACCATCCAGCTTCCGGCAGTAGCAGCCAAAAAACTGCTGCAAGACGGGAAGCTCCGGATCGGATGGGTCAATTGCAGAGTTCGACTGCGAGAGGTATCCTCGCGCTGCTACCGATGCCACGAATCGGGACACATCGCGAGGGAGTGCAAGAGCGCAGTCGACCGGTCAGCGCAATGCTATCGGTGCGGCCAAGAGGGCCACAAAGCAGTGGACTGCGAGGCCAAAGCCAAGACCTCGCATGAGGAAGGAGCACACATCAAAAATGATTAAGGTGCTCCAAATAAACCTCAACCACTGCGCTGTGGCCCAGGACCTGCTGTCCTAGCTGGTCAGAGAGGAGAGAGCGGACGTAGCGATCATCAGCGAGGAGTTCCGGGATCTCGAGAAGTCGAACTGGGTAAGGGATGCCACGGGCAAGGCGGCCATCTGGGTATGTGGAAATATACACATCTCCAGAAAGATGGTCGCCCCCCTTCCCAGCTTCACCTGGGTGGAGGTGGCGGGGGTACGCATGTACAGCTGCTACTTCCCGCCCAGCGATTCCACCGAGGACTTTGCGAGATCTCTGGATGCAGTCGTCACCAGTGCTCGGTCCTCACGGCTACCGGTCGCAATCGGTGGGGACTTTAATGCTTGGGCGACGGACTGGGGCAGCGCCAAGACCAACGCGCGTGGTCGCGCACTTCTCGAGGCGTTCGCTCTACTGGGGCTGGAGATCGCTAACACAGGGACAACCCCGACTTTCACCAAAGCCGGCAAGTCGTCCATAGTCGACCTCACCTTCGTCGATCCAAGATTGATGGGGGGAGGGGGACTCGTCTGGAAAGTTAGCGATCGCTACACGGGTAGTGACCACCAAGCACTCGTGTACCAGCTCCAGCTGACCAGCGGGAGGACAAAGAGAGCAGGAAGAGGAGCAAGAGAGAGATGGGCACCAGCCACGTTTGATCGTGAGACGTTCCTCTGCTCCCTTGAGGGGGAAAAAGTGGAGGGAACCGCCGAAGAAAAAGCACGAGGCCTCACGAATGCCCTAACAGCGGCTTGCGATGCCTCTATGGCCGTGAAGTTTAACCCTCGCGGCCGCCCACCGATAATCTGGTGGAGTGAGGACATCGCAGAAAAGAGACGTGAGTGCCTGCGTGCCAGAAGGCTGCACCAAAGAGCGAGGGGAACACCGCGGTTCCAAGATCGTTCCGCAGAATACGAACAAAAGCGGAGGGATCTCAAGGTGGCCATCAAGACTGCCAAGAGAAGGTGTTGGCGGGAGCTCTGTGAGGAGGTGGACCACGACCCCTGGGGCAGACCGTATAAAACGGTTATGAATAAGATCAACCCCGGGGGAGCAGTTGCACCCACCGACCCAGTTTTTCTGGACGGAGTCGTCCGCCACCTGTTTCCAGAACATCGGAAAAGGGCAGTAGAGACGGGCCTGATGGCCACCATTGGTGCAGCCGAGTCGCCAGACATTAGTGAAGCCGAACTGAGGATGGCCGCTAAGGGTATTTCCGTACGTAAAGCTCCAGGGCCTGACGGAATACCTGGCCTGGCCGTCAAGACAGTGGCGATGAGTGCTCCGGGCTTGTTCCTGGACGCATTCAACGCATGCCTAAGAGAAGGTTGCTTCCCGGCCCAGTGGAAGACGCAGAGGCTGGTACTCCTACCAAAGGGAAACAAACCCCCGGAGGAGCCATCATCTTACCGCCCGCTCTGTCTACTGGATATAGTTGGGAAGCTCCTGGAGCGGGTGATCTGCGCCAGGCTTGCAGAGGCCATCGGTCGGGCCGGAGACCTCTCCGACAACCAGTTCGGCTTCCGAAAGGGTCGATCGACCATGGATGCTGTAGGCGGAGTTGTTGGCATAGCCACAAACGCCATCAATGCTGGTCGGAGTGCAAGGCGGATGTGTGCCATCATCACCTTGGACATCCGGAATGCCTTCAACTCGGCCAGATGGGACGACATCATGCTGTCCCTGCAGCACCTCCAAGTGCCACTCTATCTCAGGGAGGTCACCTCGAGTTACCTGACGGACCGTACTCTGCTCTACGACACCGACGACGGTGTGCACTCCCACAACATCACGGGAGGCGTGCCGCAGGGTTCGGTCATTGGGCCCCTACTCTGGAACGTTGTCTATGACGGCCTGCTTAGGCAGCAACTTCCGGAGGGTGTCTCGATGGTGGCTTTCGCGGACGACGTGGCGCTAGTGGTGGTCGCAAAGAGTGTCGAAGAGATCGAATATCTCGGAGACGTCTCTATAGAAGTGGTCGCCACTTGGTTGAGAGACCACGGACTTAGTCTGGCGAGGGAAAAAACGGAGGCGGTGCTCATCTCTCGCACAAAAAAGGAGAGGACCGCCACCTTCACGGTAGGTAAAGAACGGATACGGTCGGTGAAAACCTTGAAGTATTTAGGGGTCACACTAGACGCGCGGCTGTCGTTCAAACACCATCTCGCGAACGCGGGCTCAAAGGCGGCAAGGGTGGCCCGTGCGCTGGCGGGCATCATGCCCAACATCGGGGGACCCCAGCAACCGCGAAGGTCTCTCCTTGCCTCGGTGGTGAGCTCCGTAATTTTATACGGAGCTCCTATCTGGGCTGATGCCCTGAACAGGCACAAGAGCTTTGGTGCTCCGTGTCAGAGAGCCTGCAGGATAGCTGCGCTAAGGGTGGCCCGGGCGTACCGAACCGTATCTGACATTGCGCTCTCGGTGATCGCGGGGACCGCCCCCTTCGACCTCCTGGCAGCCGAGAGAGCTGAAAGACACCGTGAGGGTGGGCGACGCGTAGAAGAGAATCGCTGCCATAACCGATGGTCATTGCGGACCGTAGAGGAGTGGCAGCGGAGATGGGACTCAGCCAGGGACGGCCGCTGGACCTACCGCATAATCCCGCGGATCCAGGAGTGGGCGAGCAGGAAACACGGCTTCGTCAGTTTCCAGCTTACGCAGGTGCTGGCCGGGCACGGATGCTTCCGTAGCTACCTATTTCGTATAGGGGTCTACGGCAGCGCAGAGTGCCCGGCTTGTCCAGGGGTGGACGAAGACGTGGAACACGTCCTCTTATGGTGTCCTCGTTTCAGGGAGGAACGGGACCAGTTTCAAGTCACTTGGAGCGGTCCCCTCACCCCTGAGGGCATCGGGGCGTGCCTGCTTGACTCCCAGGAGGTATGGAACGCGGTAGTGACCCTCTGTACGTCCGTAGTGGACAGGCTGGGTCTCATCAGAAGAGAAGAGGAGACAGGAGTTGCGATAGCAACATTAGTGGGCTAACCTAGCCCGTTGCCTCCCCCCGCGAAGTAATGCCTTGCGGCGGTTTCCGCGGGGGAATAAAGGTGAGAAAATTATGCATGGCTCCAGTCATGCTGCATTAAGCATTTCTCCACCTCTTCGGAAAAAAAAAAAAAAAAAAAAAAAAAAAAAAAAAAAAAAAAAAAAAAAAAAAAACGCACACGCACAAACACACACACATACACACACACACACATGCACACACACACTTATATATATATATATCATATACATGACATATATATATATAACATATATATGACATATATATATATAAAACATATATATATATATGTTGAATTCTGAATTCTTAGACACGGCGGAGGCGGCGGCGGCGGCGACATATTTATATATTATAGAGAGATATATATTAATCTGGATTTAATCCAATAAAAAAAAAGGTTGTGAACATCCCGAAAAATTATTAACTACCGCGGTGAGGAACCCGATTCACTCCGAAACGAAAATTATAAAGTATAAAAAAAATGGCCACGTGCAGACCACTCACCGCTGTTTTCCTAGATTTTATCCTCAGTGATTCCGCTCTTGATCTCTCGTCTCCGCAATCACAAATTTTTCTCTCAATATCTCAATCCTTCCTGGATATCTACTCTATCTCTTATCTTTCTCTTCAATTAATTATATCCTCTCTTATTTCCTTGACTCGTTATTCGACTATTTTATTCTCTATATTATCTCGATGCGTCTCCTTACAGGTATCGACGGGGAGTGCCTCGTCGTTCTTCTCCTTCGATATCCTTTTCCAATTTTCCGTAACACGGCGCTACTCATATCCTTCTTTGCCGTCGTTCTCCTCCAATCCCGTTCTCCGTTCATCCTATTTGAATTTCCTGCCACTACTGTAACGCCACCTATTCCTCTCTTCTTTAACCTCCCTCCTAGTGGCGGTACAACTCTTGCGAAACTGATCCGCAGCGGGCGAATTCTCCACCTCCCCCAATGCATCAGTATATCTTCTTTCTCTCTCTTACACGCGGGGAGTCTATCTGGATCGTTCCCGCTCGTTCCTCCGTTCCCCCGCGGCGCACCACCATCTTGCGTCGAGCAGTTGCGCGAGAGCGAGAAGGCTTCCCCCACTCTCACGCTCGACGAGAGATATAGACATGTTGTTTGTCTACGTGCGCGAATACCCGTATGCAATTTTCTACATCGTGAGTTTCGTCGGTGTTCAACGGGGTCAATCTCTTCGCCGGGGGAACTCCGTACCTGGGCAGGATCACCGCAACGTTAGCTCCCGTGGACGAGGACAGGTGCAGACGGCATCGATGGACACAGGTAGACTTCGCTTGTACGGTAGGTGGTATCGTTTCTTGTGTTGCCTTCCATTTCTCTCCATCTCCTTCCTTTCCTTACATTTTCCTCATCATAGATATAAAAAAACATAATTATTTTCTATCCTATCCTTCGGTGAACGTCAGTGACGAGAATGGCTCGGGCCTATATTCTTAAACCAATGTTTACTTATTCCTAACCTCAAACTTCCCATACAAAACAAATATTTCCTTATATCCCATATATCTATTATATTTATCCTAACCTATCCTACATTCTTTTGTATTATTTTACTTATGATTATTTTATTTACAGGAGGCCCAGGAACCATCCATATACTCTAGTGAACCCTCAGGATCACCAGCGAAGGCTACCTAAGGAGTCCTCCAGGGTACGAGTAGTCATCTCTGGACCACTATTGGACCCCAGGATTCCAATACGTATCCAGTTAATAACATTATACATATATTCATTCTTTTTTATTCATTTCTTTTTATTATATTAATTTATATTCATAAGTTTTTGTTTCTTGATTACTAATATATATGTTTTTGTTTTAGGTGTGCCCCGCTCTGACAATCTCTCCCCCTGATAATATGTATTTGTATGTGGGCTAGTGAGGCTCGCCTCACATTTCTTACCCATTGTACACAAATTTGTCGAATATTACAGTCTTCGAGAACGTTCGCTAAAAAAATCACCCCCTCGTTAGGGGTAGTTTTGGCACCTCCATAGGTTGGGACAAACTTCAGGGTATGCTTTACACATGTTACAGTATGTTTACGAGAAAACATCGTAGAAAAAATCCAAACCAGCCTACTAATGAATTTTCGAAATTTTCACCCCCTCGCTAGGGGTAGTTGGGTTGCGGTTTTATTGATAACTAAAGGAGTATTTTTGGGGTCTTATTACATTGTAATATCAAGAAAATTCTGTTAAAAATAAATATATAGTAATTTAAAAATTTTTTTAATTTTTAACATTCACCCGACCGTTGCCAGCCGGACTGACTCATATATGAGCCACCTGTGACCTTGACAACTACTCTAGAGATATGAGGTGTTTTTATGTATAAATTTTGCACATCAAAAATATCAATTTATAAGGCAAAAATGCCGGCAGTCTAAAGGTTAAGGATTCGTATTTTCGCGCATTTGTTTGAAGATTGGAGATATCGGCGGATAGTGACATGATCGAACATTTCACGCATGCGAACTATGGGCAGCCTTGCAGCCCATGCTGCACTTGGAATGTAATATGTACCTCCACGAGTAGAAAGTACGAGTGTAGGGGATATTCTTGTGCTTATCGAAACCACGGAGGTGGAGGTTACGTGTTGAGTATTAGAAGGTGTTTGCAATGAACACTTGCATTCACCTAATACATGTTTTTAATTTTCGCGTGCGCTGACATGTAGTTGGGACGTCGTGATTTTTCGGCGCATGTCGAGAAGATCCAATCAACGATTTTCATCCATCGAGGGATCGTGAGTGGGGAAAGCGTCGGTGCAGGAATAAAACTAGCGAGATCCCGCGATCTCGTCCTTGCATCATCCGGTTTCTCGATCAATAAGTACAGTAGATTCTTGGTTAATAGTATGAAGAAGCAGTCGATCATGGTGAAATCCCGGTAAACGTATTCGATCTATTCTAATATTTATTTAATTTTTTTATTTTTAAATAATAAAATCTCCTACATTGCCCTGATCACGCACGCCGAAAGGCAGTGCTATCAGGGGCGTGAGAGGATTCTTTGTTTAATATTGGCGTAACGGTGTTGCTTGACGCTGTACCTAGTTAGTGCGCGAGAGCTAAACTGACGCCATTTAATTGTTTCACGAGTCAACATGCACCACGTGTTCTCTTAATTTAATTGAACGTCGCCTTGAAATATATTTCCACTTCAGTTAATTTATTAGTTTGTGATCTTCCGTCAGTGTTTTGTTTATTATTAATTAAAATTAATTAATTGCTTAAACAATTAGCAAATAATAAATTTTTATTAATTTAGTATAAATAAATTCGAGTGTATTATATTCGTTACGGAAAGCCAGATAATTCCTATTCTCAACCTCCTCATGAGATTTAGTTTCAATTAAGTTAGTTGATGTGCTTTAATTAGTATTTAATAAGTTAATGATGAACAATTAAATATTGTTACAATATATATATATATATATATATATATATGGGCTATTTCACGTCAAGTGGTACGATGAAAATTTTAAATGGCTCCAAAATTTGAAAATAGGCTGGAAATATCTTCCAGAAGATAGTAAAAAAATTTTAGGTGTTAAAAATAATTTGCCTGAGAGATATTCCACCACAAAAAATGGAAATTTTTCAATTTTTTAGGAAAATTTCTATTTTTAAAGCCATTTATCTCAAAATCTATTGATTTTTTTGAATAAACATTACAAACAACTTTTGTTTAAAATAATCTTTAGAACTTATCTACCTGGGTTACAATTCTTAATTTTAAATTCTCGAAGAGGTAGAACGCCCGAAAATATTGAATATCGAAAAAAGGCGACCACGCCACAATCGATTTTGATCTAACACCGCTCAAAAGATCACATTTTTCGAGAGCTTTCGAACGGCTTGGGTTAGATTATTGGCCAAAACCGCTATTGTAAGTTATGCCCTAAAATACATGAAAATTTGTGATTTTATGAGGTTTATGAGGCATAACTTACACTAGCGATCTTGGCCAATAATCTAACTTAAGCCATTCGAAAGCTCTCGAAAAATGTGATCTTTTGAGCGGTGTTAGATCAAAATCGATTGTGGCGTGGTCGCCTTATTTTGATATTCAATATTTCCGGGCGTTCTATCTCTTTGAGATTTTAAAATTAAGAATTGTAAGCCAGGTAGATAAGTTCTAAAGATTATTTTGAACTAAAGTTGTTTGTAATGTTTTCTCAAAAAAATCAATAGATTTTGAGATAAATGGCTTTAAAAATAGAAATTTTACTAAAAAATTGAAAATTTTCCATTTTTTATGGTGGAATAACTCTCAGGCAAATTATTTTTAACACCTAAAATTTTTTTTCTATCTTCTGGAAGATATTTCCAGCCTATTTTCAAATTATGGAGCGATTTAAAATTTTCATCGTACCACTTGACGTGAAATAGCCTATATATATATATATATATATATATATATGATATTCTATGTGAAGTGATCCAGTTAAAAAATAAATATTGTTTTAATGTATGGACTCAGTAAAAAACTACTTGAATAGAGTATAGCTAAATTTTTAGACCTGAATTTCAATTAGGACCAGAGCTGCAGCCAATCATAAAATCAAATTTTTTGAAAAAAATGACTTTTTGGCCATTTTTATCACTTAATAACTCAAAATCTAACAATTTTTTCTTATATACATTAAATTTGATAAAGTTTATAAATTTCAAGAAGAATCTGTTCAAATATTTAATTTATATTAGTTTAAAACATTGAATATAGTTATAATTGATAAAAACCTTTATAGTAAAAAAAGGGTTATACGATCAAAAATATTTTATCCATCCAAAAATTTAATTCATCGATGATTAATACCTTCAAAATGATGCAATGTTTGAGTTCGGCAGAGCATTCCAGACAAAGGTATGGTATTTTTGGGCAAATTTCTTAAAAAAAGAGAGCGAATGCATTTTATGAAAAAAACAATACTTGCATTCAAACAAAGGCATTTCTTCTTGAAATTTATAAACTTTTTCAAATTTAATGTATATAAGAAAAAAAATGTTAAATTTGAGTTATTAAGTGATAAAAATGACCAAAAAGGCATTGTTTTTTCAAAAAATTCAATGTTTTGATTGGCTACAGCTCTGGTACTAATTTAAATTCAGGTCTAAAAATGAGCTGCACTTTATTCAAGTAGTATTTTACTGATTCCATACATTAACCCATTAACGACCAAAACTGTCAATTTTACATCATGATTTCGATGCGAAATTTCATGCATGTAATCGAGTCATAAATGGGTCTCGTACATGATTTCTTATGTATTTTTGTCTGCAGAATCCGAATCCGTGGTTAAAATTGAAAAATTTTGCCTTTAAAAAAAAATATGGCCGTTTTTTTGCAAAAAAAAATAGCAAAAAATGTGTCATTCTAAAAGTTTACGATTTTTTTTCAGACATAAAACGCGACAATATATGAAGTTGCGTTCAACCATCGGTGCACAAAATTGCTGAAGTTTAATGGGCAATTTTTATATTATTTAGACTTGTTTGTTAGTTAAATAATTGGTTATAATTTTTTTTTTGGTGTGTTTGAGTAAAATAATTCGGTGTACAAATTTAATTGTTTAGACTTGTTAGCAAGTTAAATAATTAAATTTTCATTTCCTTTTCGTTCAATTTATTTAAAAAAAGGAAATATAAATTATTTCAACTTGGTAGCAACATAAATTATTTATTTAGTCCTTGTTAGGGTAAAACAAATATATTTCGCTGAAAAATTGCCGTTTGGGACGACAATTTGTGAAATAATTATTTTGTTGCAAACCATACGGGATTTACAACATTTCGTAAATACCCCTACTGTTGAAATAATTTAATTAAATTTGTGTTTGTAGTGTAGTGTAAATTATAAAGGAAAATTTTTTTTTGTTTTGGGCTTGGAAAAGCAAAATAATAAATAGTGTCTTGGTGTGTGTGAATCACAAGACACTGTATTTATTTTTATATTTATTTTAAAATTAATTATTTAGGCTCGTTGGCGAGATAAATAAATTAATTTTTTTTTCTTTTCTTTTCTTCCTTTTTAATTTGCTGTTTCTGTAATTATTAATAGATTGAAACTTTAATTATTTCAATTTCCATAACAGAATAATTTTGTTTCGCCAGTGAGGAATCTTTTGGATTATAACTGGCGAGAGAGATATTTTGGGAAATCGTTAAATTTACCATTAATGGTAAATTACCGACGATATTGAAATAATTTGGGGATTTTTTTTGTTAATAATTATTTTTGCTTGCAGAAGCAATTGTATAGAGTCTTGGTGTGTGTGAGTCACAAGACACTATTATAAACATTAATTATTTAGACTTGTGAGCAAGTTAAATAATTAATTTTAATTTGGTACAAGTGTTAAGTGTGTGATTTGCCACAATTTTAACTAACAAAATTTTATTATTTTGTCTTTCTAAGGACGAAATAAATTTCTTTTAAAGAAAATCTTTTGGATTTTGATTGAGTGAATTAATTTTGTTGGTACACTAGTCGGTGCATTTTTTACAATTTATTGTAATTAAGCCGACACGAAATTTTTTTTTACTCGTTGGGAGTAATAATTATTTTATTGCGGTGAGTCCAATAAAATAATTTCCAATTGAAAATTGGATACTTCCGAAGTATTTGAAACACTAGGGATTTCATCTGAAATCCCGGTTGAGAGTACTTCTCCCGACGTAACACGTCGGCTGCTGCTGTTCAAAAAAATTATGGCCAGAAGCTATGAAGCCCGAATGGCCCAGATTATGCGTGAATCACGCATAGCTAGGGATATTCGTCGGGAAACGAAGAAGCTTCCGATTGAGGCAGTGTATGCCCAATTGGAGCATTTAAGTTTAAACGCAAATGACGAAGAGGCGGAGTGCCGCGAACGCCTTTTGCGTCACCGGTTAAGATGTGTAAAGATTAATCTGGAAATACCATGGTTCCCTGAATACGATGAGAATGTAAGGGCAGAGCGTGCACATAAACCTCTAGTATGTCAGGAACTATGGGAAATTAGGAAACCTCGTTCCAGGAAAGGGAGTGTGGTCCCATCAGGAACGGAAGTTTCTTGCGAGTCCGAAATGTCGGATCGCGAAAGGGTTGCTAGTGACAGAGCACCCATTCCTGAAGAAGATGGAGCTCTGTCACCAAGTGGTCAGTCTAGAAACTCGCCAATGAGTACTGCACAAAGCCCGAGGTTGGTATCAACAGGCGCTATACCTAAACGGTTTGGTGAGGTACTGGCAGCAATCACGACCACGACTGCTTTCCCATATGTTCCTGTTTCGGTGGCTGCAACCTCATGCACAACCACTACGTCGACGGTTAAGACCGTGACGGCCGCTAAACTCGGAGGTTTTGAAACAAAGAAACAGCGGACATCTTGGCACAAGAGAGAGTAAAGTGCCAACACAACATTTTGACTTGGGTTCGCAGACGGAAAGCGACCGTCGTACGTCACGAGGATACACATCTAGACAATACGACAACAGGTAACCCAAGGCTAATACAACCGAACGTCAATTTGTTGATGATAGGAATGGATATAACCTTCCTAAAGACGTCAGTGTTCAATCTTACGAAAAACCGAGGTTTGAATAGAGACGTCGTGAGACCTCTTCTAAGACTTGTGAGGGACAAGATAGAAGAGAGAGGCGTGAGTACACGACTCAAAACAGAAACTCACGACACCATCGTTCTGTGAGTAGAGCCTCAAGCAACGATGAACGTCGTGAAAGCTGTACGGAGAGACGTACTCATAAACGTCAGTCAACCGTAAACTCGACGACCGAGCACAGCCGGAAATTCCGGAGCAAGGTCACAGAGAGAGGTCGGACAGACGTAGAGAAATGCCTCGAGAGAAACGTGTGGTGGCCACTTGCGATCAGAGTACTCAGACGGATTCGTCCGATGGGTATCAGTCTGATCGCGAACCTGCTCGTAGGAGATCCGATTCTCGTAGGGCGGCTGAAGGCCGACAAGAGAGTAGGAATCCTTCTACCAGCAGGCGTAGGAGTTCCCGAACGGATAATAGAGATGACCGTAGGGAAAGAGAGTCCTACGAGGCCAGGCCAAGGTATCGTGAAGACGATAACCGAACGCACGATCGGACAGGGTGCGCACGAGAGCTGCGTATCTGGAACATGTCATAAATGACGAAGATTTACTCATGGAACTTCGATCAAGAACACAAAATGAGGGAGAAAAGGCTACGACGCTCTTGAATTGTTTCAGAGCGATCGTAAATAAGTTTAAATGCCATCCCTCATTAGAACAACAAGTGAAGATGGCCTACTCGCAGATGAGGCCAGATTACCGTAGGTAAATATCAGTACGACAAATCAGGAATTTCTCTGGTTTGACAAGCTACGGTAAAGAGTACGAGCAGCATTTAACATGGGACACGAAATTGTCCAGTTCCAACGTTAAGCGCGAGAAGCTCGTACCAGAAGCTTTTCCGAAACAGAGTGGTGGAGCACGAGTTTTGGGTAAAGTGGCGATTGTTACCGAAATAAGTAAGGGTGAGTCTTCTCATTCGGATAAACAGTCGTCGAAGAAAACTAATAAGAAGAAGAGCAAGAAAAGTGCGAAAAACTCGCCAAACTCTTCTTCGAGCGAATACGAAGCAGCCGCTGTGTACGGTACTTACAACGTCGCTAATAGTTTTCAGAAACGATAAGGTATGTCGAATAATGAAGTGAGTGCCCTCAATTCGAAATCCGTATCGTACATGCCGGTTTCTCAACAGTCACCTGGGCAACAAAAACAGAACTCGGGCAAAAGAGAAAGCGTGCTTTGACGAATTCTCAACTGCCCCAGCAAAACGTTTTTGTCCCACAAATGGCACAAAATCTGGTGAGGTATGTGCAACCACAGGCGACGGCAGTAAATGCAACGAACCTGAGCACCAACTTTGTCGGCGTGTGTTTCACATGCCAAAAAGTCGGTCATAGGTCGTCGGATTGCCCGAGCCGAACATGCTACCGATGAGGAAACATTGGGCACTCTGCTGAGCAGTGCTCTACCGAATTGGTAGCAAAGGAGTGCCACCTGTGTGGACCTAGTGGCGTTACACTCCAAACATGTCCTAACTTCGTCAGGTCCCTGCAAAACGTGGGAAACCTGAACGCAGGGCACCCGCGCTGCTCCGGGCGCCCTGCACTGCAGTAAGTAAACCGCATGGTTTGCAAGGGCAAGAGTTTAAGGTTGGAGAACCCTCTCAACTCTTTAAGAAGTCTAGCAAATCATTTGCTGATTTCACTAAAGTCCTTAACGGAGATCAAATTCCCTCTCAGACCGAAGTTGGTGTTGAAAGTAAGTTTGAGTGTAAGGATCGTAAACGTTCTGGGGATTCGACAGATGGAAAAGTTCTTAGAACACAACCTGTCAATTCCACCTGAGCTTTGCAAGGTAAAACAGAACAAGGAACCTTATTAGACCAACAAAAGCGTGAGGCTAAATATTGGGCTAAGGAACTCCAAAGGCAAATATACTCTGGTAGCAGAGATATAATTGGTGAAGAAGGCGTAAAGAGATCGTTATCTCAGCCGCTTAGCACCATCGGAGTGAACGATCTTGGTTGTTGCTCATCGTCACCCCGTTGTGACACACCTAGTAAAGAGGACAAGAAGCCCTTGGTGGAGAAGGAAATTGTCCTCAACAACGAGCCCTTGGTGGAAAGGTAGTTGTCGATGGTGTGCATAACATGAACCGTACAAACTCGTTACCGAGAAGTACAGTTCAGGGGGTGCAGATGCCGTACCAAGTACGTCTAAAATGACGCACACAGCATCGAGCCCTAACGACGATAGTCAATCCGATCAGATAATTGCTGGAATCCAATCGGATAACCGGCTATTCTTTTTGGTACGACTCAGTGGAAAGACTTTAAAGCACTTTTCGATCCTGGCGCCATGGTCTGTCTTGTACGATCAGATGTTGTCGAACAGTACAAGTTTAAATGGAGACCTGTCAAGGTTATCGTGAAAGGTGTGGCTGGACCAGCACTTAAAGTTCTTGGCCTAATTGACATTCTATTCTGTGTAGAAGGCCTTGATGGCAATATCCAACTGAGTATTGTAGAGAATATTGAGCATTCCATCATTCTAGGTATGGATTTTCTACATCATTGGAATATGGAAGTCAAATTAGGCGAAGCTATCTGGCGTATTGGCGAGAGTGATTGGAGACACTTCGTCAGAGATACAACTCATGACATTAATTTGAGGATTTCCGCTGAAAGAGCTGGTATAATTGAGATACAGGACGATCAGCGGAAACAAGTCAAAGAGTTAGTTGAAAGCCTACTCTTGCCCTCGGGAGACGTCCACGGCTTTATGACGTTAACGGAGCACCACATAGAGGTTGAACCTGGTGCAAGACCGGTTCGTCATAAGCCAAGACGTATGTCTCCCAAGGTCCTCGAATTTGCTCAGAGTGAGGTCAAAAAGATGTTTGACAAGGGCATTATTGAACCGAGTGCGAGTGATTGGTCAGCTGCTCCGGTCATCGTCCGCAAGGACGAAGGAAGTTATCGCTTCTGTATCGATTTTCGAGACCTTAATGCAGTCACAAAACGTGATTCTTATCCAATTACTAATATGGATACCATATTGGATAAGCTGCATAATGCAAGGTACATATCAAAAATCGATCTTAAGAAAGTGTACTTCCAAATTTTAATGACCGAGGCGAGCCGGCATTATACTGCATTTGCTGTACCAGGGTCGGGATTGTGGCAGTTTACGAGAATGCCCTTTGGCCTCATGAATGCTTCTATGACCTTTGCACGGCTTATAGATGCAATTTTCGGACCTAAGGTGGAACCTCATGTGTTTGGTTATCTAGACGACTTGATCGTCATTACCGAAACTTTTGAGGACCATCTAAAATGGCTCGAATACGTACTAAGAACGTTGAATGACGCTGGACTTGAAGTGAATCGAGAAAAGTGTGAGTTTTGTTGTTCCAGCGTAACGTTCCTTGGGTACAAATTGGACGCGGATGGCTTGAGGCCTGACGAGGAACGAGTCGCTGCAGTCCTTAACTACCCTACCCCTCGTAATGTCAAACAGCTGAGATACTTCCTCGGGATGGTAGGCTCGTATTCTCGATTCATTAATCGAGAAGCTGACATTAAAGCTCCCCTTACCAAATTGCTGCTTAAAGACCAGACTTGGGATTGGGGCGAGGAGCAGGAGGAGGCGTTTCGTCAGCTTAGAGCTGCGTTAGCTGAAGCGCCTGAATTAGCCTGTCCAGATTTTTCTAAGCCATTTACCGTCCAAAGTGACGCTAGTGACTTAGCAATAGGTGCGGTGTTGACGCAACTGGACGACGAGGGTTTCGAGCATCCGATTGTCTACGTCAGCCGGTTAGTAAATCGCGCTGAACGTAATTACATGACAACGGAAAAAGAATGCTTGGCTCTCATATGGGCTATTAAGAACAAAAATCTCAAGGAGCCGTCGGGTAGGTTGGCACGATGGATACTTGAAATGCAGCAATGGGACTTTGAAATAGTGCATAAGAAAGGAGCCTTGCACTATGTCCCGGACGCGCTTTCTCGTGCCGTCAACCCAGACCCCGACGAAGAAGAGATTGCCTCGTTCGAAGTAATTACAGACCCATGGTATATTGTTAGATTAAACGATGTACGCTCATGCCCTCGAAGATTTCCGGAGTGGAAAATTGAGGGTGATATTCTATATCGTTTTACAAGCGGTAAGGTCCTAGACTCTGTATCAGAACGAGAGGAAGGCTGGCGTCTTGTGCTACTCTTAGAGCAGAGGAAACGAGTTCTAGTAGATTCTCATTTTCACCCAGCTATAGGTCACATCGGAATTGAAAAAACTTACGAACGCGTTGCAAGAGATTACTATTGGCCAGGTATCTACCACGATACCCACCAATTTGTCTTACGGTGTCTGATATGTCAGAACTATAAGATGTCTTAAGCAGGTCCTCAAGGCTTATGATTTAAATTGGCCGTATACTTTCCTAAGATGCGTAAGGCATGTCCGTTAAACTGGCACCAAAGTATGACAGATCCTTTGAAGTTAAAAAAGTACTATATCCAGTAACTCTGAGACTAGAAGAGTCTGGTCAGAAACGGACCGAGGTACACATATCCGTTGTGGAGATATATGTACCACCTCGGGTTGCCATGTAAAGCGGTAGGGAAAACGTATCGGCGTACGTGAGAACAGTCAGCGAAGGCTGGGCTTGGTGACTGTATGCCACGTCAATATCATACGAAGCACGAAGAATCATTGAAGCAGCCACCAATTGAAGATAAGAAGAGAAGCGTACAGCGCGCAGTCGTGGATAGATTGTGCCTTTCTTTCGACTCGGCCTTCCCGAGGGAAGTGGAGTCTAGGGGGGGCTTTGTGACGGAAATCGTCACACAATCTATTCACGACGAATAGAGTATTTAAATTCGCGAATTGTAAGTCGTCGGAGCCTTTCGTATGTCAAGGCCAACCGACGACACTTGTTTATTTTTCTACGAGTGTACAATTACGCGCGTGACTATACGTAGGGATGGGAGCGCGAAAGAGTGTGTGTGTTTCCCCACTCTAGTCCCTTTTTCGAGAGATTAGGCGATTGCCTAATCAGTGTGTAATAATCCGTCGATCAAGACGGATTATTGTTTTGACCGTGATCGCGTGCTACTCGTGAGTGCCGAGAGTGCGCCCCACCCCCCTCCTGCATTAAGCTCTGTGAACGGTTGTTCCGGAGCAGGGCTAGGTGCGGAGACCCCGGTGGACTTACACGCGTATCCGTATAGTTTGTGCGCGACTCACTCGCCGCGACAAGGGCCGCCTTCACCACCTAAACCACCGGTCGTCCCCTTGTCAAGGAGGTCGACCAGTCGCCGAGGATCGTCACCGGTAAGTGGTTTACTACTTTTGTGACCCTCCCCCTCCTTTAGTGTGTGTACATCGGGAGTGTGCTTGAGTACACCGGTACTTGAACAGCGGTTCCCGGGTGTGAAACCTGTCGCAGGCGAGGATCTCGATCCGGCAGGTTTCCCGGGACTTCAGCCCGCGCGAAGTAACTATTGTCGCGGCACGAGGCCTGGATGGCCAAATGTTAAAGTAATTAAAATAAATGTCTGTTTTATTTTTATTTTAATCTAGTGTGTATTTATTGTTCTCCCCGTTCCCGCCGACATCCTATTAATTTAAAGTAATCGTGTCGAGGCAAGGAGGATTGCCCGAATCCTCCACACCGACCGTCCCAGCGAAATCGTGTTCCTGGCGACAGCCCGCAGTTCGCGATAACAAAATAAATAATTGTGTGCGCGGTATTGGGCAACGCGGCTCAACGGTTAATTTTAATTATTAAAAATAATTTATTATACCGGGTTCACGAATACCACGTCACAATATATATATATATATATACTCCTTGCTTCTTTTTTTCACTCCCTGTGAGACGTGCAGCTCCGCACGCCGACGTGGAGATTGGTGGGGAAAAGTCCTCACACCCACACACAAAACGTACCAGTCCTGAAACACTTTTTTCCCACCTAAAAAGTGAACACCGGTCACCCACACGTTGCTGTTACCGTGCGCGCGCGCGAACTCCTTCTGTCAGCTGGGCGCGCACAGTTCTCACGCGTTCTTGCGCGCGCCGCGCTGTATATCCTCTTTCGTGTTGCTTACCTGATTGGTAACTCGTTTACCGTTATAATATATATATATATATATATATATCTATATATATATATATATATATATATTTTTATATTGCCTGTGCGAATAAACTTATTATTGTCTAATATTATTTTATGCAATTTACACCCATGCTTCTTACACTAAAAAAAAATCATTGTAGTCCACATCCTCCACATTATATTAAAATTTTATACTGTCAAAATGACGATTTAAGTATAAATTATGTTATATTTTTTTAAATAGTTTGTGAAAATTAATTTTTTTTTAATTCAATATGATCGCGGCACCCAAAGGAATAATGAGACATAGTGTTTGACTTGTTTATAGGTATTTAATTAATTTTTTAATGGTTTTAAAGTTTAATTCAGAGCGTACGTCCGGACGTCCATACGTCCGTACAGGCAGACTTTTTATTTTTTAACTCTTCTTATATCTCTCTTGGATTTTCGAAAAAATGAATTTTTTTTTAAGAAAGTGATCGCGGAACCACACGGATTAATTAGAAATAGTGTTTAACTTTTTTATAGGTATTTCATTACTTTTTTAAATGGTTTGACCTCGATTATTTAAAACGATTATTTATTTGTTTATCGCGAACAGTTATAACTGAAGGTAACATTAAGGACTGGACATAATCTACAGGAAGAAAATTTTTATTTTTTATTTCGTAATAGGTCTATCAGTAGATATTGCCCTGATGACCTGGAGGTAACATTACCGACCTAGACATCTTCTACAGGAAGAAAAATTTTTTTTTTTGATTTCGTAATATGCCTGCCAGTAGATAATGCCCCGTCGACCTGGAGGTAACAGTAGGGACCTGGACATCTTCTACAGAAAGAAAATATTTTTTGATTTCGTAATACGTCTTTCAGTGGATATTGCCCCAATGACCTGGAGGTAACATTACCGACCTGGACATCTTCTACAGGTAGAACAATTTTCTTAGATTTCGTAATATGCCTGCTAGTAAATAATGCCCCGTTGACCTGGAGGTAACAGTAGGGACCTAGACATCTTCTACTGGAAGGAAATTTTTTTTTTTGATTTCGTAATATGCCTTTCAGTAAATGTTGCCCCGATGACCTGGAGGTAACATTAGGGACCTGGAAATCATCTCCAGATAGAAATTATTTTTTTAAATTTTGTAATGGTCCTTCCAAGATATATAGTAATTATTATAAATTTATGATAATTTTGTTAATAAACTATGAGATTTTAACAACATTACTAGAATGTAGGATGTATGTAGTAGATCAATTCTCAGATATTCAGGAAAATTCAGTTCATTTAGTAGATATTAAATGATATTATCCACATCCACATCCATCCACATCCATCCACATTATATTAAAATTTATAAAATAAAGTTTTACAATATTTTATATGTAATGTTATAATCAATCTTACGTAAATAGCAAATTTTAATATCAAAATAACAAAAGTTCTTACATCATATATAGTGAAATGTATATACTACATATATTAAAATTTGTATAATAAGTATTGTAGAAATATTTTATATACGCGTATACGTTCATTTCCTTTTCAGTATTCAATTGTTTTGAGACGACTTTTTAATTTAAGGCTATTCTAATTACTCCATTCGTCCAATAGGTGGCGTGTATAAAATTTTCTATTTTTCCAGTTCTTCTCGCAAATGCTCAAAAATGTGTCAAATAGTATATAAGAAACAACAAGATATTTAGTTTTTATGCGAAAATGTATCTTCCGTTTAGCGTATTGCAATGATAGCGATTGAAATAATATTTAAGTTTGTGACTAATAAGTGTAATGAATAAATATATGCGAGTGAATAAAAATTGCGATCAACTGCGTAAGAATAGTATATAATTAAATCTCCAAATATTAAATGTTTCTGTAGTACTTAATTGACAAAAGGAATTCCCCCAATATATACATTCTATTTCGAATTAATTAAAAACAAAATATAATTCATTTTTACTTCCTTAAATTCGCATTTAAAAAATACCAGATTGAATAATAAAATTTGCTGACTTATATAATAAAAATTACTATATTGAATATCAAAAATTACGATATTGGATATTAAAAGATATTATATCTAAATTTTACTATATAACATAGCAAAAATGATTATATCGCTGAGATGTCACACTTTTCCTATACAATATAGTAATTTTTAATATAGATTATTTTAATATTTATTACAATATTTTTCTCAGTGTATAAAAAGTGCTATTACCAAATTACCAATAACACACAAATTAATAAGTACTGCTAAATAAATAAAACAATTATTTGCAAAGGATGTATACATATCACATGACAATAAAAAAATTAATAATAATTCCTTTACGAAAAGTGCTATTGCAATAATAATTAAACTCTATTTCATACAAAAATAATTATTTTTATAGATAATTTCTATTTTTTTAATATTATCATTTTAATTCATCGTATAATAATATTAAGTTCTTTAATTATTATACACATGATAATAAATCTTTATGGGTACAATTTAATAAATAATAATTGAATGTAGTTAAATAATAAAATATTTTTTAGTTTATAATTTAATATTATCTATTATATAATGATTTTTCAGCGAGCAAGCGTGAGCGAGTGAGGATTTAAGCTAGTTTTTTTTAAATTTTGTTTACTAATGAAGTAATCTAATGTTGAACTAATCATATGTTTAAATAAAAATATCTTTTTCCTAAACATATGGTTGCTTCAAAGAAAAGTAAATTGAAAGAAAAGCAATATCAACAAATTATATCTTTCAAAAGTACTTATAAAATAAATAATTTAAAATAAATAAATATTATAATAAATTATAATAAATATTTATATAATTTAAATTATTTATTTTAGAAACACTTTGGAAAGAAATATTTTTTTGATATTAATAATTTTTTTTGAGTATATCTATTTATGATACGACGTATATGAACATTTTAATTTTTAAACTATGATTCATTACGCGCCAAGAAAAATCGATTTGTTTTGTTTAACGGTCCACTTGTTTATATCGCGGTTCGTCACCCGCGAGCAAATTAGTGATTGTTTTATTACGTTATATTGACAGTTTAAGTGAATATTACTCTTGCTGAAGGACCTCTAAGATATTAGATTATACATTTTTAAACTGGGGAGTATATTTCTATTGTTATTTAAATTTTAAAAATTTGAAGGGATTCGTTTATATTTAATTTAAGTAAATTCTTTTATTAACCTTCAAATTTATTTATTACTGCATGTAACTGTTCTCGTAACTTTGTTTCTTATTCTGTGCTTTTTATTTTAATTTGTTACAGTTGCTGAAATTATAAATGAAAAATAATAAGCCGTATGATAGATGTCAATATAGAAGCTGCAGCAATGGGAAGCAAAAAGGATACAAATTATTTAGATTTCCTCAGAAAATTCAGGGATTTTTTTAATCTTGTCTTTAAAAGTAACATTTCTAAAATGATTTTTTCTAAAAAATAAATTTGTTTACATTCTGGCTTAAAGTATGTTCAGTTATCTTTCTTTGTTTTAATTATTACAAAAATTGACAATTTTTAAAAAAAATTATAAGTTGAAAAAATTTTTAATATTATATTTTGATAGTATTTATGCATTATTCTACTAATCCTTTTTTCTTAGTATTTTATATTACAAAATCTGTATAATAAATTTTTATCGTTCAGTTTCTGCAATAAAAAGTATTGAAATGAAAACACCTTCCGAGAAGATGTGAAAATTCACAAGCATGAGTGTGCTTTTCAATAGCACTTTTAGAATAGTACTCTACTATTAACTAAGTAGATAGAATGTTCTTATAAACAGTTTTTGCTACGATTTTACTATATAATAAATTTATATTTTAAAAAATATTTATATAGGTTTTAACATTTATATAAAATTTCGTAAAAATTTATTGCAGCACTGAAATAAAAATGGAATCGAGAAGTATTTCTGTTTTAATACAATTAGATAACTACCCTACGTATTTATTTTTTAATTTATATTGTTGATGTGCAAAGCTAATAAAACTAAAACTTCTCTCTTTTTTATTATTTTTAAATAACATAATAATTAATAATTTTTAAATACATAATATAACTTAGAAAAAATTCTCATTTTTCCCTTTTACTTGCGGTACAATAACAAATTTTCAAATACATAAAATTTGAAATTGAGAATTTCTTTTGTATAGGTGAAAATAAGCGGAAAATTTTGCTTTATTATACATAGTCAATTAAATAAAAAATCGATAAAATTAAAATTTTAAGCTAAAACAAATATAACAGTACGGGAAAGGTAAAGAAACCTAAAAATTAAAATTTTTTACATTTAACATGTATTTTATTTGCCGTTTAACAGTACACATCTTAAAAAATGTATTAAAACATGATTGAAATAAAATTTCCCAGGTAGAAACTGATTTTATTACATTAACAATTTTTCATTAATTTCATCATTTGATATATATGTAATTAATTATTCTTGTTTCGAAATAAATATTTAACTATAAAGTAAAGTACCTATTCGCAAGATAAAATAGCAAGATGTATCTTACAACAGTGTTTTTATAAGCATGAACGGCAAATTATAGAAAAATATTTTGTCGAGATATTAATTGAGTATTAGTTTTACTACTTAATTATGTACGTAAAATGCAATTTATTTGCTTCTTGATTTAAAATATATATTTTAAAAAATCTATTATTATATTAAAATTTTGTTTCTGTCCGTCCGTCCGTCCGTCCGTCCGTCCGTCCGAGAGCGGGAGAGCGAGAGAGCGAAAGAGCGAAAGAGCGAACGAGAGAGAGAGAGAGAACGAGAGAGCGAGAGAGAGAACGAGCGAGAGAGAGAGAGAGAGAGAGAGAGAGAGAGAGCTTCCATGACTGATAAGTCATGGTACTCGTCAGTGTGCAGAACACACTGGATCTCGTGAGTGCGCGCGGAGTTTATATATGCCCGGCTGCTTCGCGCCCCCTCCCCGTCAGACGATACGTATTAAGCGCATGTGTGCTTTGTTACGTGCCAGAGAGAGGGAGATAGTGGGAGGGAGAGAGGGGATTATGATTATGATATTAATAATAATAATAATCATTATTATAATAATAATTATTATTATAATAATTATTATTATTATTAATAATGATAATGATAATGATAATCATAATGATAAACTTAATGATAATTATAAAGATAATTATAATGATAATGATAATGATAATAATAATCATAATGATTTTTTTTTTTTTTAAGAGGGAGAGAAATCAAATTATTGCCGATGTGCGGGACTCTTCAAAATCCTCGGATTATTCATAATAATGATAATGATAATTATAATTATTATTATTTTAATTATTATGTTATTATTCATAACGATAATGATAATTATTATTCACAAGAGGAAGAGGTAGTGGATGAAGGAGAGAATTTCATGTGTAATCCATTTGCCCTCTGTGTTTTACAGAGTTGAGATTGTTGTTATTATTCAGAATAAAATTATCAATAATAACACTCACATTACAAATGGTTGTACAAAATAAGATGGCGATTTCTCAGCCAATATTTAATCATTACGTAACAATTATATTTAGTCAATTCATAATAATTCCTATAATAAGTTTATAATTATATTTTTTAATTATTTAAATCTAATAATAAGTTTGAATAAAATATTATGACGATTTTTAGTCACATTTAGTTAATTCATATTGTAACGAATCAATGTAATATTTGATTATATTACATTGCTCGTTACATTCTCTCTCTCTCTGTCTAGCCTGTGTATTAATATTTACAGATGTTACAGGTCGACGTTCGACGATTTTCGGCGATTTTCGCGGACCTTCGTAAAGGTAAAAGTAGGGAAAGAGAGAGAGAGTTTTCGGTTCGTAAGTGCGAGAGCACTTAGATTAAACTCAAACGTGGAGCGACTAATCTCAACCGCCGAGAGATTCAAAGTCAACCGTGTGATTAATTGCCACTGACGTGAGAAACCTTGCGATTTGTTTTCTCCATATTTTGATCGCCCTGTGCTTGTGATCCTGGTGCTGTGCTGGTGATCCAGTGAATTTGCAATAGTTTGTTTGGCGACGACGCAGCCCAGGAAGCTAAAGAGTAGCGACTACGCAGACTTCACCTGGTTGTTTGACCATCGATCGCGTCTCAAGCACTGTAAGTGCCAGTCTTGTAGTCTCTCTCTCTCTCTTTCTCTCTTTATTTATCTCGCGTGTATACTGACCTGCGTTTCGCGCGCTGCGACGCGCCTGTATTATTGTTTTTCCCGAATACATTTATTTCTGTTATTAATTAAATACTGCATTGTTGTTTATTTAATTGTTTACCCTCTTTTTCTCGCGTTTCGCTAAATAAAGATTACCGCCGCCTCCGCATATACGTTTGGTTTTGTATTATTACTGAGCGGCCGATCGCATAGAGACTATTATTTTAACGGTAGTTAATTGTTATTATCTTTTTGTATTTATATTTAAAAAAATAGCAAAACCGTTACATGGCGCCCAACGTGCATGGTAATTAGCGATACGCATATGATTGACAATTAATAGTCTCAAAATTTAATTTCTAATATTTAAAAGTTTTAATTCAGTCAATAGGCGTGTTAAATTAAGAGATCTTATTTCGAGCATTTCGAGAGCGAGCGAGCGCATTGTTTACGTTTCGCGGTGATTCGCGGTGTTTACGCTTCAAATAATATTCGAAATGTGTAACTATCCTTTTCGAAAATATTTTTTCGTATCTTATATTATTTGAATCTTAAATCGAATTTTCTTTTCGTTTAATTTTAGCGTATCGCGAATTAATTAATTATTTCGTGCTTCTTTTATTATTTAATTGTTTATTTAAATAATTATTAGCGACACCGCGGGAAATAAAATTATTGTTTTTTTTAATAATTTGTCGTAAACTGTATAATCGCAATTTAGGTTGAGTTAGTCTATTTCGCGTGCGTGCGTGTAAGTGTGTGTGTGATTTACGCGGTAAATATAAGTATTGTAGCGTATCGCGGTACATGTATGTAGGTGTATGTAAGCGTGTGCGCAAATAAAGTAAATTAATTTATTTTTTTAAATTTGAATTCAATTTAATTTTTTTTTGTTGTTATTATAAATTATTAAAATGATTTAATAGCGTTTCTTCGCAATTTAAAATTTTGTTTTTTTTAAATAATTATTATCTTTAAACAATTTGTCTTTAAATTCTTTTAAACTTTGAATATTATATTTGTTAATTCAATTTTATTCTATTTTTTGTAAACAATTGGAAAATTTATTTTAACAAGTTGCAGATTTATAATATTTTGTATTTTTTGCAAATTAGTTGATGTTATTAAATTTAATTTGGTTAAGCGAATTTGCGCATAATTTAATAGCGATTCGCAATTATTTTGTAATTTGTTTAATAAATTTTTTTAATTGTGAGAATTTATTTTGCCAATAAGGCCTAAAATTTAAATTTTATTTAATTTCTATAATTCAAAATGGCGTGTATGAACGAGTGTGATTTCGATCAAACGTACGGAGTTGAGATCCAAGGATGGATTTTGAATCTAACAAGCGATCAATTCGATTCTGTACTTGATCAGCTAGAATTGACGCGCGACGGTACGCCCTTTGTACGTGTAGACAGGTTATATAGGCGTTTACGCGGCGATTATACAGCCGCGGATTTCGTCCAGTCAACTAGTGACGATGATTTAGTTTCGCGGACTCGTCGTGAACAAAGACTCTGCACCATTTTGAAACATGCGAAATTTAGCGAAGAAGCGCAAGTACAGATTGCGCACAGACAATTTGAAAATCTCAATCGAGCGGATGAGAGCGGATTCTCTCCGCTTGCCAATAGCTCGAAGTCAAATGACGATCAACTTGCCGATTCCGATGCGGAATCGCAGCATAGCGAGGTTAACGCGGGAAATATCGCGGGGAACCTTGCGGAAAACGCGGCGGAAAACACCGCCGAAAATAATTGTAAATCAAATTTTGAATTGACTTCGATAAAAACGCTTAACACAACCATACCGGTAAGGCCAATTCCTACCATTTCGACCGCGATGATAACGACCGCTACTACAACTACGTACTCGACGACGCAAGCAGCGAGTACGCATTTACAATCAAGAGGTGCGATACCAAAAACGGTATTTTCTTCAAAAGAAAATAATAAAATAGATAATGATATCGTTTTATGTGCATTAGCTAATGGCGTAGTCTACAACGCTCCAAGGGGTTTAGCCCTGGAGTTGAGTAGAACGCAATCGCTTGCCTTTCAACAAGAGAAGGAGTTGAATTATCTAAGGCAGCAATTAGCGGATTTTGCGACGAGTACGCAGCTTCCGACGCAAACGTCAATTGCGGCGGAAAAGCAGCGGAAAAATCGCAAAAGTGTTAATTTTCAAGATACTTTTAATTTAAATTATTTTGAAACGAATAAGCATCCTGAAGCACCTCAAGCGGTATTACACACGCAAACGGAAAAGTCGCTTGGATCGCGTTTAAACGCAAACGCGTTAAATTTTCCGACTCCTACGTCAAATTTCTCGTCTCTGCCAGCTCCTGCGGATTGGCAAGAGTCTGGAAGGGGGGAAAATGTGCCTGTAGTTACAAGCGATCAACTTACGCAAATCTTGTCGAATATGTCGACTAGAGCGCCTATACAGTCACATGACGTAGGTCGCACAGTTCGCCAGTGGAATATTAAGTTTTCCGGCGAAAAACGCGAAAGCATCGAGGAATTTATTCAGCGCGTAGAAGAATGTCGCAAGTTAGCGCATATTTCCGACGCGGATTTACTGAATGCTTTCTCGGAGTTGTTAACTGGCGTAGCGCTACATTGGTATCGCCAATCGCGGAAAGATTGGAATACTTGGGCTGATTTTTGCAATGCTGCTCGACGATGTTATGGCGTCGAACAGAACTTTCAGCAGCGCTTAATGGCGGAAGCGCAAGCACGCAAGCAGGGTAGAGAAGAACCTGCTCGTGATTACATATTCTGTCTGCTAACTATATTTAGCAGAATGAATGCGCCTCCAAGTACGCAGTTTCAGCTAGACATGTTGTATGCTAACATGTTGCCGTCTGTTCGGAAGTTAGTTCCGAAAGAAAAAGTCACAAGCGTCGATAGGCTTGTGCAGCTAGCTCGTCAGGCGGAAGAGCTTATCGAGGAAGAGCGGAATTTTCCCGCGCCTCCGCCGCCAGAAAAGAGCGTTCTGCCTTCTGTGGCTTATAAGCAGCCAGATGCCAGAGGTAAGAAGGGCGGAAAAGCTGCTAGCGATGATGCTACGGTAAAAGTAGCGAGTATCGCAGAACCGACAATGGAAAATTTGGCCAAACTCTTAGAGAAGATGCTAGATGAAAGATTTAGCAAATATGCGAATTCGTTTGCGAATTCCGCCAATAAGAAAGGTCAAACCGCGCGTAATTTTAGTAAACCAGGTGCGCCGAAAGGAGCAAAGAATGTTTCTGATAAGCCATCTGGCGTGACTAGTACCGAGAGGAAGGATGATGGTCAAAATAAATCATCCATTACTAATGGAAAATCCGCGCGTAGTCGCAACCGCGATAAGAAAGCAGGTCCCAAAGAGCGTGTGTACTGCTATCGCTGCGGTTGGCCCGGGTATATCAAGACGGATTGTCCTGAGTGCTCGGGAAACGAGAAAAGGGGCGAATAGATAAGGTCCCTATCGCCCCAATTATTAGTGAGACCTCTGATGGTGATAAGTCACAATCAGTACCTGCGCAAACGGAAAAAGTGCCCTCGCTTTTGCCTGTCGGAGTGGACAGACAATCAGCGGAAAAAGGTGTTTGCGATTCCCGCGCTGAAACGCCAGTGGAGGAGGAAACTCCGCAGTTTACTCGCTGGTGGCTGCAGATTGGAATTGGTGGATTCCGCGTACGCGCTTTGTACGATTCAGGGGCGGCTCGCACGGTTATTAATTCCTTAGGCTTGCAAATAGCATCAGCCATAGGAAAACCGTTAACTCCTTACATTGGACCAGGTGCACGACTCGCTAACGGCCAACGCGCTCCAATACTTGGACGTTTAGAGCTGCCGTTTGATTTAGCGAATGAACGCCATTACTTAGATGTTTTAGTAATGAGCGATCTCGACGCCGATTCTATACTCGGTGCCGATTTTATTCGTGCGTTTAACGCTGTTTTGTTGCCGCGTGAAAATCAGTTGCTGATTGAAAACGTGGCTGACGCAATTCAGCTTGAAGTATCGGCTATCGGCATTGGTGAGGCCTGCTCACTAGCTGCCGTTGTCTTAGCAGATATTGACGAAGCGCAACGCAAACAACTCAATGAGTTGTTGGAAAAGCGTTTGACTGCTCCGAATGCAAAGCTAGGTTGTACTAACTTAGCTGAGCATGAAATTGATGTGGGCGGTTCGCGTCCCATCATGCAGCGCTATTATCTAGTCTCTCGGAAGATCAAGCTGTCGCTGATAGCAAAGCCGCAGCAGCTGTTCAAAATTGGCAACAGCGTATGCAAACGTTGCCAGAGCTGCAAGCTCAAGCTGCTGAACGAGCGACATGCGCACAAGCCCGTCAGGCCGAATATTATAATTCAAAACGCCGCGATGTACAATTTGCCGTGGGACAAAAAGTTTCTAAGCGGAATCGTATACTTTCGTCCGCTGCCCAAGGCATAGCTGCTAAGCTAGCTCCGAAGTACATCGGACCTTTTATTGTTTCGGCGTTACTCGGCTCAAACGTGGTAGAGCTCATCGACAATGATGGAAAAGAAGCAGGTAAATGCCACATCAGTGATATTAAGCCATTCTACGAAGACCAAACGGACGTATCTGTGGAGAGTAGATTAAATCGAGAGGATGCGACGAGGGACAGCGAGGGATTAAACGCAGAGCGAAGAGCTAGCGACGAGTCCAACGATAATGATCCTGTGAGCGCGAACGCACAGCGTAAGCGAGGTAGGCCGCGCAAAACTCGGGTAATTGTTAATCGTATGACTGCGGTAGATCGTGCCCCTTCTAACGAGCGATTAAACGCGAATACTGTTGTATACGCGAATCCTCCGACGACGGAAATTAGGCGCGGAAGACCGAAGGGAGCAAAGAACAAGCCCGTATCCCCGGTGGAAACGATCGAACAGCGCACTCGGTCGCAGAAACTGTAAATGTTCCTTTGAGCGATTGATGTATCTACGCGTACCTTTTCTCCGATTTTGTAATCTTCGTAAGGCGTATCGCTCTTAATTGTTGTTATAATAAAGAGAGAAATCTTTTATATGTTGGCCTGCTTACCATTTTCTTTTGTCTGATGTTTTGCTTACAAATAAATTTATTTTATTTATTTATAAATATTATTTATGTTAATTACCATTTTCATTTTGTCTTCTGGCCTAGAGAGAGAGTAGAAATGCAGAGCTGGTACGTCTTCGGCTACCCAGCGTCTGGAAGGGGGGAGTGTAACGAATCAATGTAATATTTGATTATATTACATTGCTCGTTACATTCTCTCTCTCTGTCTAGCCTGTGTATTAATATTTACAGATGTTACAGGTCGACGTTCGACGATTTTCGGCGATTTTCGCGGACCTTCGTAAAGGTAAAAGTAGGGAAAGAGAGAGAGAGTTTTCGGTTCGTAAGTGCGAGAGCACTTAGATTAAACTCAAACGTGGAGCGACTAATCTCAACCGCCGAGAGATTAAAAGTCAACCGTGTGATTAATTGCCACTGACGTGAGAAACCTTGCGATTTGTTTTCTCCATATTTTGATCGCCCTGTGCTTGTGATCCTGGTGCTGTGCTGGTGATCCAGTGAATTTGCAATAGTTTGTTTGGCGACGACGCAGCCCAGGAAGCTAAAGAGTAGCGACTACGCAGACTTCACCTGGTTGTTTGACCATCGATCGCGTCTCAAGCACTGTAAGTGCCAGTCTTGTAGTCTCTCTCTCTCTCTTTCTCTCTTTATTTATCTCGCGTGTATACTGACCTGCGTTTCGCGCGCTGCGACGCGCCTGTATTATTGTTTTTCCCGAATACATTTATTTCTGTTATTAATTAAATACTGCATTGTTGTTTATTTAATTGTTTACCCTCTTTTTCTCGCGTTTCGCTAAATAAAGATTACCGCCGCCTCCGCATATACGTTTGGTTTTGTATTATTACTGAGCGGCCGATCGCATAGAGACTATTATTTTAACGGTAGTTAATTGTTATTATCTTTTTGTATTTATATTTAAAAATAGCAAAACCGTTACAATATATATAATATACAATATTGTTATGTCTCTAATTAATAATAAACTAATTAATAATAAGTTCATTTTTTAATTATTTAATTATGATGGCGATTTCTCAGCCGATATTTAATCATTTCGTAACAACTCATAATTAGTCAATTTATAACAATTAATAATAAGTTTATTTTTTAATTATTTAATTATGTTGGCGATTTCTTAGCCAATATTTAATCATTTCGTAACAACTCATAATTCGTCAATTCATAACAATAAATCATAAGTTTATTATTTCATTATGATGGCGATTACTTAGCCAATATTTAGTCAATTTAGAACAATTAATAATAAGTTTATTTTTGAATTATTTATATCTAAAAATAAGTTTGAATAAATTATGTTGGCGATTTCTCAGCCAATATTCAGTCAATACATAACAATTAATAATAAGTTTATTTTTTTTTAATTATTCATCTAATATATAATAAGTTTAAATAAATCATGATGGCGATTTCTCAGCCAATATTTAATCATTTCGAAACAACTCATATTCAGTCAATTTATAACAATTAATAATAAGTTTATTTTTTAATTATTTAATTATGTTGGCGATTTCTTAGCCAATATTTAATCATTTCGTAACAACTCATAATTAGTCAATTCATAACAATAAATCATAAGTTTATTATTTCATTATGATGGCGATTACTTAGCCAATATTTAGTCAATTTAGAACAATTAATAATAAGTTTATTTTTGAATTATTTATTTCAAAAAATAAGTTTGAATAAATTATGTTGGCGATTTCTCAGCCATTATTCAGTCAATACATAACAATTAATAATAATTTTATTTTTTTTTAATTATTCATCTAATATATAATAATAATTTTATTCAGAAATCCCTTAATAATCTTAAACAAAAAATTTATGATTGTGTGACAGATAAAGATGTATTTAAAGTTTTCTTTGACATGACTACTCAGAAATATTTTAAGTTACGAAGTAAACACGATGCTCTATTACTGAAAAAATTTGAACACTTAAAGGATTTAAAAATTAAATCATTAAATACAATGGTGACTAAGTCAGATAATAACAGCTGGTTAATAAATTTAACAAAAATAGATATTCCTAATGAAGTTAAAGACATTGTTACTCTTGGTCCGAATTTTAGTCTTAAATCGAATTTATCGAATCCAATAGTTATTGATATCATTAAAAGCACGGAAAATTGTTTGCAAACTTTAGATATCAGTAAAGTTGTTAGTTCAAATATTAGAGAACAAGTGATAAATAACATCAATTTAACCATAAAAACAAAAACTCATTTAGATAGTAAAGAAAAAGTACTTATCAATAAAATTAATTCTACAAAAATTTTTTTAAATAACAATCCAAACATATTTTTTACTACTTCGGATAAAGGTAACAAAACAGTTTGTATGTACAAATCCGATTATGTTACAAAAATGACTAACATTTTTTCGGATAATACTGTCTATAGGTGTATTTCTAAGAATCCATTAAAAAACTTACAATCTTCTACTTCTAAAATTTTGAAACATTTAAATAATCATGAATTTTTACAACACAAATTTCACACTAATGCACTCACTTGTTCTAATACTTGTTTAGCGAAAGGTTATGGTTTACCAAAAATCCATAAGATTGATAACCCGTTAAGACCTATCATTTCTTTAGTTAATAGCCCTACACATTTTCTTGCTAAAATAATTTACAATGAATTAAAAACAGCTATTAAATTACCGAAATCTCACATTAACAATAGTTTTCAGTTGAAAGAAAAATTAAAGGATGTTATTTTAGACAATGATCATGTTTTACTTTCATTGGATGTTGTTTCACTTTTTACTAACATCCCTTGCAATTTAGTATTAGATAGTCTAGAAAGACGTTTTTCTTCTATTAATAATAAATGTCGCATTCCGTTCAATGAGATCTTAGTATGTACGAAATTTCTTTACAATAATACATATTTTGTTTTTAACAATATCTATTATCAACAAATTCATGGTACTCCCATGGGTTCTCCGATTTCTCCGTTATTTGCTGATATTGTAATGGATGATTTGGAAAATGATTGCTTAAATAAATTATTGAACGAACATAATTGTAAACCACTTTTTTATTTTAGATACGTTGATGATACTATCTTGTGTGTTAAGAAAGAACATGTAAATTTAGTTATAAATATTTTTAATTCATATAATAAAAATTTACAATTTACTTCATAATTAGAAATAAACCAAAAAATCAATTTTTTTGACATTACCTTAATTAGAGAAAATGATCGTATTATAACAAATTGGTACCAAAAACCCATAGCTTCTGGTCGATTGATTAATTATTTTTCAAATCATCCAACTCAACAAAAAAAGAATGTTATTTATAATTTAGTAGACAGAGCTTTTTTATTATCAGATGTACGATATCATACAACTAATTTAAATATTGTAAAAAATCTACTTATCGACAATGACTACAATATCAAATTTATTAAACAAAATATTCACTTCCGTCTAAATAAGTTAAAATTAAAAAAAAATATTCAATCTACTTCCAGAATTAAACGTCTTGCCTATTTACCATTACCTTTTTCTCAGAATTTTGATAAATTATCTCGCATATTAAGGTCTGTTAATATTCAAACTCTACCATTAGTTCAAAAAAGTTTGAATTCTATTATTAAACTGGGTAAAGATGGTACAAAAAAGTTTGAACAGATGAATGTTGTTTATAAATTAAATTGTAAAGACTGTCCTGCATCTTACGTTGGTGAAACTAAACGTTTACTAAAAACGAGGATTAATGAACACAAAAAGAATAACAATACTGATTCAGTTATTAATCAACATATGTTTTTAAATAAACATGAATTTGATTGGGATGGTGTAAAAATTGTCGATAGGGAGATCAATTATAAAAAGCGTCTTATTTCGGAAATGTTACACATTAAACTTGATGTTAATAATATTAATAAGAAAGACGATATTAGATTTTTAAATAGCTCTTATTTCCCAGTTCTCAGAAAATTAAATGCCTGATTTGACAGTTGTACAATGTTTACGTTACACTACCTTTAGCGATATATATATAAATACACCGAGTTTTGCTTATGTTGACTGTTTATCTAACCGCTTGACGAATCGGTTATCCGATTATAAAAAAGGTATTTTTTTATATCTAAGTTTTTCAATATTGTTTGTGCGTTCTGTTAATTTGTTATTTGTGTGTTATCAATAAAAAATAGCCTGAAGAGGTTGGCAGACCAAGCCAACGAAACGTCTCTTGGAAGAAAAACTTTTTGTGTTTTTTTTCTTTTCCTTCGCCTCCGTCAGATCGACAAATTCCTACTAATATATAATAAGTTTAAATAAATCATGATGGCGATTTCTCAGCCAATATTTAATCATTTCGAAACAACTCATATTCAGTCAATTTATAACAATTAATAATAAGTTTATTTTTTAATTATTTAATTATGATGGCGATTTCGCAGCCAATATTTAATCATTTCGTAACAACTCATATTCAATCAATTTATAACAATTAATAATAAGTTTATTTTTTAATTATTTAATTATGATGGCGATTTCTTAGCCAATATTTAATCATTTCGTAACAACTCATAATTAGTCAATTCATAACAATAAATCATAAGTTTATTATTTCATTATGATGGCGATTACTTAGCCAATATTCAGTCAATTTAGAACAATTAATAAAAAGTTTATTTATTAATTATTTATATATCTAATAATAAGTTTGAATAAACATGTTGGGGATTTCTCAGCCAATATTCAGTCAATTCATGAAAATTAATAATAAGTTTATTTTTTAACTATTAATTATGATGGCGATTTCGCAGCCAATATTTAATCATTTCGTAACAACTCATATTCAGTCAATTTATAACAATTAATAATAAGTTTATTTTTAATTATTTAATTATGATGGCGATTTCTCAGCCAATATTTAATCAATTCGTAACAACTCATAATTAGTAAATTTATAAACAATCAATTCATAACAATAAATCATAAGTTTATTATTTCATTATGATGGCGATTACTTAGCCAATATTCAGTCAATTTAGAACAATTAATAAAAAGTTTATTTATTAATTATTTATATCTAATAATAAGTTTGAATAAACATGTTGGGGATTTCTCAGCCAATATTCAGTCAATTCATGAAAATTAATAATAAGTTTATTTTTTAACTATTTAATTATGATGGCGATTTCGCAGCCAATATTTAATCATTTCGTAACAACTCATATTCAGTCAATTTATAACAATTAATAATAAGTTTATTTTTTAATTATTTAATTATGATGGCGATTTCTCAGCCAATATTTAATCAATTCGTAACAACTCATAATTAGTCAATTTATAACAATTAATAATAAGTTTATTTTTTAATTATTTAATTATGTTGGCGATTTCTTAGCCAATATTTAATCATTTCGTAACAACTCATAATTAGTCAATTCATAACAATAAATCATAAGTTTATTATTTCATTATGATGGCGATTACTTAGCCAATATTCAGTCAATTTAGAACAATTAATAAAAAGTTTATTTATTAATTATTTATATATCTTGTAACGGGGTACGGATTGAATATAAGGAATAAAAAAATCATCGAAGGTATCGGGGCGCGAACCCACGATCCCGGGAGCGCGAGGCAGAAGCCTCACCACTGCGCTACCATTCGCAATTATCCCGGCTAGTCGACTTGGTCCTATCGACGAACGTCGCCGATAATTCAGGGACCTAACCTGCGCCGACACTCGAAAATCCGTACCCGTTATATCCCCCACCCAAACGCGACCTACGCCCTCGGGGAGCCGTTTGATCACTTCGATCACCTGGGCTAGAGAGGCGAAGGTTGTCCCTGCTCGACCGGTGTCAACAAGACCATTTTACTCCTACAGTCGTACCTCCGCACTTTTTGACGTTCTCGCGGGGAAATCCACCGGGACTGTGGTGGTGGGGATGGGAGTTTGTGACTGACTTCGGTCCAAGATGAGCCAGGCGAAGATAAACTACTTCGTCTCTTCTGGCAAGTGGGTTTTTGAGTTGGGCGCCATTTGTAACGGGTACGGATTTTCGAGTGTCGGCGCAGGTTAGGTCCCTGAATTATCGGCGACGTTCGTCGATAGGACCAAGTCGACTAGCCGGGATAATTGCGAATGGTAGCGCAGTGGTGAGGCTTCTGCCTCGCGCTCCCAGGATCGTGGGTTCGCGCTCCGATACCTTCGATGATTTTTTTATTCCTTATATTCAATCCGTACCCCGTTACAAATGGCGCCCCACGTTGGGCGCCAGTTGTAACGGGGTACAATTTTTCGCGTCGGTAGGGGTAAAGGGATCGGTTGCTACGGCACTGCCTAGTTATACTCCCTAGGCGGTGCTCCGAGAGTGCGCGGCGGATTCAAATCAGTGAACCCCGCGCACGACCTACCCTTGCGATGTCCGTTAGCAACCGCGAGATCACTTGCCGATCTCGCGTCTTTGTACAGCTAAAACGTTGTGAGCTGAAAAGGGCCGCGAATAAAAGGGATAAATTCGCGGTAAGTTTACCTCGGCCGCTCCTGAAACGGAGAGGGCGGTATTCGGGATAACGGGAATAACATACGCCGGTAATCAATAATCAAACTCGTACTCGGATATTGATTACATATGAATTTTATTCAAGTTAAAGAAATATAAATACAGTCTAACAAAGAATAAGGATTTAACAAAAGCCGTATCTAGGCCGCGTGAGGTCTCGCGACGAGGTGTAACCACCGGGGTTACTCGTGCTTTCTCTCTTTCTAGCACGCGTACGCGGTCGCCCGTTAGCTTCCTCGCCGTCGCGCGCGGGCGAGATCCGTCGATCCCTAACTTAAAGTTATAGCCGTAAAGAGAGAGAGTCTTTACGGCTTCGGCGGCTCGCGAGTGGTGCACCACGTACCTTATCTCCCCGTCGATGTGCTTGGCTTCGCCTGTTTCCCTACTCTCCGTCGGGCTCTCGCGCGCGGCAACTTCGCCGTCTCCGCAGGTTCCTGGGAGTCTCTGGAGCTGTGCAATTAACACCAGCACGCTCACTCCACCGAGTCACTCACTCTTCACGGCACGAAACCCGGAACCCGAGCAAGAATCCGCGATAACGATTCTTGTTCTCTTGCCGCGAAATATCAAGGAAGGCGTTACCGGCGACGTGTCTATCTACGATGACTCGCATAAACTCTCTATACTCTCCTTAGTCAGCTTGCGCGTCGGACCATTATTAGTCCTTACGCGCGGGCTTTCCCGATCGCCTACGAGCTTTTCCGATCGTCACTCGCGCTCGTTATAATGTATAGCTTCATACGCATAAGAGTATGTAGCTTACCTTTACAATCTAATAATAAGTTTGAATAAACATGTTGGGGATTTCTCAGCCAATATTCAGTCAATTCATGAAAATTAATAATAAGTTTATTTTTTAACTATTTAATTATGATGGCGATTTCGCAGCCAATATTTAATCATTTCGTAACAACTCATATTCAGTCAATTTATAACAATTAATAATAAGTTTATTTTTTAATTATTTAATTATGATGGCGATTTCTCAGCCAATATTTAATCAATTCGTAACAACTCATAATTAGTCAATTTATAACAATTAATAATAAGTTTATTTTGTAATTATTTAATTATGTTGGCGATTTCTTAGCCAATATTTAATCATTTCGTAACAACTCATAATTAGTCAATTCATAACAATAAATCATAAGTTTATTATTTCATTATGATGGCGATTACTTAGCCAATATTTAGTCAATTTAGAACAATTAATAATAAGTTTATTTTTGAATTATTTATTTCAAAAAATAAGTTTGAATAAATTATGTTGGCGATTTCTCAGCCAATATTCAGTCAATACATAACAATTAATAATAAGTTTATTTTTTTTTAATTATTCATCTAATATATAATAAGTTTGAATAAATTATGTTGGCGATTTCTCAGCCAATATTCAGTCAATACATAACAATTAATAATAAGTTTATTTTTTTTTAATTATTCATCTAATATATAATAAGTTTAAATAAATCATGATGGCGATTTCTCAGCCAATATTCAGTCAATTTATAACAATTAATAATAAGTTTATTTTTGAATTATTTATTTCAAAAATAAGTTTGAATAAATCAAGATGGCGATTTCTCAGCCAATATTCAGTCAATACATAACAATTAATAAGTTTATTTTTTTTTAATTATTCATCTAATATATAATAAGTTTGAATAAACATGTTGGGGATTTCTCAGCCAATATTTAGTCAATTTATAACAATTAATAATAAGTTTATTTTGTAATTATTTAATTATGTTGGCGATTTCTCAGCTGAAAAGGGCCGCGAATAAAAGGGATAAATTCGCGGTAAGTTTACCTCGGCCGCTCCTGAAACGGAGAGGGCGGTATTCGGGATAACGGGAATAACATACGCCGGTAATCAATAATCAAACTCGTACTCGGATATTGATTACATATGAATTTTATTCAAGTTAAAGAAATATAATACAGTCTAACAAAGAATAAGGATTTAACAAAAGCCGTATCTAGGCCGCGTGAGGTCTCGCGACGAGGTGTAACCACCGGGGTTACTCGTGCTTTCTCTCTTTCTAGCACGCGTACGCGGTCGCCCGTTAGCTTCCTCGCCGTCGCGCGCGGGCGAGATCCGTCGATCCCTAACTTAAAGTTATAGCCGTAAAGAGAGAGAGTCTTTACGGCTTCGGCGGCTCGCGAGTGGTGCACCACGTACCTTATCTCCCCGTCGATGTGCTTGGCTTCGCCTGTTTCCCTACTCTCCGTCGGGCTCTCGCGCGCGGCAACTTCGCCGTCTCCGCAGGTTCCTGGGAGTCTCTGGAGCTGTGCAATTAACACCAGCACGCTCACTCCACCGAGTCACTCACTCTTCACGGCACGAAACCCGGAACCCGAGCAAGAATCCGCGATAACGATTCTTGTTCTCTTGCCGCGAAATATCAAGGAAGGCGTTACCGGCGACGTGTCTATCTACGATGACTCGCATAAACTCTCTATACTCTCCTTAGTCAGCTTGCGCGTCGGACCATTATTAGTCCTTACGCGCGGGCTTTCCCGATCGCCTACGAGCTTTTCCGATCGTCACTCGCGCTCGTTATAATGTATAGCTTCATACGCATAAGAGTATGTAGCTTACCTTTACAATCTAATAATAAGTTTGAATAAACATGTTGGGGATTTCTCAGCCAATATTCAGTCAATTCATGAAAATTAATAATAAGTTTATTTTTTAACTATTTAATTATGATGGCGATTTCGCAGCCCAATATTTAATCATTTCGTAACAACTCATATTCAGTCAATTTATAACAATTAATAATAAGTTTATTTTTTAATTATTTAATTATGATGGCGATTTCTCAGCCAATATTTAATCAATTCGTAACAACTCATAATTAGTCAATTTATAACAATTAATAATAAGTTTATTTTGTAATTATTTAATTATGTTGGCGATTTCTTAGCCAATATTAATCATTTCGTAACAACTCATAATTAGTCAATTCATAACAATAAATCATAAGTTTATTATTTCATTATGATGGCGATTACTTAGCCAATATTTAGTCAATTTAGAACAATTAATAATAAGTTTATTTTTGAATTATTTATTTCAAAAAATAAGTTTGAATAAATTATGTTGGCGATTTCTCAGCCAATATTCAGTCAATACATAACAATTAATAATAAGTTTATTTTTTTTTAATTATTCATCTAATATATAATAAGTTTGAATAAATTATGTTGGCGATTTCTCAGCCAATATTCAGTCAATACATAACAATTAATAATAAGTTTATTTTTTTTTAATTATTCATCTAATATATAATAAGTTTAAATAAATCATGATGGCGATTTCTCAGCCAATATTTAGTCAATTTATAATAATTAATATTAAAGTTATTTATTAATTATTTATATGTAATAATAAGTTTGAATAAATCAAGATGGCGATTTCTCAGCCAATATTCAGTGAATAACATATTTATAAGTATATTTATAATTCTTAATACATTTATATATATGTATGTATTTAGACAATGAAAAAAATAATATATATATATATATATATAAAATTAATATTCAAATATTTCTGAATAAACTACATTTTTTGTATAAATTTTTGCGTTTTCACTGAGGATAAGTTTTTTATTTCTATATTTTATTATATTATCATTTTTATTAATAGATTTATTATCTATAAATACTTTTAAATTATCCTTTGATGTTGTTCTTGATAAAGCTATACGTATAATTGACCATGACTAAAAACAGGAGTATTTAAATATAAACCAACTTTGTCAAAGGATTGACCTTGAGCTTTGTTTATAGTCATAGCAAAGCTAAGTCTTATTGAAAATTGTCTTGTTATCATATGAAACGGAATTTCTTCTGATGATGGATATAAATCAATACGTGGTAATAATATTATCTTGCCAGCATTTTTACCTGTAATTATTTCTACTGTTATAACATACTGTTTTATATCCTTGATTATCATTCTTGTTCCATTACATTGTCCACCATTGATATCTAAATTTCGCAAAGAACTAACTATTGCACCCTTTTTTAATATTAATTTATGTGGAGGTAATTCATTGGGTGTTAATGAATTTAAAAATTCTGTTGAGATTGATTCTTGTAATGTATCAAAATGTACAACTACATCCATCAATTTTTTCTACTATATCTTCATTAAGTTTTAATACATTAGAATTTAAAGGCGATAATATTACTTTATTTTTTAATGTTGGATCATTAGGATATATCTTATCTCCAAAGATTTCTGTTATTAAATTGTTATCACAAATGAATTGTGTTGGTATTTCTTTGACATTGTTTTTTAATTCATATTTTGTTAACACTTTTTGAAACTAGTATCTGGCTTTTGCAATCTTAAATTTTCAGTCAATGATAACCTTGAAAAATATGGCCATAAACAACTTCTTTTGACGCAAGTTTCAATAATTTTAGTTCTATTTCCATGTGGTACTATTGGTAGTGTTTGTCTGAAGTCTCCCGAAGTTACAATAAATTTATCTCCAAAAGGAAGATCATTTTTACACGCATCTCGGAAAAATTTATCAATTGTTTCAAAAGCATATCTAGATACCATTGAAATTTCATCCCAAATTATAATTTTAATATTTTTTAAGTAAGTACCATATTCTGAATTAGGACTAATATTACATGTTGATTGTTCATTTATATTTAATGGTAATTTAAATGTACTATGAACAGTTTTTCCATTAATTAATAAATTAGCAGCAATACCAGTCCAAGCCATTGTAAGAAAAGGAATATTCATTGATATTAAATAAGTAATAATTACATTATGTAAATAACTTTTTCCACTACCACCAGGACCATCAATGAAATAATACTTATTTCCAATATTATTAATTGTTGCATTGATGATTAAATCATATATTTTCTTTTGATTAAATGTTAAAGAATTTATTAAAGTTTCTAAGGTATTAATATGATTATGTATATCTAATTCATCATCATGCTCTTTATTTACTTCATAATTATCCATATTAGGTAAATGAAAATCATTTAATTTCATTACATGTAACAATAAGATTTTTTCAATATTATACAAAGCTTTTTTTTTCACCCTCAAATTCTGATAAATTTGGATCCATAAAATGAATCTTATATTTATTATATAAATCCAAAGCATTAATTGCTGCTTGAAATACAAGAATAAATGCAAATAGTTTGCACATAGATTTAGGAAATTTGAATACTGCAGCTTCTGCTAAACATTTATCCCACTCATCATTAGTACTAATAATACCTCTCGATAAACAAGCAGTTTCATACGTATCGTAAACTATACCATTTACAGTTCGGATATCTTCAAATGAGTTTGCACCTCGTACATGTAATAATAATAGTCGTAAGAAAAATGTTTCACGTTTATTTGGATTTACGAAATACATTCTACTTATAATAGGTTTATTAAATTGTTTTCTTTTAGTCCATGCTTTAATTTTTTTATTAAAAACATAATGATAAGGAATTTCAGTATATAGATATTGTTTTGCATTCTCGTCATCTTTATTTAATTTAAACCATGATGTTAATGTTGTATCTATATTTTTATCAATGAATGTATTTTGTTGTCCTTCTTGAAAAAATATATATTGTTCATTTTCTTTCTGAACAGGTAATCTTATAATATAGCATAAGATTGTTGATGTAATTTCAATTCCAAGATACGATACATAGCCTCCGGTGCACATACATATCTAGTAGATAAATGTTGTGATATTTCATCATAATTATATACCTCTTCATTATTTTTATGCATATCATCATTAATGACTTCCATTGTGAATTTTACAAAAGCAGTATCAGGACCCTTATGAAAATATTTAAATAAATATTTTATAGCTTTTATTGTATTACATATTTCTATGTTAATATGACATTCTAACAATAATAATAAATATGGATTATATGGCACGACAAAACTATTATCTGCAATTCTATGTTTTGAATATATAATTTTATTATCATTATTTCTTCGGCGATAAGAAGGATAACCATCTGAATTAAAATTTGTTTGTTCAATATATGGTTTAGGAAACTTTTTTGTACAACGTGTTTTATCTTCATTCATACATACACTATTTTTATTTTGCATTCCACAAGGACCATGTATCATATTATTTTTTCTATATTGTATAATCTAGGATATTTAATTTCATCAGGTATTTCAGCACTTATAAGAGAATCAATTTGATCAACATCTCGTAATTTATCATCATTATGCAACCAAATTAACATGTGCATATGTGGTAATCCTCTTTTCTGAAATTCTATCACATAAACATAACCTTTAACTTCTCCAAAAATACTTTTTTTTAAAAGTTCATTTTTTAAAATTTTAACTTTTTGATTAAAAACGCGTAATATTAAATCCGGACGATCTATAGCTGTTTCATATGGTAACAAATTTTCTTGAATTTCTTTCCATGTAGGATTACATGTCATTGTGAGGAATATATCTGGTTTTCCATCAACTTGTAATTGAGTCATTGAATCTAAATAATTTTGTTGTATTACTCTGGGACTTCCTATATAGGTTGAAGGTAATATTATCAATCTCCCTATTTTATAATCTTCAATATTTACTTTGTTATAAACGTAATCCATCAATCCTTTATACATTTCAGTTCGTAATTCTGCTTGATGACTGCGCAAATAGTATAATCGACATCCTTCAATTCTTGTCCATACGTCAACAATAAATTGTTGTGATATATTTTTTAAATTTAAACAAGGATTAAAATCATCACGTATACTTAATTTAAATGAATAATATTGTAATATTGAAATATTATTATATTTATTATCTGCTTTTAAACATTTCATATTAGGACACCATCCAGGGTCACCAAGAGGAAATATTAACGGATATAACATTGGGTCGAGATGTTTACTGAGAATATTTATTATCTGTGTTTTATCAGATTTAGGATAAATACGAATATCACGGTCAATTGGTGGTTCTCCGTCAATTCCTACATATACTGCAGCAACTTCATTGCATGAAGCAAAATATGACTTATTTGTTGCACAATTGTCAATAACTACTTCACGTGGTGTAATGTTATTATTTTGTGCTCTGTTAATCTCTTCTTTTTCTATTTGATACATCATTTTGTATGCTTTTTCATAAGGATTATGTGTTGTTAGAAACTTACATAATTCATTTAATAAATTTATATCAGGTTTATCTATTTTATAATCTTTATATAGTACTATAGTCTTTATATAGTACTATAGTCCATATTTTGGAAATTCATTTTTATTTGGATGTAATGCATATGAATTATGGTATACTTGACCACATATCTTTAATACTTGTGGGCCAGGAGTATTAAAAATTACTAATTTTGACCCAAAACTAGCAAATGCAAAAGAATTATTGTATCCCCGTATATTTTTTTTATAATTTGTACTTATTGAAGTATTTTGAAATAATAAATTTTTTAATTCTTTTGGATATGAGTTATCATTATTTAAAAATATTTTAATTTTATGACAACAGTTAGTATATTTTTTATCATGTGAGATTTCATTCTTGAAGTGTATTGCTTTACAGAAATTACAATGATTATTTAAACTTCCTAAAAAATTTAATTCGATGGTGTTTTCAAAAAAGCTATATTTGCAATTAAACCTATTTTTGAATTTATATCTTTCGTATCATATTCTAATTCTGTGTTTGCTTTTCTTTTATTTTGTTTTAATTTCTTATGTTCATTTTGTTTTGTTTTTAGTTGTATTGTCATACTATTATAATACATTTTACTTTTCTTTACTTCATTTACCTTTATGTCATTCGTCATTTCTGTTTTTTTCGTTTTTTTTTCTTTCAGTTTTCTATCAGATTCCTTTATTTTCATTTCATTTGTCAACTCTATTTTCGTTTCGTGCGTCATTTCTGCTCTATGTGCTTTTTTTCTTTCAGCTTCCTTTATTTTCATTTCATTCGTCATTTTTGCTCTTTTCATTCTTTTTCTTTCAGCTTCCTTTATTTTCATTTCGTTCGTCATTTCTGCTCTATGTGCTTTTTTTCTTTCAGCTTTCTTTATTTGCATTTCATTCGTCATTTCAGCTCTATCCGCTCTTTTTCTTTCAGCTTCCTTTATTTTCATTTCATTCGTCATTTCTGCTGTATGTGCTCTTTTTCTTTCAGCTTCCTATATTTTCATTTCGTTCGTCGTTTCTATTCTATCCGCTCTTTTTCTATCAGCGTCCTTTATTTTTATTTCATTTGTCATTTCTGCTCTTTTCATTCTTTTTCTTTCAGCTTCCTTTATTTTCATTTCATTCGTTATGTCAGCACTATCCGCTCTTTTTCTTTCAGCTTCCTTTACTTTCATTTCATTCGTCATTTTACCTCTATTCGCTCATTTTCTTTCAGCTTCCTTCATTTTCATTTCATATGTCCTTTCTGCTCTATACGCTCTTTTTCTTTTAGCTTCCTTTATTTTCATTTCATTGGTCATTTTTACCTTATCCTCTCTTTTTGTTACAGCTTCCTTTATTTTCATTTCATCTGTCATTTTTTCTTTATACGCTCTTTTTCTTTCTGATTCCTTTAAATTTGATAATATTTTAATATGTTTTAATTCGTCAAGTTCTTTTTCATTGGTATTATTATCAGCTGTTAAATCAACAAGTCCTAAAAAAGTTTTAGGAATATTCAAGTTCTTATTGTATTTATCATAATAAATAAGAAAAAGAAATTAATACGTATTTTAATTATCTCAAGCTGGCAAAAGATAAACCAAGACTTTGTTTAATTTGCTCAAGCATTAAATGCATTGAAAAATTAATAAATAGTTAGTTAAATAATAAAATATTGTCGGATATCCCTTACGCGAGCCTGCAAATATTAATTATATGCAATAAAAAAATACTAATCAACGTATTTCTAAATATATTTTTGAAATTTTTAATTGAACCTTTTCTATTTTTAATTGAACCAACGTTAAAATGTTTAAAAAATCATAAATTTATTTAAAAGATTAAAAAAACATTTATGAGAAATGGACTACGTATTACTGGCATACGAAGCATGCGCGAAATTTTTCGACTATCTTCAGGTTAGTTCCTACTCCGGCGGGAAGTACGAACTCGACAATAAGTATATGACTACATTCAAAACATCTGACAAATTCTTTTTTATTTATAAATTATAAAAAAATTAATTAAAATTCTAAATTAATAAATAAGCCAAAATTCAAATGAGTAACATTAAAAAAAATAAATCCTTAACCGTAAGCCCCACACCAGGAGGCACAACTTAAATACAAGTTCTGATATTTTAACAGCGTATAGATGCGGTAGCCGTGAGCGCTAAGGCGCACGCTATATGCAACTGTTATTCAAAAGGTCTCGGGTTAGAAGCTGTTCGAGACCTTCATTTTTTTTAAATATATTACATATAACATTTTTATCATTTTATTAAATTAAAAAAAATTACAATTTATGATACTGTCAACTGTTTTAATTTGTACTCAATGATTAATTTATTGTATTGATTATTTAATTTAATAATTTATAAGGTACTTATGCGTACAAATGACAAAAATTGTATTTGGCCAAGAATTGTAAATCACACTTTTAGGTTATAATATTAATTGACCTCCGGTCCTTTGAATGATCTTAGAATGATTCATCCCTCATTAATATTATAACGTAAGAGTGAATTTATCCCCGTAGAGAGGTTAGCCCAGATATTCGGTTATTGGATATAGGGTTATTGGTTTTATATACGTTATTCTATCGAATAACCTAAAATATAATAACCTTATTCAAATTTACATGATTAGATTTTTAATACTGTCAACTGTTTTAATTTTTACTTCATAATTAATTTATTATATTGACTATTTATATAATTTATAAACTATAATATATAAATATATAAACGTATGTGTGAACTTATGCGGACTCAAATTGTTTTGTCGATATTTTGCGGTTATGTAGTGATCTCATATATAAAAATATTTAATTAAAATACAAATTTGTGGGATAGTAGAAAATACTTATCGATTAGTCTGCTTTGATTTCAGAACTTTCAATTGCTGAAACTGATTATGGAATTTAAGTAACATATAACTGATATATATGTTATATTAATTATATTATGTTATATTAATATGATATATATATTATATTAATTATACTTGATATTTAATCAAATTTTTTTTCGAACTGCAAAATGTTCAATAGAAAAAAGTTTTGGAATTTTAAAACAAACACTTCGTCTATATAAAGTTTTTATGTAGAATTTGAAGTTTTCCATTTATTACAAAAATACGTGTATTATTGATCATTTAGCATTTTTTTAAGCGTTTTTATATGTTTATCTAAAGAAATTCGTTTCCAATTGCAAAGTATTTTATAGAAAATGTTTTGTAATTTTGAAACGAATATTTCGTCCATTTAAATTTTTTTGTAGAACCTCAAGTTTTTGAGTTGTTGAAGAATAACTGTATTTATGAACCTGTAAATATCATTATAACTGGAAATAGGACTATAAAGTTCCCAAATGATAAAGAATATAACCTTAAAATTTCAATCAAATTGATGGAGAACTTTTTGAGATATTTGAGGAACAACACTTTTTTCGATGACAAAAATATAAGACACTTCCGTTATACGGTTGTGCACAATTATGTAAAAATTTTTCATATTTGTCATACCATCAGTATATGTAAATCGCGAGCGAAGCGAGCGTTCATAGCTAGTAAGAAATTATCGTGTTTGCTTTTCTTTCAATTTCCTTTTCTTTGAAGCAATCATATGTTTAGGAGAAAAATATTTTTTTTTAAACATATGATTAGTTCAACATTAGATTACTTTATAAGTAAACAAAATTTTAATAAAAACTAGCCAAAATGCTCGCTTCCCTCGCAGTTAAATAGTATTGTTAACATAATGTAATAATCAAAAAATTACTTTTTAAAAACTATTTAGTAAAATAATTTATAGTACTAGTAATTAAATAAATATTACAATTATATAATTTGTTGGGATAAATCCGTAATAATTAATAGAAGAATGATCATTTTTACTATTTATATCACTAACAATTTTTGTTTTTCCCAATAATTAATTCTAATATTATTATTTACATTAATACCTGATAAACTTTATATAATTCATAATAGATCGATTCATATTAATAAATTATTAATTATAACATTCCAATTAGAATTTAAAATACCACATGTACTAGGATGACAAATATTAGAAGCTCAAACAGAAATAACGATTTGTTTTTACACTTTTTGATATATTGTTTTGTTATATTATTTTTGATATATTGTTTACTTATATATATATATATATATATATATATGGGTGGTTCTCTGTGACATCGAAGATGAAAAAAATAAATATTGCTATAACTGTGGGAATATGTTTTAGAGGTATCCAGTAGTTCTCCTGAATTTTTTCAGATCTTTTCTGGGCCATTATTTTAAGTTACAGAGAGTCAAAGTTGACATTTTAGCACTTTTTTCATTATATGCCCATTTTCATGAATTTTTAGCTCCCAGGAGATGCATTTTTCACTAAAAACATAAGTATGACTTTTTTTGTAAAATTTTCCGAACTTTTCATTAAAAATACTTTTAAAGACATAAATGTATGCTGTCACACTCTTGTAAGCCATTTAAACCTTAAATAGTGAAAATCAGCAATTCTGCTCCGGACTCTGGTAACCTAATACTGTCTAAAAGATGTCTTTTTATAGTCAGAAACTGCCTAAAAATTTCCAGAGTGGGTCTAAATCATTAAGATCACTTATGGTCAAAATATCCGGGAAAAGTGCCCGAAATATTAATAGAAATGTATATTTGTTGCCTTATAACGATGAATCTAGTAGCATGATCATTGCAAAAAAATTTATGCACTTACCTTGGAATGGTAGAAAAGTATCTCCACTTGTTTCAGTATCCATCTAATCCCCTGTAAGCTGCTAAAAATACAAATATTATTATAAAATTATAAAAAATTATTTTTTAAACATTTATAATGCTGGATTTTTAGTTTTACATCCCTTACAAGAATTATAATACTAATCTGAAGGATTACTATAAAAGTATGAACATTATTATTATTATTATTCAGCAACACATTGTTTAGATTTCACAAACTTGTCACTGTCACGTTATCATATTATTCATTATAATTATATATCCGATTTATTTATATATCTTTTGTATTAAATACGTATATTCATTTATTGTAATAATGATGTTTCTATATTTATAGTAATCCTTCAGATTAGTATTATAATTCTTGTAAGGGATGTAAAACTAAAAATCCAGCATTATAAATGTTTAAAAATTAATTTTTTACATTTGTATAATAATATTTGTATTTTTAGCAGCTTACAGGGGATTAGATGGATACTGAAACAAGTGGAGATACTTTTCTACCATTCCAAGGTAAGTGCATAAATTTTTTTGAAATGATCATGCTACTAGATTCATCGTTATAAGGCAACAAATATACATTTCTATTAATATTTCGGGCACTTTTCCCGGATATTTTGACCATAAGTGATCTTAATTATTTAGACCCACTCTGGAAATTTTTAGGCAGTTTCTGACTATAAAAAGACATCTTTTAGACAGTATTAGGTTACCAGAGTCCGGAGCAGAATTGCTGATTTTCACTGTTTAAGGTTTAAATGGCTTACAAGAGTGTGACAGCATACATTTATGTCTTTAAAAGTATTTTTAATGAAATGTTCGGAAAATTTTACGAAAAAAGTCATACTTATGTTTTTAGTGCAAAATGCATCCCCTGGGAGCTAAAAATTCATGAAAACGGGCATATAATGCAAAAAAGTGCTAAAATGTCAACTTTGACTCTCTGTAACTTAAAATAATGGCCCAGAAAAAATCTGAAAAAATTCAGGAGAACTACTGGATATCTCTAAAACATATTCCCACATTTATAGCAATATTTATTTTTTTCATCTTCGATGTCACAGAGAACCACCCATATATATATATCCCCATTAAAAAATCTCACTGGAGATATCAGATCATATCCCAGGTAAGATGTCATACCAAAAACTCATTTCAGCAATTTTTCGTTCATTACACGTTTTAAACATTCTTATGTCGATTGATAACTTATTTAAGTGGGTATCATACTCAATTACAAATACAGAAAATAGCAGGCGAAAAAACAACTAATTTACTTATAACAATTAATAAAAACAAATTTACGCAAAAACAGTAGTTAGTTGCCCTCCGTTATGTAATTATCTATCATTTTACAAAGCTTCAAGTTATTATAACAACATGTCGCCGAACAAACCTTGAAAAATGCAATATTCTTATAATTTCTTGTATGAAAAATAAAATTCAACTCTTCAAACATTTTCGAAATTTCAATGAAAACAGCTTCAGCCCGGATTTGAACCGGGACCTAGCTCTTAGTCTCGCACTCTATTACTCTAACTTTCGTTTTCTCTCTCTGTCTCATTCTCTCTATCTCTCTCTCACTCACACAGACTCTCATTCTTATTCATTCTCACTCTCGCACTCCCTCACTCTCCCTCATTCGCTCTCTCGCTCTGTACCTCTCGTTCTCTGTTTCTATCTCTTATACTCTCTCTCATTCTCTCTCTCTCACTCTCTCTCTCTCTCTCTTTACGTTACAAAGGCAGTTGTCTCCCTGTGCGTGCTCGAATTTTGCTGGCTAATGCTTTAATTATTCCTCACTTTGACTATGATTGTCTCGTATTTTTAGATCTTCCATCTTATCTTAATATTAAAGTTCAACGCATGTGTAATACCGTTGTTAGATTTATTTTTCATCTAAAACGTGAGGTAGCATTGCAGCCTTTCTATGAGCAGCTAAACTGGCTTTCATTAAATGTTCGACGGAAATATTTCCTTGGTCTTTTATGTATAAATTGTTGGCCACCCAAACACCTCAATATTTATTCGCTAAGCTGGGTTTTGTTGGCATTGAATTGCGTAGATCCAAACGAGTAAATACTGTTTTTAACCTACCTAATGTTAAGAATCTTGCGTGTAAATCTTCGTTTATTTATTTAGCAATGGAAACATGGGATGATATCCCATCTAGAATAAGAGAGTATTCTAATGTAAATATTTTTAAAATGTATTATAAAAACTTTCTCCATGAGGATGGATAGCGACTTATCCGATTTTATGTCCAATGCTTGCGACGTAGATTATTTTAATTTTAATTTATCGTGAATTATTATTTTACATATGTATTATCGGTTATATTAATTCTTCTTTAGTTGTCTAATTTATTTTATATGTTCTATTTTATATGACTAGAGCCATCCGGTTGTATCAATTTTGGCTCACATAAATGTAGTTATCAATCGATCTCTCATTCTCTCTCTCTCTCTATCTCTCATTCTCTCTATCACCTGGATATATAAGTTTAAGACGAGGCCGTAGCCCTATGCTTTATATACAGTAACCGACATTTCTGTTTTCCACTATTCTCTGAGAATTTTAATTTTTTTCACATCATCTCTGCAGAGCGCCATTCTACAGACCATTGACTATGGCGCTCAGCTAAGAAATTTTGAAAAAATAATAATTCTCAGAATATAGTACAGAACAGCGACGTTGACATCCGACCTGCCCTTAAGTTTAATCGGCATTGCTGTATTATTTCATCTGTCATTTCTTCTGTGATTCATTGCGTCATTATACGTCATTTTTGTTACTATTTATTTATTTATTCATTGTATTCATTATATATATTCTTTTTTATTTTATATTGCGGTTGATATGCGAACGCTAACTATTTTGTTATTTAACTATTTTGTTATTTATTTTTAAGTTTTAATATATTAATCTATTAATCAATTGTACATATATTTTATTTTGTTATTTTAATTCTTTACTCTGTCATGGTTTTTATTTTATATTTTTGTTATGGAATTTTATATTATTATCTAGTTTTAAAAAAGTTTTACTCTATGTATCAGTTCGCTTTAGTACCTATGGGGTTTCTACCCCATAATTGGCCCAATAAATACATCAATCAATTAATCTCTCATTCTCTCTATCTCTCATTCTCTCTCTCTCTATCTCTCATTCTCTCTATCTCTCATTCTCTCTATCTCTCATTCTCTCTATCTCTCATTCTCTCTATCTCTCATTCTCTCTATCTCTCATTCTCTCTATCTCTCATTCTCTCTATCTCTCATTCTCTCTATCTCTCATTCTCTCTATCTCTCATTCTCTCTATCTCTCATTCTCTCTATCTCTCATTCTCTCTATCTCTCATTCTCTCTATCTCTCATTCTCTCTATCTCTCATTCTCTCTATCTCTCATTCTCTCTATCTCTCATTCTCTCTATCTCTCATTCTCTCTATCTCTCATTCTCTCTATCTCTCATTCTCTCTATCTCTCATTCTCTCTATCTCTCATTCTCTCTATCTCTCATTCTCTCTATCTCTCATTCTCTCTATCTCTCATTCTCTCTATCTCTCATTCTCTCTCTCTATCTCTCATTCTCTCTATCTCTCATTCTCTCTCTCATTCTCTCACTCTCTCCTTCACACTCCCTCACAATCCCTCATTCATATTCACTCTCGCCCTCTTACAGTCCCTCATTCTTACTCACTCTTACTTTCGCATTCCCTCACTCTCCCTCATTCTTACTCGCTCTCACTCCCGCGCTATATCACTCTCTCCCTCTCACAGTCCCTTATTCTTACTCACTGTCACTCTCGCACTCCCTGACTCTCTCTCTCTCTCTCTCATTCTTACACGCTCTCACTCTCGCACTATATCACTCTCTCCCTCATTCTCTCTCTCTCTCTCTCTCTCTCTCTGTCTATCTCCCTCTCTCTCTCTGTCTATCTCTCTCTCTCGTTCTCACTCTCTGTATCTCTATCTCTCGTTCTCTTTCTCTCTCTCTCTCTCGTTCTCACTCTCTGTATCTCTATCTCTCGTTCTCTATCTCGTTCTCTCTCTCACTATCACTCATTCTCTCTCTCTCTCTGTCTATTTCCATCTCTCGTTCTCAGTCTCTGTATCTCTATCTCTCGTTCTCTTTCTCTCTCTATCTCTATCTCACACCCAATGGTCACACCAAATGTTAGGGAGAGGAAGCGAGCGTTTCGCACTGCCAAACGCAGCAATTTAGCGAGTGACTTTAAAAGGTATCGCCGCCTGCGTACTGCTGCCTCCAATGCTTTGGAATCAGCAAAATTCGATTATATTAATCGGGAACTTAACGAGGCTGTCGACGCCAAATCAAAATGACGTATTCTAAATGGTTATGGAGTTTCGGGACGCTCGAGGCCTTCTCCCTCTGCTCTGTTTCCGTTGGACGAATTAAATGCGCATTATGCGGCCATCTCGAGCCAATCCGACCCAGTTTCTAGTCACGTATTGACAGACGTTATGGTATTTGCACTGTCCTCGACCGTGGACTTTTTTGAGTTTAAGCGTGTGAATGTTGCGCATTTTAGTGAGGCGCTGGGCCGGGCGACCTGGCGGGCGACGGGTGAAGATGGTATTTCCGTACCAATGCTCAAGCTCGCGAGCTCGTCCATCTTAGGACATCTGATGGGCCTCTTTGATGCTTCGCTACGGTTGGGTTACTTTCCCTCGCAGTGGAAGAGGGCGCTGCTGCACCCACTGGTTAAGTCCAGTGTATGCGGCAGCATAACTGACACTATAGACCTATCGCGCGACTGAGCGAGGTGTCAAAATTGCTCGAGCGAATCGTACATGGGCACGCAGACGGCTCATAGCACGCAGACGGCTCTGCTCGGAGTATTGGAGGATGTGCGCAGGGGTATAGACCAACGTAAGATTACCCTTTTAGTTTTATTTGATTTTTCCAAGGCTTTTGACATGGTCCCCCATGGCGTGCTTGTTCGTAAGCTTCGAGCGGCTGGCTGCTCTAATACGGTTATTCACAGGTTCTAAACGTATCTACAGGGTCGCACGCAGGCTGTTGAGGGTGATGGGGGTGAGCGATCTGGGTGGTCGGCTATTCATGCGGGTGTCCCGCAGGGCAGTGTTTTAGGGCCCCTCCTATTTTCAATTTTTATCAATGACCTGCCTGCGGTTCTGAAGTACTCGAGATGCATGATTTTCGCGGACGATACGCAGCTCTATTATTCTTTTCACCCGGCAGAACTTGACCTGGCTGTGGAGAGGGTGACTCGTGATGCTGAGGCGGTTGTAAACTGGGCAAGAGTGAATGGTTTGGTGTTGAATGTCTCCAAGACGAAGGTCATTCTGCTACGCAGTCAAATTTACACTTCGACATTCGATCTTGGGGGCATTGCGGGTGTGTGTGTGGGTGGCGTGCCGTTGCTGTACGAGAATGCCGTTAAGTCGTTGGGTATGTGGATCACGCCGACCATGGATTGGACTAAACACGTCTTATCGATTTCGCAAAATGTGCACAGCGTGCTGCACACGCTTAGGTTTTACAGACGGGCCTTATCTAGAGAGTCCAAAAAGGCGTTGGTTGAGAGTCTTATCTGGCCCCATTTGGACTATGCGTGTGCGGTCTACAACGACGTTGATCGTACGCGTGAACTGAAATTGCAGAGGCTCATTAATGCGTGTGTGCGCTTTGTCTGGGGAAATATTCCTAGACGGGCGCATGTCACGCCTTACCGCCTGGAAATGGGTTGGCTGTCGGCCGGGTGTAGGAGACTGTATCTTGTTGGCTCGCTGGCTTTTAAAATCATTTCAACATCATCTCCGTCATACCTATGCAATAGTTTTGTTTTAACCGACTCTCGTCCGGGTGCACGAGTCTCTTCCCGCCTTCAGCGTCGATCTCTCACCTATCATTCGCCCCGGACAGAAGCGCTAAATCAATCATTTACCATTACTGCCTCCAAACTCCTCAATAGCTTTTCCGACTTGACCTTTGATCCCGTCCATCTGCACTCATTTCAGCAACGCCTGCGAGAGCATCTCACTGGGCTCGACCGGCAGACATGGGTCCGGCGCGTGGAAGAAGAAGGCATCATTCTGTCCGAAATTCCGCCGTGATCGGACGCACACTCATAGTGCAAGTACTTCCGCTTAGGCTTCTGCACTCTGCGTACTCTACTCTACTGTATGAGTACTTAATATCTAAATGTTAAGGTATGATGGGTCGGAGATGGCGTTTATAATATATGCTGCGTTATCACCAATAATTGTTTTTGTTTTTATTGTTTCTGTTTCTGCTTTTATTCTGCGTTAATGTAAAAATTTTTTATGTATTTTGTATTCTGCTATTTGTGCTACTTTGGGGGATGGCCCCTGTAGCCTAATAAATATATATCAATCAATCAATCAATCTCTCTCTCTATCTCTCATTCTCTCTATCTCTCATTCTCTCTATCTTTCTCTATATCTCTCATTCTCTCTCGCCCTGTACCTCTTGTTCTCTGTCTCTCTCTCTATCTCTCATTCTCTCTCGCCCTGTTTTTTTTTTTTTTTTTTTTTTTTCGAAGAGGTGGAGAAATGCTTAATGCACCATGACTGGAGCCATGCGAGACTCCCCGTGTGTGGGACTCTCCTACCGAAGGATGTCGATAGACATACCCACTAAAACTCCACCTCTTTTCTTACCTTTATTCCCCCGCGGAAACCGCCGCAAGGCATTACTTCGCGGGGGGAGGCAACGGGCTAGGTTAGCCCACTAATGTTGCTATCGCAACTCTTCTCTCCTCTTCTCTTCTGATGAGACCCAGCCTGTCCACTACGGACGTACAGAGGGTCACTACCGCGTTCCATCCCTCCTGGGAGCCAAGCAGGCACGTCCCGATGCCCTTAGGGGTGAGGGGACCGCTCCAAGTGATTTGAAACTGGTCCCGTTCCTCCCTGAAACGAGGACACCGTAGGAGGATCTGTTCCACGTCTTCGTCCACCCCTGGACAAGCCGGGCACTCTGCGCTGCCGTAGACCCCTATACGAAATAGGTAGCTACGGAAGCATCCGTGCTCGGTCAACACCTGGGTAAGCTGGAAACTGACGAAGCCGTGTTTCCTGCTCGCTCACTCCCGGATCCGCGGGATGATGCGGTAGATCCAGCGGCCGTACCTGGCTGAGTCCCATCTCCGCTGCCACTCCTCTACGGTCCGCAATGACCATCGGTTATGGCAGCGATTCTCTTCTACGCGTCGCCCACCCTCACGGTGTCTTTCAGCTCTTCGGCTGCCAAGAGGTCGAAGGGGGCGGTCCCCGCGATCACCGAGAGCGCAATGTCAGATACGGTTCGGTACGCCCGGGCCACCCTTAGCGCAGCTATTCTGCAGGCTCTCTGACACGGGGCACCAAAGCTCTTGTGCCTGTTCAAGGCATCAGCCCAGATAGGAGCTCCGTATAAAATTACGGAGCTCACCACCGAGGCAAGGAGGGACCTTCGCGGTTGCTGGGATCCCCCGATGTTGGGCATGATGCCCGTGAGCGCACGGGCCTCCTTTGCCGCCTTTGAGCCTGCGTTAGAGAGATGGTGTTTGAACGACAGCCGCGCGTCTAGTGTGACCCCTAAATACTTCAACGTTTTCACCGACCGTATCCGTTCTACACCTACCGTGAAGGTAGCGGTCCTCTCCTTTTTTGTGCGAGAGATGAGCACCGTCTCCGTTTTTTCCGCCGCCAGACTAAGTCCGTGGTCTCTCAACCAAGTGGCAACCACTTCTATAGAGTCGTCTCCGAGATATTCGATCTCTTCGACACTCTTTGCGACCACCACTAGCGCCACGTCGTCCGCGAAAGCCACCATCGAGACACCCTCCGGAAGTTGCTGCCTAAGCAGGCCATCATAGACAACGTTCCAGAGTAGGGGCCCAATGACCGAACCCTTGCGGCACGCCTCCTGTGATGTTGTGGGAGTGCACACCGTCGTCGGTGTCGTCGAGCAGAGTACGGTCAGTCAGGTAACTCGAAGTGATCTTCCTGAGATAGAGTGGCACTTGGAAGTGCTGCAGGGACAGCATGATGTCGTTCCATCTGGCAGAGTTGAAGGCATTCCGGATGTCCAAGGTTATGATGGCACACATCCGCCTTGCACTCCGACCAGCATTGAAGGCGTTTGTACTATACCAACAACTCTGCCTACAGCGTCCATGGTCGATCGACCCTTTCGAAAGCCGAACTGGTTGTCGGAGAGGTCTCCGGCCCGACCGATGGCCGCTGCGAGCCTGGCGCAGATCACCCGCTCTTGGAGCTTCCCGACTATATCCAGTAGACAGAGCGGGCGGTAAGATGATGGCTCCTCCGGGGGTTTGTTTCCCTTCGGTAGGAGTACCAGCCTCTGCGTCTTCCACTGGGCCGGGAAGCAACCTCCTCTTATGCATGAGTTGAATGCGTCCAGGAACAAGCCCGGAGCACTCATCGCCGCTGTCTTGACGGCCAGGCCAGGTATTCCGTCAGGCCCTGGGGCTTTACGTACGGAAATACCTTTAGCGGTCATCCTCAGTTCGGCTTCACTAATGTCTGGCGATTCGGCTGCACCAATGGTGGCCATCAGGCCCGTCTCTGCTGCCCTTTTCCGATGTTCAGGAAACAGGTGGCGGACGACTCCGTCCAGAAAAACTGGGTCGGTGGGTGCAACAGCGCCCCCGGGGTTGATCTTATTCATAACCGTTTTATACGGTCTGCCCCAGGGGTCGTGGTCCACCTCCTCACAGAGCTCCCGCCAACACCTTCTCTTGGCAGCCTTGATGGCCACCTTGAGATCCCTGCGCTTTTGTTAGTATTCTGCGGAACGATCTTGGAACCGCGGTGTTCCCCTCGCTCTTTGGTGCAGCCTTCTGGCACGCAGGCACTCACGTCTCTTTTCTGCGATGTCCTCACTCCACCAGATTATCGGTGGGCGGTCGCGAGGGTTAAACTTCACGGTTGCTGGGATCCCCCGATGTTGGGCATGATGCCCGTGAGCGCACGGGCCTCCTTTGCCGCCTTTGAGCCTGCGTTAGAGAGATGGTGTTTGAACGACAGCCGCGCGTCTAGTGTGACCCCTAAATACTTCAACGTTTTCACCGACCGTATCCGTTCTACACCTACCGTGAAGGTAGCGGTCCTCTCCTTTTTTGTGCGAGAGATGAGCACCGTCTCCGTTTTTTCCGCCGCCAGACTAAGTCCGTGGTCTCTCAACCAAGTGGCAACCACTTCTATAGAGTCGTCTCCGAGATATTCGATCTCTTCGACACTCTTTGCGACCACCACTAGCGCCACGTCGTCCGCGAAAGCCACCATCGAGACACCCTCCGGAAGTTGCTGCCTAAGCAGGCCATCATAGACAACGTTCCAGAGTAGGGGCCCAATGACCGAACCCTTGCGGCACGCCTCCTGTGATGTTGTGGGAGTGCACACCGTCGTCGGTGTCGTCGAGCAGAGTACGGTCAGTCAGGTAACTCGAAGTGATCTTCCTGAGATAGAGTGGCACTTGGAAGTGCTGCAGGGACAGCATGATGTCGTTCCATCTGGCAGAGTTGAAGGCATTCCGGATGTCCAAGGTTATGATGGCACACATCCGCCTTGCACTCCGACCAGCATTGAAGGCGTTTGTACTATACCAACAACTCTGCCTACAGCGTCCATGGTCGATCGACCCTTTCGAAAGCCGAACTGGTTGTCGGAGAGGTCTCCGGCCCGACCGATGGCCGCTGCGAGCCTGGCGCAGATCACCCGCTCTTGGAGCTTCCCGACTATATCCAGTAGACAGAGCGGGCGGTAAGATGATGGCTCCTCCGGGGGTTTGTTTCCCTTCGGTAGGAGTACCAGCCTCTGCGTCTTCCACTGGGCCGGGAAGCAACCTCCTCTTATGCATGAGTTGAATGCGTCCAGGAACAAGCCCGGAGCACTCATCGCCGCTGTCTTGACGGCCAGGCCAGGTATTCCGTCAGGCCCTGGGGCTTTACGTACGGAAATACCTTTAGCGGTCATCCTCAGTTCGGCTTCACTAATGTCTGGCGATTCGGCTGCACCAATGGTGGCCATCAGGCCCGTCTCTGCTGCCCTTTTCCGATGTTCAGGAAACAGGTGGCGGACGACTCCGTCCAGAAAAACTGGGTCGGTGGGTGCAACAGCGCCCCCGGGGTTGATCTTATTCATAACCGTTTTATACGGTCTGCCCCAGGGGTCGTGGTCCACCTCCTCACAGAGCTCCCGCCAACACCTTCTCTTGGCAGCCTTGATGGCCACCTTGAGATCCCTGCGCTTTTGTTAGTATTCTGCGGAACGATCTTGGAACCGCGGTGTTCCCCTCGCTCTTTGGTGCAGCCTTCTGGCACGCAGGCACTCACGTCTCTTTTCTGCGATGTCCTCACTCCACCAGATTATCGGTGGGCGGTCGCGAGGGTTAAACTTCACGGCCATAGAGGCATCGCAAGCCGCTGTTAGGGCATTCGTGAGGCCTCGTGCTTTTTCTTCGGCGGTTCCCTCCACTTTTGCCCCCTCAAGGGAGCAGAGGAACGTCTCACGATCAAACGTGGCTGGTGCCCATCGCTCTCTTGCTCCTCTTCCTGCTCTCTTTGTCCTTCCGCTAGTCAGCTGGAGCTGGTACACGAGTGCTTGGTGGTCACTACCCGTGTAACGTATTAAATTGTATTTGACGAGGCCACGATACGTTTAAGGCTCACGGTCAAACCCGTCAAAACGACAACTGCTAATCTAGAGGATGCACAAAGAATACACTAATATAAAAATGAAAAATGAGCAAAATAATAAAACACTCAATGGTGCACAGACAAGAAAATACAGGGGTTGCCAACCCCACAGAAACTACAGTAGCAGCAACAACAACAAAGGAGAAAAGTACTCATAAGAAAACGGGTAAGCGTGGCGTCTTCCTCGGAGGGGGAGTCGAAAGACCAAAAGAGATATAGGCCAGGGACAAGTAGAAAGGCCGAGAACAGTTCGAGCTCCTCTTCGGAATCAGACATAGAAACAGAAACTGAGGTCCGTCCTGAATGCAAGAAAGAAAGACATATATTGGAAACGCCAATGTATGTAATGCAACAAATAGAGACGATAAAGAAGTATATCGTCAAAAAAGACAGCGAGAGAGCGCATACGGCTCTTCACAACATTCATGCGATTATGTCAACATTAATAGCGAAAAGTGCCTATCTGGAAGGGCAGATAAAATCGATGAATGAGAGAGATAAAAGTAAACAAGAGTCGTACGCAGGGGTCGCGAAAAGACTTATAGCTCCGAAAGAAACGGCAAAACAGGTAAATATAAAGAACCCGAAAAATCACAAGCTAGTGATAAGACCAAAAATCGCTGAATCTTTTAAGACAGAAGAAGAGATGAAACAGAAATTTCAGGCGGACTTCAGACCGAGACTAGAAAAAGTGCAGATAAGAAGCCTACGCACAATTAATAAGGGCTTGTTGATAGAAACGGAGAATGAAGAATCTCTGCAAGAGATTCTTAATAAGAAAGAACTAAGGTAAAACTTCGAAATGATGAGACCAACAAAATAGAGACCGAGGTTGATCATTTATGACTTACCAAAGAACATAAATGAGAAAGAAATTGTCGAGATAATAGCTGAACAAAATCCATGCACACAAGACGAGGCCAAAAGACAGATAACCCCGAAATTTAGAACCGGGAAGAAAGAGGGAACTAGGACGAACTGGGTAGTAGAGGTTACACCAGAAATGAGAAGTAGGTTATTAGAAAAGAGGAGAATATTCGTAGACTACCAATCTTGTAAAGTGCAGGACTTCGTGCTAGTCTCCAGGTACTATAAGTGCCAGGGCTACGGACACATAAATAATGTGTATGCCACAACGAGGTGTACTATTCTCATTGCGCCGAAAAAGGTCACTCCTTTGATAAATGCCCGAATAAGAATAGCCAGAAGAAGTGTATTAACTGTGTAAAGGCCAAGAAAAAGTCATAACACAATGTCATAGACACAAAATGCCCATGCTATATCAAGGCACTGGAAAGACTAGTCAATAACACGGTTTACGGAGAATAAGAACCGGTTATTTGTGGCTCAACTTAACGCCAGGCGATCGAGAAGGGTAGTACCCGAAATCAGGCAAAAAGCGTATGAAAATGGGATACAAGCTTTAATGTTACAAGAGCCGTATACAAGGTCGAATAAAGTGATGGATTACGGAATGAGAATAAGAATTGTCTCTGGAAAGGAAAACCCATGAGCTGCTATAGCAATAACAGACCCGAACGCAGTAGTTTTGCAAATATCAAATCTCTGCATGACACACTTTGCGGTTGCAGAAGTCTCGACGCCATATAAAGTATATCTTAAGTATAAGTGGATACTTCCAACTAAAGGATGATATCGAAGTGCATCTTAACACGCTGCAAACAATTATTAATGCACTGCAAGGAAAGAACTTTATTATTGATATCGATTCTAATGCCCGATCTGCCCTATGGGGTCCAGTAGACACAGACGCAAAAGGAGAAAAGCTAGAAGAGTTTATAATCCAGAATAATTTGTGTGTGATAAATGACCCTAATAGCATAGCAACGGTCGCAAGTGAAGTCGGAGAAGGACACGTAGATGTAACAATAGCCTCACCTAATATGATCGAAAGAATACATAACTGGAAAGTTCAAAAGAATTGGACTTCCAGCGATCACAGGACTATAACGTTCGAGATAGGAGAAATAGCTGTAAGCGGAAGATACAGAAACAGCGAAAATATGAGGCGTTACATGATCAGCAAGGCTAACTGGGGTTTATTTGTACACACTCTGAGAGAAAACTGGAAACCAATTCCGAACTATCACGATACAGGCTCAACGATCGCTGGCTTGAGAAACATAACCAATGGCATAAGGATGGCATGTGACAAAGCCATACCAACTAAAAATAAATCGAATAGGAAAGTCCCATGGTGGAATGAAGAACTGACTCAGGCCAAAAAATACACAAACAAACTCAGACGGCAATTTCAAAAGGAAAGAAACCCAGAACAAAGGGAATGTAAGAAAAGGGTTTATAAGTCAGCCAAGAGACAGTATACAAGACAAATTGACTCGACAAAGACCCATAAATGGGAAGAGTTCGTAACTAAACAAGGCAATGACAATCCATGGAGCTTACCGTACAAACTGGCCGCCAAAAAGGCAAGGATTAGAGACATCGCAAGTAATATTTTAACAGATAGTGGATACACGATGACTTGGGAAGAAACAGCAAAACAGATACTAGACCGACTGTTCCCCGACGATGAAATAGACTCAGAGACACAAGAGCAAGCGAATATAAGGCTGCAAAACAATAGATATACAGACCAATACAGAGAAACGGAGGAGTTTACAATAACAGAGATGGCACAAGTGGTAAAGAAAATGAAGCCAGGTAAAGCTCCAGGAATAGACTGTTTCGATCTGACAATAATAAAAAGTGCTCTAGAGGTAGTCGGCGAAGATCTGTTAAAGATATACAATAGCTGTTTAAAGTATGGCATCTTTCCGAACATGTGGAAAGTTGGAAAGGATTATACTCTAAAGAAAGGAATCGATAAAGACCCAAGTCTCCTAAGCTCTTATAGACCAATATGCCTTTTATCTATATTAGGCAAAATACTGGAAGGACTGATAATCAGAAAACTGGAAAAAGTAGTGGAATCCAGTCTTTTAGATAAACAATACGGCTTCAGGAAGAATAGATCCACAGAAGATGCGATAGTCTATGTAGTTAATAAAGCGAAGCAATCCAACAAGAAATACGTGATCATAATGTTTCTTGACATAAAGGGAGCATTTGATAACGTATGGTGGCCGGGAGTACTGGAAAAGCTAAGACACATGAGATGCCCCTGGAGACTGTATGAAATAATTAGGGATTACCTCTGGAATAGGAAAGTAATCATTTCCGAAGGTGGCAACTTTGCGAGTAAAGATGTGACAAAAGGTTGTCCCCAGGGCTCACTACTGGGGCCGATCCTATGGAACGTAGGGTTCGACGAAATACTTCACGCATTAGAGAGAGAAGGACATGAGACGATAGCCTATGCAGATGACCAGGCAGTAATAGTAGAAGGAGACTCCAGGAGAGAACTAGAAATAAGAGGACAAGCTGCAATTGACATGATAGAGAAATGGAGCAAAAAGGTCAAAATGAAACATGCACCAGATAAATGTGGCATGCTCTTAGCCAAGGGAACATTCCATGAAAAATGTTACCCAGTAATTAAAATAAATGGCAAGAGAATTAAAAGACAGGAACCAGTAAAATATCTGGGAGTTTCATTTAGCAAAGGCCTAAGTGTGCAGTATCATGTCACGGAGATCTCAATGAAAACCAGAGGAATCTTCCAAAGGTTAGCGAGATTAGCTAGAGACGAGTGGGGCTTGAGCTATCGTTCTCTGGAAATAATATATAAAGGGGTATATATACCAATTATAACGTACGCAGCAGCAGGATGGTTTAAACTCGCAAATAATGTCCAAAAGAAAAAGCTCATAATATCACAAAGATTTGCTCTAATGAAAACAACGGGAGCATATAGAACCACATCGGCTGAGTCCATCACAATGATAACGGGTCACTTGCCGATAGATCTGGAATGTGAAAAGAAGAATGTATTACATAAGGAAGAACAAGGAATTTAAATACATGGACTACACATACCAGACGGTGGAGAATCCTCTACCAGGCAATGAATGGAAGAGAAAATATAATGCAAGGTGTGAATTGGACAAGGAATTGAGGAAAGTGTGGCAGTCGAGGTGGGATAATTCTATAAAGGGCAGACATACATATGAGATAATGCCAAACGTGGAAGAAAGAAGGAAAAAGACGTGGCTTAAACCGAGCAAGTATCTAATGCAAATTCTTAGTGGACATGGAAGTTTTCAAACTTTCAGAATGCGATTTAACTTTGTAGAATCAGACCTATGCAGCTGCGGAGAGACAGACTCCCCGGAACATGTTATATGGAAATGCGTGAAGTACGAACAAATAAGACTAAAACACATGCAGGAGACAGAGGCAGGAATGAGAAACACAAAAGCCTTATTGGAAACAAAGGAAGGGACCGAGAGGCTGACAAGAATGACAAAAGGAATCTTACTCGCAAAGGATGTTACGGAAATTCTAGAAAGAGATTTAGTCGTAGACATAGTGGAAACTGAGGAAGAAGCGCAAACAGAAGAGTTAAGGGACGAGAGTGAGTGAGTAGGTTAGGGATAGACAATATTCCAGAAAGTAGATAGACAAGAGAAAAAGAGAGAGAAAAAGGAAAAGCCTAAGTGAGAAGGGAATGAAAGTGGTTAGGTTAGAAAGATTTCCATTGTAACTAACAAATGGAGGAATAGGAAAGGAAATAGATACAGAGGTAATCAAGATAGCTTATCATACTAAACAATAGGTAAACTAACACATTCTATTAGATAGAATATAACTGACGAGAATGAATGACGATGAAAGAGGAAAAATGGCAATGGAGAGAAAGAAGAAAGAATGGAGATGAAAGATAAAGTTTGAAAGATAGTGTGAAAGGGTATGAAAGCCAGGGAGAATTAATGGACGCTAGGTAGGAACTCCTTCTTTTATAAAAGTAGACAGACAGAAGAAAAGAAGAAACCAAAGTAGGGTAGAAGAAGAAAGAAAAGGAAGAGAGAAGAAGAAAGATATTAGGAAGGAAGAAAAATATTGTAGGAAGAGAAGGAAGAGAGAAGAAAGAAGTAGGAAAAATAGAAAGTCCTAGTCCCTAGTTCCCCAAAAATAGAAAAGATAAAATAAAGTAAAAATAATAAAAAATAAAAAATAAAACCGTAGCACAAGAGAGAACATAGAAAGAGTTGAATCGCAAGAAAAGGAAAAGACAAATGCGAACTCTGGAAAGTTCCGTAGTCCAAAAACCGTCACAGTCTAAGATAAGGAATATTAGTAGATAGCAAAAGAGACGTGACAAGGACGACCGCCGGTATGCCAGAGGCGAGGTACGGCGGCAATGATCGATGTGTTAGACATCGATCTAGCTCGGTTTTTTTTTACCCGTGTAACGATCGCTAACTTTCCAGCCGAGTCCCCCTCCCCCCATCAATCTAGGATGGACGAAGGTGAGGTCGACTATAGACAACTTGCCGGCTTTGGTGAAAGTCGGGGTTGTTCCTGTGTTAGCGATCTCCAGCCCAAGTAGAGCGAACGCCTCGAGAAGTCACGCGCGTTGGTTTTGGCGCTGCCCCAGTCCGTCGCCCAAGCATTAAATTCCCCACCGATTGCGACCGGTAGCCGGGAGGACCGAGCACTGGTGACGACTGCATCCAGAGATCTCGCAGAGATCTTCGCCAGAAGTCCTCGGTGGAATCGCTGGGCGGGAAGTAGCAGCTGTACATGCGTACCCCCGCCACCTCCACCCAGGAGAAGCTGGGAAGAGGGGCGATCATCTTTCTGGAGATGTGTATATTTCCACATACCCAGATGGCCGCCTTGCCCGTGGCATCCCTTACCCAGTTCGACTTCTCGAGATCCCGGAACTCCTCGCTGATGATCGCTACGTCCGCTCTCTCCTCTCTGACCAGCTGGGACAGCAGGTCCTGGGCCACAGCGCAGTGGTTGAGGTTTATTTGGAGCACCTTAATCATTTTTTATGTGTGCTCCGTCCTCATGCGAGGTCTTGGCTTTGGCCTTGCAGTCCACTGCTTTGTGGCCCTCTTGGTCGCACCGATAGCATTGCGCTGACCGGTCGACTGCGCTCTTGCACTCCCTCGCGATGTGTCCCGATTCGTGGCATCGGTAGCAGCGCGAGGATACCTCTCGCAGTCGAACTCTGCAATTGACCCATCCGATCCGGAGCTTCCCGTCTTGCAGCAGTTTTTTGGCTGCTACTGCCGGAAGCTGGATGGTCGCAGCTAGGGTGCTACTGTAGGATCCCCTGGTTTTAATATTATCCGGGGATACCACATATTGGCCCGACCTTTGCCGCAATCGCTGCGGCCACCTCCGTTGTTGTCGTGGACTCGTCCATGTCCCTGATGGTGATGGACACTTTGTGAGTCAGTAGCTGGACCTCTTGCTGACCATACTCAGGGTGGACGAGACCCACTGTCCTCAGCTCCGCCGTTTCCGTTCCGGGTCCGCCCCAGTTCGAGGAGGAGCTCTCCCAGCTCTGGTGCGCCTGATACTCGTAACCCGTTCTCCTAGTGCCTTTAGTTCCGTGCAGCCTTGACCTTCCAGAGAATGTCAGCGTAGGAAGAGCCCCCGCTAGATGTCTTGATCTTGGATGGCAATCTATGCTTGGGGGTCTTACTCCGGCCTTAGGCTCTGCCGTGCCTTTGGCCGGTTGCTGGCACGTTTTCTGCTGTTCAGGCTGCTTCGGCTGGCTGTTCCTTCATCGTTCTTCTTCTTCTTGCCCTTCGTTCACTACTGTGACCCAGTCAGTGACTTGGAGTCCCTAGTTCCCCAAAAATAGAAAGGATAAATAAAGTAAAAATAAAAAAAATAAAATAAAACCGAAGCACAAGAGAGAACATAGAAAGAGTTAATCGCAAGAAAAGGAAAAGACAAATGCGAACTCTGGAAAGTTCCGTAGTCCAAAAACCGTCACAGTCTAAGATAAGGAAGAAAGTAGATAGCAAAAGAGACGTGACAAGGACGACCGCCGGTATGCCAGAGGCGAGGTACGGCGGCAATGATCGATGTGTTAGACATCGATCTAGCTCGGTTTTTTTTTTTTTTACCCGTGTAACGATCGCTAACTTTCCAGCCGAGTCCCCCTCCCCCCATCAATCTAGGATCGACGAAGGTGAGGTCGACTATGGACGACTTGCCGGCTTTGGTGAAAGTCGGGGTTGTCCCTGTGTTAGCGATCTCCAGCCCCAGTAGAGCGAACGCCTCGAGAAGTGCACGCGCGTTGGTCTTGGCGCTGCCCCAGTCCGTCGCCCAAGCATTAAATTCCCCACCGATTGCGACCGGTAGCCGGGAGGACCGAGCACTGGTGACGACTGCATCCAGAGATCTCGCAGAGATCTTCGCCAGAAGTCCTCGGTGGAATCGCTGGGCGGGAAGTAGCAGCTGTACATGCGTACCCCCGCCACCTCCACCCAGGAGAAGCTGGGAAGAGGGGCGATCATCTTTCTGGAGATGTGTATATTTCCACATACCCAGATGGGCCGCCTTGCCCGTGGCATCCCTTACCCAGTTCGACTTCTCGAGATCCCGGAACTCCTCGCTGATGATCGCTACGTCCGCTCTCTCCTCTCTGACCAGCTGGGACAGCAGGTCCTGGGCCACAGCGCAGTGGTTGAGGTTTATTTGGAGCACCTTAATCATTTTTTATGTGTGCTCCGTCCTCATGCGAGGTCTTGGCTTTGGCCTTGCAGTCCACTGCTTTGTGGCCCTCTTGGTCGCACCGATAGCATTGCGCTGACCGGTCGACTGCGCTCTTGCACTCCCTCGCGATGTGTCCCGATTCGTGGCATCGGTAGCAGCGCGAGGATACCTCTCGCAGTCGAACTCTGCAATTGACCCATCCGATCCGGAGCTTCCCGTCTTGCAGCAGTTTTTTGGCTGCTACTGCCGGAAGCTGGATGGTCGCAGCTAGGGTGCTACTGTAGGATCCCCTGGTTTTAATATTATCCGGGGATACCACATATTGGCCCGACCTTTGCCGCAATCGCTGCGGCCACCTCCGTTGTTGTCGTGGACTCGTCCATGTCCCTGATGGTGATGGACACTTTGTGAGTCAGTAGCTGGACCTCTGCTGACCTACTCAGGGTGGACGAGACCACTGTCCTCAGCTCCGCCGTTTCCGTTCCGGGTCGCCCCAGTTCGAGGAGGAGCTCTCCAGCTCTGGTGCGCCTGATACTCGTAACCCGTTCTCCTAGTGCCTTTAGTTCCGGTGCAGCCTTGACCTTCCAGAGAATGTCAGCGTAGGAAGAGCCCCCGCTAGATGTCTTGATCTTGATGGCATCTAGGCGTGGGGGTCTTACTCCGGCCTTAGGCTCTGCCGTGCCTTTGGCCGGTTTGCTGGCACGTTTCTGCTGTTCATGCTGCTTCGGCTGGCTGTTCTTCATCTTCTTCTTCTTCTTGCCCTTCTTCACTACTGTGACCCAGTCAGTGACTTTTGACTGGTTCCCACCCGTCTTAGGAACGGATGGCGAAGCATCTGCTGGCCCATTTTTGTTAGTGGGCTGCTTCGACCCCTTCTTCCTTTTCTCCGGGGGTTGCTGAGGTGGTGAGGGCTTTTCCCTTTCCACCGGCCTACTTTGACGCTCTTCAGCGCGGAAGATGAGCGACGTTTGGCACGTTCCATCCCTACGCGCATCCGCTATTTTAGTTTTCGGCGCTGTCGTCTCTCGCCCTGTACCTCTCGTTCTCTGTCTCTCTCTCTATCTCTCATTCTCTCTATCTCTCATTCTCTCTATCTCTCATTCTCTCTATCTCTTAATCTCTCTATCTCCCAATTTTGCTATCTCTCATTCTCTTTATCTCTCTCTCTATGTGTGCGTTTTATTTATCGTTTGAAGAAGGATACCAAACTCGATGCGTTTTATAGTAAATTAAGTTGGTTATCAGTTGATAGAAGACGTAAATATTTTTTAGGTCTGTTAACGTACCAGATCTTAACTAATAGAAGACCAGATTATTTGTTTGAGTTACTTCCAAATCCCAGTTGCAATGTCAGACGTTCGAACCGACTGCAATACTCGTGCTTTCAGCGTCCTCAGGCCCATACTAGTACATATCAGAGGTCTTTCACCATTCAAGCGATGGACTTTTGGGATTCATTACCATCTGTGATAAGACTTAGCTCGACCGTTCTAATTTTTAAGAGACGTCTATATGATTATCTCAGCAATGATGATGGCGCAAATCGATATTAGAAATTAAGATTAAATTGTGATACATACGTAGCTTAATTACGATAAATTTTTTGTTTTTATTTTTTACATTAGTAATTCTGAACACATGTAAATGTTTTATACTTATGTTTTTATTTGTTATTATTTTTAAATAGCGAATTGTTGTTATTATTTTTATTTATAAAATATTGTAAAATTGTTTCTTCCTTGCCTTAAGGTTAATTAATTTCCTAGGCATTAATAAATACTTGTTCAATCAATCAATCTCTCTTTATCTCTCATTCTCTCTCTCTCATTTTATCTCCCTCATTCTCTCTCACTCTCTCACACGGACTCTCATTCTTACTCATTTTCACTATCGCACTTCCTCACTCTCCCTCATTCTTACTCGCTCTCTCTCATTCTCTCTCACTCTTACCTCTCATTCTCTCTCTCTCTCTACCTCTCAATCTTTCTCTCACTCTCTCTCTCTCTATTCCTGTCTCTCTCTCTCTTTCTCTCTCTCTCTCTTCTCTCTCTCTCTCTCTCTCTCTAGTCTCTCTCTCTCTTCTCTCTCTCTCTCTCTCCTCTCTCCTCTATCTCTCTCTATTTCTTTCTCTCTCTCTCTTTCTCTCTCTCTTTCTCTCTCTCTCTCTTTCTCTTTCTCTCTCTTTCTCTCTCTCTCTAACTCTATCTCTCGTTCTCTCTCTCTCTATCACTCATTCTCTCTATCTCCACCTCTCATTCTCTCTCTCTCTTTATCTCTCTTTCCCTATCTCTCTATCTCTATCTCTCATTTTCTCTCTCTCTGTCTCTCTCTCTCTCTCTCATTCTCTCTCTTTCTCTCTCATTTTCACTATCTGTCTCTCTATCTCTCCCTCTTATGTCTCTTTCAGTCTGCCTCATTCTCTCTTACACCAAGATGATGTTTGTCGGACGGACGGATGGACGGACGGACGGACGGACGAACAGACATTATGATTTATCGTTTTTTTTTTAATATCACTTAATAATAATAATTATTATAATAATTTTTTTGTCAGTAATATGAAGCATTAACTTATGTAACACATATTTATCATAAAATAGATATGTTTTAAGTATTTTTCGCATGAATTGGGACGTTTTTACAAAATCGCTCAAAAAGATAACTTTAATATAATGAAGATAGATGTAGATTTAATATTGTTATATGACAAACGCAGAGAGCTATAAATTATGAATTCAAATTATAGTTATGAAATATAGATGTTTATTTTATCATCACGCAGAATTTATTTCAAAAGAAAGTTACTCGATCTTCGTGAATAAACCACACTTTTAATTAGATGGCTAACTCACTTTCACTGACTCACTCTCTCTCATTCTCACTATCTCTCTCACTCTCTCACTCTCTCTCTTTCTCTCTCTCTCTTTCTCTCTCTCTCTCTTCTCTCTCTCTCTCTCTTTCTCTCTCTCTCTCTCTTCTCTCTCTCTCTCTTTCTCTTTCTCTCACTCTCCCGGTAACTCATTCTCACTCACTCTTTCTCTCTTTATATTTTATATTTTATTTTATATTTTATATTGTTATTGTTGTTTACTTTACTGTGTTTATTGTTGTTATTGATACTTATTCATTCAGTTATCTATTTATATGTCTATATGTGTATTTATGATCACATGTTACTTTGTTATCTGTTCTCTAGCCTAATGAGTGTTTCGTTTTGATTAATTTTGATTTCCACTGTGTCTTATTTTTTCTTTAGTTTATTTGTTACTGCGCAGATTATATTCATAATATGTATACGGGGATTTTTCCCCGAAATACCAATTGAAGATTCTATCTATCTTATTCTCACTCTCTCTCCAACTATCTTATTCTCACTCTCTCTCCATCTATCATTCTCTCTCTATCTCTCCTTCCATCTATCATTCTCTCTCTCTATCTCTCTATCTCATTCTCTCTCTCTCTCTCTATTTGTCATTCTCTCTCTCTCTCTATTTCTCATTCTCTCTCTCTCTCTATTTTTCATTCTCTCTCTCTCTCTATTTCGCATTCTCTCTCCTCTCTCTCTATTTCTCATCTCTCTCTATTCTCTCTCTCTATTCTCTCTCTCTCTCTCTCTATTCTCATTCTCTCTCTCTCTATCTCTCTCTCTATTCTCATTCTCTCTCTTCTCTCTCTATTTCTCATTATCTCTCTCTCTCTATTTCTCTTTCTCTCTCTCTCTCTCTCTCTTCTCTCTCTCTCTCTCTCAACTCTCTCTCTCTCTCTCTCTCTCTCTCTTTCTCTATGTCTCATTCTCTCTCTTTATCTATATCATTCTCTCTCTCTCTCTCAATCTCTTACCCATTCTCTATCTCTCTCCCTCACTCTCTCTGTCTCCCTAACTCTCCCTTTCTCACCCTCGCTCCAACACTCGCACTCTATCACTCTCTCTCTTTCTCTCTCTCCTCTCTCTCTCTCTATCTCTCTCTCTCTATCTCTCCTTCCATCTATCATTCTCTCTCTCTATCTCTCTATCTCATTCTCTCTCTCTCTCTATTTGTCATTCTCTCTCTCTTCTCTCTCTATTTCTCATTCTCCTCCTCTCTCTCTCTCTATTTTTCATTCTCTCTCTCTCTCTATTTCGCATTCTCTCTCTCTCTCTCTCTCTATTCTCATTCTCTCTCTCCTCTCTCTCTTTCTCTTTCTCTCACTCTCACTCTCTCTCTTTCTCTTTCTCTCACTCTCACTCTCTCTCTTTCTCTATGTCTCATTCTCTCTCTTTCTCTCTCTCTCTCTCTCTCCTCTCTCAACTCTCTCTCTCTCCTCTCTCTCTCTCTATTTCTCTATGTCTCATTCTCTCTCTTTATCTATATCATTCTCTCTCTCTCTCAATCTCTTACCCATTCTCTATCTCTCTCCCTCACTCTCTCTGTCTCCCTAACTCTCCCTTTCTCACCCTCGCTCCAACACTCGCACTCTATCACTCTCTCTTATCTCACTCTCTCCATCTATCATTCTCTTCTATCTCTCCTTCCATCTATCATTCCTCTCTCTATCTCTCTATCTCATTCTCTCTCTCCTCTATTTGTCATTCTCTCTCTCTCTCTATTTCTCATTCTCTCTCTCTATTTTCATTCTATCTCTCTATTTCGCTTCTCTTCCTTCTATTTCTCATCTCTCTCTCTCTCCTATTTTCATTCCTCTCTCTCTCTCTATTTCTCATTCTCTCCTCCTCTCTATTTCTATTCTCTCTTCTCTCTATTTCTCATTATCTCTCTCTCTCTATTTCTCTTTCTCTCTCTCTCTCTCTCAACTCTCTCTCTCTCTCTCTCTCTCTCTCTTTCTCTATGTCTCATTCTCTCTCTTTATCTATATCATTCTCTCTCTCTCAATCTCTTACCCATTCTCTATCTCTCTCCCTCACTCTCTCTCTGTCTCCCCTAACTCTCCCTTTCTCACCCTCGCTCCAACACTCGCACTCTATCACTCTCTCTCTTTCTTCACTCCTCTCTCCATCTACATTCTCTCTCTATCTCTCCTTCCATCTATCATTCTCTCTCTCTATCTCTCTATCTCATTCTCTCTCTCTCTCTATTTGTCATTCTCTCTCTCTCTCTATTTCTCATTCTCTCTCTCTCTCTATTTTTCATTCTCTCTCTCTCTCTATTTCGCATTCTCTCTCTCTCTCTCTATTTCTCATTCTCTCTCTCTCTATTTCTCATTCTCTCTCTCTCTCTATTTCTCATTCTCTCTCTCTCTCTATTTCTCATATCTCTCTCTCTCTATTTCTCTTTCTCTCTCTCTCTCTCTCAACTCTCTCTCTCTCTCTCTCTCTCTCTTTCTCTATGTCTCATTCTCTCTCTTTATCTATATCATTCTCTCTCTCTCTCAATCTCTTACCCATTCTCTATCTCTCTCCCTCACTCTCTCTCTGTCTCCCTAACTCTCCCTTTCTCACCCTCGCTCCAACACTCGCACTCTATCACTCTCTCTCTCATTCTCGCTCTCGCTCTATCTCCCATTCACTCTTTCTTATTTTCTCTCTCTTTCTCTCTATCTTTCATTCTCTCTCTGATTCTCTCTCTCTTTCTCTCCCTCTCTTTATCTTTCATTCTCTCTCTTTCTCTTTCCCTCTCTCTCTCTCCCTCTCTATCTCTCAATCTCCCTCTCTCTCCCTCTCTATCTCTCAATCTCTCTCTCTCTCTCCCTTTCTCTATCTCTCAATCTCTCTCTCTCTCCCTTTCTCTCTCTCTCATTCTCTCTCATTCTCTCTCATATTCTCTCTCTCTTTCTCATTCTCTCTCATATTCTCTCTCTCTCTCTCTCTCTCATTCTTCCTCATATTTTCTTTCTCTATCTCATTCTCTCTCATATTCTCTCTCTCTCATTCTCTCTCATTTTCTCTCTCTCCCTCTCATTCTCTGTCTCTATCTGTCTTCCTATCTCTTCTTCTCACTGTCTCTCTCGCTCTGTCTCATTCTCTCTCACGCCAAGATGATGTTTGTCGGACGGACGGACGGACGGACGGACGGACATTACAATTTATAGTTTTTTTTTTTTTAATATCTACATTATATTCAATGTGCTGAAAAAAGATACGATACAAGCAAATTTTAATGATCATTGATAAACTGCGGATTTTTATGCAACAAAGTTTTTTATATTGCATAAAATAATAAATAAAAATGAAATATAACCAAAAAATATTTACTATAACTATTAAATTTGTATGAAAAACTTTATATTGCATAAAAATCCGTAGTCTAATCTTAAACTGTAAAAATTTCAAATAATATCGATTTAGCTTTCTTTTAAAAAATAAAAATAATGAAAAAATTGGGTTTTTTATGTCCAACGTTTTCGAGAATAAAAACAATTTCATCCGCTTGCAATTTTTGGAAAAAATAGTATTTTTGGTAGTTTCGATCGCTATTGTTTTTTAGCTCAAAATGTCTACTACTATTCAAGTTGCTTTAAAAATTCTAACTCTTTCATCGATCAGCTGTTAAGAAAAAGATCATAATCTAAAATGTAATCTATATTATATTAAAGTTATCTTTTTGAGCGAGTTTGTAAAAACTCTCAAATTCTTGCGAAAAATACTTACAACATATATATTTTATGATAAATATGTGTTACATAAGTTAATGCTATATATTACTTACAAAAAAATTATTATTATAACAACTAAGTGATAGTAAAAAAAAAAAACGATAAATTATAATGTCCGTCCGTCCGTCCGACAAACATCATCTTGGCGTGAGAGAGAATGAGACAGAGCGAGAGAGACAGTGACAGGAAGAAATAGGGAGACAGATAGAGAGAGAGAGAGAGAATGAGAGATAGAGAGAAAGGGAGAGAGAGGGAGAGAGAAAGAGAGAGAATGAAAGATAAAGAGAGGGAGAGAATGAGAGAGAGAATGAAAGACAGAGAAAAAGAGAGAGAAAAAGAGAGAGTGAATGAAAGATAGAGAGAAAGAGAGAGAATAAGAGAGAGTAAATAAAAGATATAGAGAAAGAGAGAGAGAATAAGAAAGAGTGAATGGGAGATAGAGAGCGAGAGCGAGAATGAGAGAGAGAGAGTGATAGAGTGCGAGAGTGGGAGCGAGTAAGATTGAGGGAGAGCGAGGGAGTGCGAGAGTAAGAGTGAGTAATAATGAGGGATTGTGAGAGGGAGAGAGTGAGTAAGAATGAGGGAATGTGAGGGAGTGTGAGGGGGAGAGAGGGAGAGAGAGGGAGAGTTAGGGAGACAGAGAGAGAGAGAGTGGGAGAGAGATAGAGAATGGGTATGAGAGTGAGAGGGAGAGAATGAGATAGATAAAGAGAGAGAATGAGAGATAAAGAGATATATATATATATAGAGAGAGAGAGAGTCAGAGAGAGAGAGAGAGAGAGAGAGAGAGAGAATGAGATAGATACAGAGAAAGAATGAGAGATAAAGAGAGAGAGATAGAGAGAGAGAATGAGATAGAGAGATAGAATGATAGATGGAAGGAGAGATAGAGAGAGAATGATAGATGGAGATTGATTGAAAAGTTTTATTATGCCTAAGTTACAAGTAACCTTAAGGCAACAGAAAATTACATCATAATTATATAATTTTTGTAACAATATAAATTAAATATAAAATTATAAAATAAAAAACATTAATAAAAAACATTAATAAATTAACGGCGCAACCAATAGATAACAATAATTGATATAAAACAATAATTAATGACTTACAACTAGTAATAATGAGTATCGCAAAATAATCTCATAGAACGCAAATTTACACAATATCATTCGCCCTCAAATGCTCGAATAAACGATTCTTAAATATATGAACACTAGTGCTAAGTCTAATAGCAGGTGGTAGTGAATCCCAAAAATCCATCGCTTGGATTGTAAAAGACTTTTGATAAACACTAGTGCTAGCTTGAGGTCGCTGAAAGGATGAATAAGTTAAACGTTCGGAGCGACGTATATCGCTATTGGGTGGAGGGAATAAAACCTGGAGATAATCAGGTCTCTTGTTTGTTAGAATTTGGTAGGTAGATAACCCTAAAAAATATTGACGCCTCGCAGCGGCCGATAACCAATTTAGCTTAGTATAGTACGGATCTAACTTCGCGTCCTTTCTAAGGCGGAAAATATACCGTACACACAAATTGAGAAGACGCTGAAGCTTCAAATTCAGGTAATCTGGTAAGTCGCCAAATACTAGACAAACATAATCAAAGTGAGGCATAATTAACATCATAACCAATCGCTTGCGCATAGTGACAGACAGGAAATTACCCCTATTTCGCAATTTATGTAGAACACCATGCACAGATGAAACTACTCGTGATACATGGGAATTCCAATGAAAATTTTCAGTAATAATGAGACCTAAATTCTTAACAGTATCAACGTATTCGATTCGATGACCATCAACAACAATTGGTGATAAAAAATTCCTATCTATCAACCTATGCTGCTGGGAAGATCCAATAATAATTGCCTTAGTTTTATTAAAATTAATATCCAGTCCATGAGATCTAGCCCACTCTGACACCCTACCACAATCATAATTTAAATTCAAAATACAATTATTAATATTAGATGGAGTACAATGGATATAAAGCTGTAAGTCGTCAGCAAACAGCATTCCCTTACAATAAGTCAACACCTTCATAATTGAGTTGATAAAGGCAAGGAACAACACTGGACCAGGGGTAGATCCTTGGGGAACACCCGAAGAGGTGCTCATAAACAAAGAAACTACATTACTAAGATCAACAACAGCCTGTGAACGCCCATTGAGATACGAGTAGAACCAATCAATCACCTCATTATGAAAATTTAAACTTTTTAAGCTTTTCAATAATTCAAAATGACTAATCGTATCAAAGGCTTTTTTAAAATCGAACAGGACTAATATTGTCATCATTCCATTTTCCATACCAGACCGTATATCCTCAGTAACCTTTAATAAAGCTGTCTGTGTACTATATAAGCTTCGAAATCCAGATTGGTAAGGAGAAAAGAAATTATTACTCTCTAAAAACGAAGTAATTTGTAGGGTTATCAATCTGTCAAACACCTTGGCAAAATGGGGTAAATTGGCTATTGGTCGAGTATCCGAGGGCGACCTAGGATTGGCTATCTTGCTAAGAGGAACAATCGCAGCACGTTTCCACATAGTAGGATACTTCCCTGTCGAAATTGATAGATTAAATAAATCTGCGAGATATGGTGCGAGAATTGATAAATAATCTTTAAAATATAGTAAAGATAGGCCATCTAAACTGCGACTTTTAGCCTTCGGCAAGCAGAAAGACAAAGCAGCACTAACCTGATGTACTGTCACACACTGAAAAGAGAAAACAGGATAATCCAACGAATATGGTGTCTCATGAATCTCACTCAATTGATCCAATGTGCAAGGTGGGTGGCGATTTGCTACTAAGGTATAATGCTGGAGCAACTCTTCAGCGTCAAAGAACTTTAAAGGAGAAGTAAATGAATTTCTGACTAAACCAATTTTATGTAAAAGGCGCCAGCCACGCGATTGATCTGAGGACACTGACAACTCATGTTCGTAATACTTATCCCTCGCAGCCCGAAGTTTGCGCTTTAGGTCTTTACGAACCATCTTGTACTCAGCTAACAAAACAGAGTCACTGTGCCGCTTTGAAGTCTTATAAAGGCGATCTCTCTCCTTACATAACAATTTGAGATCACGTGTTAACCACGGAGCTGGCCGTGGGCGTATTTGACGAGTAACAAACGGCGCTGAGATATCCAAGTTTTTCAATAAATGGGACCGCATTACATCAAGGAACGAATCAACCGTCCAAGACTCCAATGGTAAATCACGTAAAGTTAATAAATCAGATCTAATAGAATTTTCAAAGCGGACTGGAGAAAAGTGCTTAAAATCACGAAATGTATAACTAACGTGGCTGGTAATCTTAGAACTTAAACGATAATCAATTATAATAAAATCATGCCCATTTATAAAGGGACTCGATGATTGTTTAGTGGCAGCAATCTTTTCCTCAGAATCTACAATTATTACATCCAGCCATGTATCCGTCGTATTTGAATGATGACTTGCATTAAAGGGAACTAAGTAGAAAGCGTTCTCACGAATCAGATTCCTGAGATGAACTCCATAATAATCGTTAGTAAGCAAATTAGAATTTAAATCTCCAGCAATTATAATATTTTTGTACTTATGTGCTCGGTCCTGAATAGAATTAAAAAATTTACTTAACACATGCCCTTTAGGTCTGCGATAGACTGAAGCGAATAAGATCTTCGAACCTGCAACACACAACTCAAGCAACAAATACTCAGTTTCATTTAAGATCTTTATTTGAGGATCTTCAATCACGCGAAATGAGAATTTATTATGAATATAGCAAGCGACACCTCCACCCTGCATGTAATCGCGCTTACCAGTAACTGACAGTAAACCCCTATCATTCCGAACTAAAGTGTAATTAGTAATATTAAAAATTGAACTTTGGCGTATTGGGGTTAACCACGTTTCTGAGACAGATAACACATCTATTTTCTCAGATCCAAGCAGAAATTCAAGGTCAGCATGGTGGTCCATGATAGAATTCGCATTAACCTGCGCAACACGTAGAACACCAGGATCAGGTAATGAGTGAGTCGCAATGCCATCGGTCAGTCATTGCAAACCCTCTACATCCGCAATCGTACTAATCTGAATTCGCTCAGACTTATCATCTTTGCGCACAAAAAGCTTGCTATCCCTAGTCCAAATGTACTTATAATGTAAAGGCTCCAATCTAGATTTCACCTGCAAACGTAACTCATGCAATGCGGGGGGCAACAACTCAAACAACTCAATCGTTTTTGTTGATAGAGCACCGGCGTTATGAACCAGATCTCCGTAATAAATTTTACCTACCCTACGCTTAACATCAAGAATAAAGTTTCTAACCTCAGAGGATTTAAATTTTACAATAAACGATTGCGAAATTGCTTGAGAACGTTGATCAGGCATGGAAGTCTCACCTGAACCATTGCTAGAAGAAGCTGCATTCCTATTCGCGCCAGGATTAAATGGTCGCGTACTTAATATATCCTGCTTTAAGTGTTCTAATTTCAGACATCAAGAAGTTTAGCGGCCAATGTATCTAATGGAACCGCACAGGAAGAAGGAATCCCAGTAACCCTAATCTCAGAATTTGGCACACCCCTGACATAATAGTTCTTCAATTGCTGAACCTCAGCTCGTAAAGCAATGTTTTCCGACTCCAAGGCGCTCATACAATCATTCTGAGATTCTAGACTCGCACAAATGGTATCCAACCTAGTATTTATAGAGTCGGTATTCCTCTGAGCACTAGTAATCATGAAGGCCATCTGCTGAGACGAAGTCATGGAATCCCAATGTTCCGGCAGATTCGACATATTGTCGCTTAAGCTATGGGCAGCACGAGTATCACAGTGTGAGTTTAATTCGACAGAACTCAAATTTCGAGCACTATCAAAGGCAAGCTTGCGGGCAGCAGTTGAAGAATCTGATAGTTTAGAAGAATTATTATAAGATAAATAATATGACTTGCTAACAGGCTCTCCCAAATGCAGTTTACAACATAAATCCGATGGTTTATTCAATAAATAATAGGTTACGCATCCCGGATGGAAAATCTTATCGCATATACTACATACTCTCAACGTATTAGAAATATTTTTAGCGCATCTACAACACTTCGTCGACTTAAAAACAGGATTCCTATTCATTTATATCGAGAGCATGAAGTTAAAAGAAATACAAAACTATAATATAGAATCAATAAGTCGTAAATTAAAGTCTCGCAATAAAAGCCATTAAAGACGCACATTAATTCATAAATTAATTCAATAAAAAATTTACAATCACGTTGAAGGAATCATGTGACCATATCACGTGGTAACAGGCAATTTGCATACACAGTTAAATATCTTAAAAATAATAAAAACAGCCAAGAGACCCTGAAGAGGCAATAGACGTACACCCACGCTTGACTTAAAACTAAATAAGTAAATTAATAAGCCAATATCAAAGATTCACTTCGTGCGGCCGTATCACGTGCTACAATGAGTCTAACAATAGACACTATTAGCGCGAAAGATTCGCAACATAAACTCCGTGTGACCGTACCGAGCGCTATAATTAGGTTATTAACAGATTATATTAAACATAAAAAATCGCAACACACACTCCAGATGACCGTACCGCACCACGTATCAATAATAATAATATTAAGTTATAAATTAATTAAATATTAGAGAAAAATCAAAAACTTAACAAAATAAATAAATAAATTACAGCATAATTATCGAAAAAATTCGCTTCGTGTGACCGTACCACATGCTGCAGTGAATCTAATAATAGACACAAATAAGCGCGAAAGATTCACAACAAAGATTTCGCATGACCGTACCACGTGTTACAATTAGGATATAACTGTACTATAATAAGCGCCAGAGAATCACAACACACACTTCGCATTACCGTACCACGTGTCATCAATTATACTAATAAAATATGATAATACAGTAATAAATCGAAGTGTGAAAGAGCAAGACGCACTAAAATAACACTAAAATCGATAGTAAGTACTAGCACATATGAGCGAACGAAAATTTACGCAATTAATGTTATTAGTAATAAACAATAATAAACTCTCACTACACGTCACTCAACACTGTCATTGACTGGTAATATGACAAATCAAATTCACCAAAGTACCAAAAGACAAAGTCGCGCAGTACAGATGACACTCGATATGACCATTCTCTTGACTCATGAAGACGATGAATTCGTTAGCCGGTCGAGTAACTTGAAATAATGGAAGTAGGTTAGGCCATTATACGGACTCCCAAGCTCGTAAAATAAAGCATTGAAGTATACTTCCACACAAATTTAGGAGCCCAAGGAGTCCTGCTCCGTATCTAAAAAATATTACACTCCCCAAACAATTATTAGTACGCAAAATAAGAAGATAATGCGGGAGTCAAAAATAGGAGCAGCCGTCACTTACAGAGAGAGAGAGAGAGAGAGAGGGAGAGAGAGAGAGAGAGGGAGAGAGAGAGAAGAAGAGAGAGAGAATAAGAGAGAGAATGAAAGATAAAGAGAAAGAGAGATAATAAGAGAGAGGGAATGAAATATAAAGAGAAAGAGAGAGAATGAGAGAGAGAGAGTGATAGAGTGCGAGAGTGGGAGCGTGTAAGATTGAGGGAGAGCGAGGGAGTGCGAGAGTAAGAGTGAGTAATAATGAGGGACTGTGAGAGGGAGAGAGTGAGTAAGATTGAGGGAGTGTGAGGGAGAAAGAGGGAGAGTTAGGGAGACAGAAAGAGTGTGAGTGAGAGAGATTGAGAATGGGTAAGAGATTGAGAGGGAGAGAATGAGATAGATAAAGAGAGAGAATGAGAGATAAAGAGAGAAAGAGAGAGAGAGAGAGAGAATGAGAGATAGAGAGAGGGAGAGAGAGAGGGAGAGAGATAGAGAGAGACAGAGAATGATAGAGATTAAAAGATAGAGAGGAAGAGAGTGAGAATAAGTGAGAGTGAATGAAAGATAGAGAGAAAGAGAGAGATTGATTGATTGATTGATAAACTTTATTGGGCTACGGGGGCCAGCCCCCAAAGTAGCACATAATACATTGGTAATCATTACATTACATTTAGTTAGCTGAATATAAAACAATTGGCACTTTACATATTCACAGCCATAGGACGCAAAATACATTTGTTTGGTTGTTAGCCTCTCTCTTTAACACGGTTAGCAATAATTATTACGATGAGAGAGTCGGCGCAGGCGTAAAACAAAGTAAATCTAAAATAAAGACAAATCAGTATCACAATTTCAGACAATAAATACAACAATAGATAATAATAATTACAACAGTAGATAGCGCAAAACAGGGCAGTATAACGAGCTGATACATACATATGAGAGCAATAGCTCAGGCGCAAAGGGCAGTAGAGACCAAAATCAAGGCATGGCATGAGACCAGACGCAACATACGCGTACAATAATGAGTGGCAATACACGAGCGGGTAAAATCATAAAATACGGATTGGAACCACCTAGAACATGCGTGCGCGGCCTACCACGTTGGAGTTTCGGGCGGAATAGTAATACCCTCTTCCTCCACGCGCTTGTCCCAAGCTTGTCGGTCGAGCCCAGCGAGATGCTCCCTCAATCGACGTTGAAAGGAATGGAGCTGATCGGGGTCAAATGACAGGTCAGGGAAACAGTTAAGGAGTCTTGAGGCTATGACAGTAAATGATTGGTTCAGCGCTTCTGTTCGAGGTGGATAATAAGTGAGGGGTCGCCGCTGAAGTCGGGAAGAGGAGCGTACATTAGGAAGAGAATCGGACAGTGTGAAGCGGTCGCACAAGTATGATGGGGACGAAGATGAGTTGTTTTTATATGCAAGAGAGCCAATGAGGAAAAGCCTCCTGTGCCCGGCCGACAGCCAACCCATTTCTAGACGATACGGCGTGACGTGCACACGCCTGGGAATATTACCCCAGGCAAATCGCACACACGCATTGACTAGCCTCTGTAGCTTCAGTTCGCGTGTACGGTCAACATCGCTGTAAACCGCGCACGCATAATCCAGGTAAGGCCAAACCAGGCTCTCTATCAGTGATTTACGTGACCCCCTGGACAATGCTCCCCTATAGAATCTAAGGGTGTGCAGTACGCCATGCACATTCTGCGAGATTGACTGCACGTGCTTGGACCATTCTAAGGTCGGCGTAATCCACACCCCCAGGGATTTAACGACGTTCTCGTACGGCAGCGGCTCACCGTTCACACACACTCTCACAATGTCCCCAAGATCGAATCTGGAGATGTAAAGTTGGCTGCCTAGCAGAATGACCTTCGTCTTGGAGACATTGAGTGTCAGCCCATTCATCGTCGCCCACCCCGCAACCGCTCCCGCAGCCCGCGTCACACGTCTCACAGCCAGGCCGAAATCAGCAGGGGGAAAGGAATAATATAGTTGCGTATCATCCGCAAATATCATGCAACTCGAGTGTTCCAGTACCGCAGGCAGGTCGTTTATAAAAATTGAAAATAGAAGGGGCCCCAGAACACTGCCCTGTGGGACGCCTGCATGGACGGCGGACCACCCAGACAGGTCGCCCCCATCACCCTCAACGGCCTTCGTGCGGCCCTGTAAATACGCATAAAACCATCGGATAACCAGATCGGAACAGCCAATCGCCCGAAGCTTGCGGAGGAGGGCGCTATGGGGGACCGTGTCGAACGCCTTTGAAAAATCAAATAAAACTAAAAGAGTGACCATGCGTTACCCCTGCGCACATCCTCCAAAACCCCGAGCAACGCCGTCTGTGTGCTATGCCCCCTACGAAATCCAGCCTGCCTGCAAGACGCAGAGAGAAGAAGAGAGAGAGAATAAGAGAGAGAATGAAAGATAAAGAGAAAGAGAGAGAATAAGAGAGAGGGAATAAAATATAAAGAGAAAGAGAGAGAATGAGAGAGAGAGTGATAGAGTGCGAGAGTGGGAGCGTGTAAGATTGAGGGAGAGCGAGGGAGTGCGAGTGTAAGAGTGAGTAATAATGAGGGACTGTGAGAGGGAGAGAGTGAGTAAGAATGAGGGAGTGTGAGGGAGGGAGAGGGAGTGTGAGGGAGACAGAGGGAGAGAGTGGGAGAGAGATAGAGAATGGGTAAGAGAGATTGAGAATGGGTAAGAGATTGAGAGGGAGAGAATGAGATAGATAAAGAGAGAGAATGAGAGATAAAGAGAGAAAGAGAGAGAGATTGATTGATAACTGATTTTTATTAGTGCCAAGGAAAAAATATCCGTATGGCACAAGAGTATTGCAATTTACATTTAAATTTTATATATTACATATTACATAAGATACATTCTAACTGGAGATTTATAACTAGTACAATAGATATCTATGTATATTTGTGTTTGCACGTGTATCTAGACGTTCACAGCCATTACATTATAATACAAAACAATAGAACAATAATTTCTTCGATAAATTTAACAAGTTCAATTTAGTTTTAATTTAATTTCGCAGTTCATTTACATTATATATATACATCCTAGTAATCTTAACTAAAAACCAGAATTTACATGTAAGCATATTTCACGACTCATATAAACTCTCTTGTGTCAGCAATCTCCCTGCAAATATCTTTTCAGCAAGTGTTTGAACATGGCTATTGAAGGGCTGTTTCTAATCTCCAAAGGTAGATTATTCCAGTACGACATTGCTGACACATGGAACGAAGATTTATAGGAGTCTCTGGTCGCTAACGGTAAATTAAAAACTATATCAGCTCTCCTAGACCTACGATTTTCATCACTCACAAATCTCAGATCATCATAAAGATAATTTGGCCTGTGCAACAGTAGCAATTTGTACATAAAGATGCCGAGAAAGTAAGAACGTCTATCCTTTATAGAAAGCCAACCAAGACGTTCATAAAAGGGTTTCAAGGCCACGTCTCTCTTCAGATGAAAAATAAAACGGATCACCGTGTTACAAAGCCTATGAAGCTTGATTTCTAAGTAAGAAGGAAGATCGTTCATTATGAGACACCCATAATCGAAATGAGGTATAATTAGAGAACTTGCTAGTAGTGATCGCGCTCTTACCGGTAATCTGTAGCCTGTATAGCGAAGACGATGAAGCAAACCATGGATAGTAGAGGAAGTTCGTGCAATTTGGGCATTCCATGAGAGGTCATGAGTGAGAATAATTCCAAGACTTTTTACTGAATCGGATAACGAAACCTGGTTATCACCAACTTGGATGGGAACAAAGTCTTGACCCCGTAGACGCATTGAGACCTGTGTAGAAGCGAAAAGTATTGCTTTTGTTTTGGCCACATTCAGGTTCAAACCATTTTGAGTAACCCAAGCCACTATCGATTTTATATCTTCATTTAGTTTAATAATTGTTTCATTTATATCAGCTGGCTTACATTTTATGTATATTTTCAAATCGTCAGCAAATAACATAGGTCTACAAAACTTAACAACTTTGACCAGAGGGTTTATGCATATTAAAAACAGGATCGGACCTGGGGTAGAACCCTGAGGAACACCAGAGGTAACCTGGATAAATTTCGAAAGCGAGTTGTCTAAATTAAGAACTGCTTGAGAACGATCAGTAAGATATGAATGTATCCATCTTAGTGCTTTCTCTGAAAAGTTTAGCTCTTTCAACCTCAGAAGAAGAATACTATGATTAATAGTATCAAAAGCACGACTTAAATCAAAAAGAACCATTAATGTAACCATGCCTTTTTCAAAACCAAACCTAATATCGTCCGTAGTTTTCAATAAATCGGATTGCGTACTAAAACCACTTCGAAAACCCGATTGAAAAGGTAATAACAGAAGCATAGACTCCAAATAATCGACTATTTGCCTTGTTATAAGGCTATCAAAAACCTTAGCAAAATGCGGTAAGTTCGCTATAAGTCGAGTGTCAGCCATGCATTGAGGTTTAGTTTTCTTTGACAATGGTATCACCGTCGACTTCTTCCAAATGGATGGATACAAATCCAGATCAACCGATTTATTGAAAAATTCTACCAAGAAAGGCACTACGCAGTCAAGAACACCTGCGAAAAACGACAATGAAAGTCCATCACTACTACGACTCTTTGATTTAGGCAAGCAAGCTGTTATGGCTGAAAGTACCTGTGAGTAATTTACATGGCTGAACGAAAATAGTACTGAATCCGAATTACATGAAATTGATAAGATCTGCTCCAATTTAACAACTGAACAAGGCGGATGAAGAGAAGCAATCTCAGAGTAAAATAAATTTAAATCATCAGCATTGAATAATTGAAGTGGAGACTCCGATTTTGCCTTCAAGAAGCCATGCGATCGAAGCAATTTCCAGTATTCAGATGATTCTGTTGCATTTGAAAGTGCATTTATCAGAAAACTTTCGCGAGCCAATCGGATTTCCTTTTTTACCTGCCTTCGAAGAGACTTATAGCGCGATAACAGAATGTCATCTTTAGTGCGGCGAGCACGCTGAAATAAGAGATTTCGGGCTTTACATCTCTCACGTAAGTCTTCAGAAAACCATGGAGCAGGTCTTCTTTTTAATGTGCGGTTCATTTTAGGAGCATGAGTATCCAACAAAGTCAATGCTGTGGACTGAAAAAAATATAATGCTTGGTCAATGGCCGTCGGATCAGCATCATTAAAAACCCGAAACGCACCATTTAGACAAGCCTTGAACATATTAGAAAAAGAGTGGGCATCAAAACCTTTAAAGTTACGTGAGGATAGAGAGATATTATCCTTAACTGGGTGATCCAGGAAGAAATCAAGGATCAAGTAATCGTGGCAATTTATATAAGGAGCAGTAGATTTATAAAACCCTTTTATCTTATCTACAGAGTCGACAATAATAACATCCAGCCAGGTATCAGAGTTATCACGATGGTGTGTGGTGCCATAGGGAACTATATAGAAGTTGCTCTCAAAAATAAGATTTTTTAAGTGATGGGCATAATAATTCTTTGACATTAAATCCGAATTTAAGTCTCCAGCAATAATAACATCCTGATAAAGATGAATATAGTTATTAATAATATCAAAAAGATCAGACAAAACACTACCCTTAGGGCGACGATAGACAGACACAAAAAGAATTTTTTGATTTGGATTTGGTGATATTTCGAGAATCTGAAACTCATTTGCTAGCAGATCACTGTTTTTAGACTGTTTGAGTATTTTTGTCGATAATGATGACCGAATGTAACAGGCTACTCCACCTCCCTGGATATACTCGATAGAGAGAGAGAGAGAGAGAGAGAGAGAGAGAGAGAGAGAGAGAGAGTGAGAGAATGAGATAGAGAGATAGAGAGAATGAGAAATAGAGAGAGAAAGAGAGAGAGAGAGAGAGAGTGAGAGAATGAGATAGAGAGATAGAGAGAAGAGAATGAGAGATAAAGAGAGAAAGAGAGAGAGAGAGAGAGAGAGAGAGTGAGAGAATGAGAGATAAAGAGAGAAAGAGAGAGAGAGAGAGTGAGTGAGCGAATGAGATAGAGAGATAGAGAGATAGAGAGATAGAATGATAGATGGAAGGAGAGATAGAGAGAGAATGATAGATGGAGAGAGAGAGAGAGAGAGAGAGGGAGGGAGAGAGAGAGGGAGAGAGATAGAGAGAGAGAGAATGATAGAGATTAAAAGTTAGAGAGGAAGAGAGTGAGAATAAGAGAGAGAATGAAAGATAAATATAAAGAGAGAGAATAAGAGAGAGGGAATGAAATATAAAGAGAAAGAGAGAGAATGAGAGAGAGAGTGATAGAGTGCGAGAGTGGGAGCGTGTAAGATTGAGGGAGAGCGGGGGAGTGCGAGAGTAAGAGTGAGTAATAATGAGGGACTGTGAGAGGGAGGGAGTGAGTAAGAATGAGGGATTGATTGATTGATTGATTGAGTTATTTATTCGGCTATGAGGGGGTAGATACCCCATAGGCACCATATGTAAACAATTACAGCGTATATATTCCTAAAACTAGATAACAAATAAGTTTCAATTGCACGCAATAATAGGTATATCATGGTATAATATAAGGTCAGTGTATAAAAACAATAACAATAATAATAAATAAAATATATGTACAAATTAATAGTTGGGAAACGCATTAGATAAAATAAGATACAAAATAAAATAAAATAAAATATATAATACATATCATTGATCGCAGGAAAGAGCATAATAAAAATAAAAGATTAAAATAAAAGATTAACAGTTTGAATAAATAAATAAATTAAAACGATCACGACTGCACGTCTACATCCAGGTGAGGGATGGACCGCGAGGTTATGCCTTCACTCGTGACCCGCAAAGACCATGCTGCCTGATCAAGCCCAAACAGATGATTGAACAGCATGATTTTGAATTTATCTACACATGAAGGATCGAAGGTGAGTGATGGAGAAAGATTTAGAATACGAGTGGAAGTAATGACGAATGATCTATTTAGAGCTTCGGTGCGTGGGGGAAGATACATAAGTGACCTAGGTGGATGACGGGAGGAGGAACGAGGAATATGACCAGGGGTATTGAGTTGGGTGAAGTGATCTACCAGGTATGAAGGTGACTTATGAGCGATAATGCTAAACGCCAGAGAACCTATGAGGTATGAGCGTCTGGACTCAACCGACAGCCATCTCAATCCCAGTCTATACGGGGTTACATGGTCACGTCTCGCTATATTGCCCCATACAAATCTCACGCAAGCGTTTAATAACCTCTGTAATTTTAAATTTCTAGTCTGGTCTACATCATTATAGACCGCACACGCATATTCGAAGTTGGGAAAAATGAGTGATTCCACAAGGTTCTTACGAAGTTTCAATGAAAGTGACTTGTAATAATAGCGTAATGAGTACAGAACTCCATGAACGCGCCTAGAGATTGTCGTGACTTGTTTTGACCAGTCGAGAGTGGGTGTAATTAATAGGCCCAACGATTTTACCACATTTTCATATTCCAGATAGTTTTCACACAATTTAACTCTCGGAGCAGTGTTCAGGTTAATACGAGAAATGTAAGCCTGACTGCCCAGGATCATAACCTTCGTTTTTTAACATTTAATGAAAGGCCGTTTTCCAGTGCCCATCTAGCTATCGCATTCGCATCGTGAGATACCCGTTGAACTCCACTAGCAATATCGGCTGGAAAAAACGAATGATATACCTGGGCGTCATCGGCAAATAACATATAGTTACTATATTTGAGAACCTTAGGTAGGTCATTAATAAAGATGGAAAATAAGACCGGACCTAGAACACTGCCCTGAGGCACACCCGCATTCACCCCGAGCCAGTCAGACAACACGCCAACCTCATCCACAACGGCATGTATTTCTGTAGAACCAGTTGAGTACAATATCTGAACAACCGATGTCTCCCAATTTTCGGATGAGTTGACCATGAGGAACTGTGTCGAAGGCCTTGGAGAAATCAAATAAGACTAAGATGGTGATCTTTCTCAAGTCAATAGCTCTTCTTACATCGTCTAATAGCCCCAGAAGAGCTGATTGAGTACTATGGTCCCTTCTAAAACCCGCTTGCCTGGCCGATAATACATTATTGGATTCAAGATACTCAACCAGCTGATCATGCACCAATCTCTCCAACACCTTCGACACCTCACAGAGCTTGGCAATCGGTCTCGTGTCGGAGCACGTCACCAATCTACTCGATTTCGCCAACGGGAACAGTATAACCCTCTTCCAACAATCAGGGAACCATCCAGATGAGAGCATACCATTGAAAAGATCCGTTAACGGTTGAGTAATTTGAGGTTCTAATAATTTTAACATTCTAACTGAAATACCATCAAAACCCGAAGTTTTGGAAGTGGATCTAACTATTGCCCGCTGCACTTTTTTGGCTGACACCGGCTGGAAAGCGAAGGAGGGGGATGAAGGGAGATGACAAAGGTTAGCTAGGATAGATGCAAAAGAATGAATAGTGAGTGGTGACGTGTGGTTAGAAATGGATGCGTAATGAGTGTTGAGTTGATGTGCTGAGAAATGTTTTAATGGCGATGAATTATGGTTTGTCTCCACCACCGATTTCAAATCAGTTTGTAAGTTCGTTTGAATATTTCTAATACTAGCTTGATGGTTCCGCGCAAAACTCTCCATCCACGGTGGTGGAGCGCCCGCCATCGCGTCGATATCGATGGAGATATCGCGCGACGCGTGGTTGGGCGTTAGAGGCGTGTCGCCACGAGGTTGCTTGGCAACCTGTGATGTGTCGATGGCGAAGGAGGCGAGGCAACGCGCTTGGAAGCGAAGGAGGGCGGAGTAGGCGTGGTAGACGGCGCGGTACAGCAGATCGCGCTAGCTTGCCGCGGCAACCCAGGCGCTGGCGCCCTCGCTTCAGTGGGAGCCGCGGCTGGCACTTTAGATTTCGCCAGTACACAACAACGTTGCTCCGAAGTGCCCGGCGCGACATCAAAACAATGAGTATGCGTAATATTATTGCAAGCGACACAGACCTCCGTGTAGTCCTTCCGTGTCAAGCAAACGGCACACACGAAGCAGCCGCGCGATGTTGCCATTTAGCCGAGCTTGTAGTTCGCAAAACTGGTGACATGCAAATGTTGGAGTCCCTGCTCACAGAATACTAGATATGCCGCCTTCTCTCCACAATCTCGCAGCTAACCTCCAAACTTTAGATGGAATAAATGTCAAGATTTGGAACAACTGACCGCAGAATTAACGACTTTTTATAAAAAAAATAGTCACTGCAATCAGTATCCGTCCCCACGATATTGGCTGCAAAAATCTCGAGGCAACTGGGTGAGTATTTAGAAGGATATAAAGCGGAACGAAACAACAAGCGACTTCGTACTCACCAGACCAGAGAGAGAGAGAGGGAGTGTGAGGGAGGGAGAGGGAGTGTGAGGGAGAAAGAGGGAGAGTTAGGGATACAGAGAGAGTGAGAGGGAGAGAGATAGAGAATGGGTAAGAGGTTGAGAGGGAGAGAATGAGGAAAAGAGAGAGAGAGAGAGAGAGAGAGAGAGAGATAGAGATATAGAGCGAGAGAATGATAGATGGAAGGAGAGATAGGGAGATAATGATAGATGGAGAGAGAGAGAGAATATCTATATATATCTATATATATAGATATTCTCTATCTTATTCTCTCTCTCTTTCTCTCTATCTTTCATTCTCTCTCTCTATCTCTGGATAAGTGTGTGACAGCCTTCTCCAACGCTCTTGTCTATATTGCATATTAACGTGCTTTTCCGAACTCTACGGAGTCGAAATTTTACAGAACGAAGTCCTCGTCAGTGGCCTGTATGCATTTGTGTAATAATTGCATTTTTTATGCGTTAATTTGGCCGCGAGAGACTTTGATCTGTCACACATTCTCACTCACTGTTTCCACCACTGGAGAAGCCGTCGACGGAGTTACGGCGTGCAAATTTTCTCGGAAGGGAGATTGAGTCATATATGCATCCAGGCCGCAACGGAGTCGTGCGGTATCAGGTGTTTTTTTATGTTTTTCAACGGCGATGGTGCATGGATTTATAGGTTATAAGGCATTCAATATACTACGGAACACGTGGCGCAGTGATCATCATTATCTACAGTCGGTAATTCAGGTACCGTCGACGTGGAAACCTATTATCCTGCAGTGATTAATTTCTACGCATCTTTAAAATTAAAACTTAGGTGGTGCCACGATTAAGTTTTTTGAATTATATATTGTGCGTTACTATTTATTATTAATTTATCGTTATTAGTCTTATACGCATACGTTTATTGTGCTGCGTTTTTTCTTTTTTCTTACTTTTTCTTATTTTATGTAAAGTTGATTTTAGTTATTTTACTTAATTTTGTGAAACTAATTTTATACTTGCGTTCAGTTGCGTGTAACTTATTGGGCTCGTTTAAATTTGTAATCTTATTTTTAGCGTTTCTTTTAATTATATCTTTGTATTAAACGATCATATATTTGCGTGCGTGTTATTTGCCGTGCGTTAGTATTTCTAATATATTTGACACGTTAATTATTTTGTTTTATATCTAGATGATTAGAAGCTCTAAATCTAAGATTTTAAAGTGCTCTCGTTGCTCTAAAAATATAGCTGGTTTAATTAAAGTCTGCTTTCAATGCGGTAAAGTCTTTCATCCTAAGTGTTCTGTATATTTTTTGCGCAATAAACCGTCTGAATTGTGCTGCAACTATAGCTTAAGCGACTCTGTTGATAGGTTAACTTATTTTAAAGATTTAAATTCAAAAACAAGTACTATTACTTCATCTTCCGCCAGGCTCACGCTTATCGACTCGGCGCGTGATTTAAGTGTTAATTTGCCTGAAAATTCAACTGTATATTCTTTTTTACGTAGTTTTGGCGACAGTGTTGATAACATGAATTTACCGGAAGGATGGGAGTCAATGAACCATTCGCAGCAGCTTGCTTACGTGTACAGTGATTTAGCCAGAATCGGTAAAGAGAGCACTAATTCTATTAATGATCGCGGTTAGACGGTATTACTGATAGATTAGATATCCATCACGATCGTATATCTGCACTAGTATCGGAAAATGCAGAATTGCGTAATGAAAATGCACAGCTTAAGGACATGTTTAATAGAGCGATTCCCAATACTCAACTCAAAGTGACTGGCATACCTTCGGATTGTACTCTCTCCTTTGATGATTTATCTAATCGCATTTTGGGTGTATTAAAACTCGACAGCCTATGCTCCGATATTCTAGAGACTCGTGCATTTATGCTGGGAAGTGCTTCCTCATCATCTTCATCTAGTCAATCTAATTCGGCAAATTCTAAAGCCTTCATAATTAGATTAAAAAATTCTGAAGTCCGAAATTTTGTTCTTGAGACTAAGCGTAAATTTGGTGACATCAAATTTGGTAATCTTGTGAGTGAAGCCGGTAGTACTGCTAATAAATCTGTTAGTATTTTTGAGATGTTATCACCTGCAATTCATGAGTTGCGTCTACTTGTTAAAGCGAAGTTGGAGCCGCTAAATTATAAGTACATTTGGACTCGCGATAGCAAAATTTATGTTAGGAAGGATGACAGGTCAGAGAGAATTTTAATAACAACGGAGGCTGATCTCTCTTAATTACTGTGAATGTCGCGTGATTCAATTGTTTCTTTTAATGTGCCCGGAAATCGGATTGCAGGTTGTGATCAGAGTTGCAATCGAAGCTCATATATTCGCGTAGCCCAAATTAATGCCAATTCGGTGATGGACCATCTTTCTGAAATTGAGGCCTTTTTGCGTGCAGAAAACATCGACATTTTATCTGTCTCGGAATCGTCGCTAACCCCAAATAAATCTAATAATATGTTTGATATTACAGGTTATGTTTTAGTGCGAAATGACCGGGGTTTAGCTTCAGTTACTGGAAGGCGAGATTTTATGCAGGGTGGTGGTGTTGCGTGCTATATTCGCAATTCCATAAGGTTTCAAATTTTGGACGCTCCGCAGATTTTGAATGTAAATGATACTGAGTATCTGTTATTAGAATTAGCAATTAATGATACTAAATTGTTGTTTGCTTCGATTTACCGACGGCCTAAAGGTCATGTATTGTTGAAATTTTTAAATACTCTTGATGATTGTCTTCACCGCTATAGTAATATTATTATTGCTGGGGATTTAAATTCGAATCTGCTAGTGGATGATTACTACAGCATGCATTTAAAAAATTTAATCAGAGAGACATCTTTGTATCTGGTCCCATTTAATGCTACTCATCATCGTGAAAACTCAGACACATGGCTCGATGTGATTTTAGTAGATTCTGCCGATAAAATTGTAAACAAAAAGCAGTCTGATGGTCCTTTCATAAATGGCCATGATTTTTTATATATTGATTATAGCTTACCAACGTTGCCAACTGAGCGCAAATTACATAGGTTTAGAGATTTGAAACATTTTGTTCCATCTGTATTTCCTGCAGCATTGATAAATGATTTTAATAGGTTATGTGATTCTCAGACTGAATCCTGGACAGTTGATTCGTTCTTGGACACTGTACAAAATCTTCTTATCACAGGTTTGGATAAGTATGCACCGAATGTCTGTAGATTGGTACGTCCACGTACTGCCCCTTGGTTGACGTGTGAATTGAAAGGCAAATGTCGAGAGCGTGACCGCCTATATAAGCGAGCTAAGCGATTAAATGATCAGCGTTTATTAGTGGAATATAAGGCCCTTCGGCGTAATATTAAGCATGAAATTAAATCTGCTCGTGACTTTTATTATGAAAAAAATTACTAGATACTCCGGGACAGTCTCAGTGTTGTGCTGTGAATTCGCCTTTAAATTTTTTCTCAGCTGAAGAATTAACGTCACACTACTCTTCTGTAAATAGACGCCATCCTGGTTGTACTCTTGAACAATTAAACAGTATAATTAGTTCCCCTAGTATATCTGTATATCCGCCATTTTCATTGCAGACTATTTCTTCTGAGCAAGTCATGCATGCTTTAAGTGCGTGTCTGCCTAAGGCTAAAAGTCGTAGCTTGGATGGTCTCTCTCTAATTTATTTTAAGGATGTTTTTCCATTAATTGTCCCGGTTCTCACTGAATTGTTTAACTTATCAATGGCTTCAAATACCTACCCTACAGTTTGGAAACGTGCTTTAATTATTCCTCTAAATAAAGTCACCACACCTTTGTCACCCTCTGATACAAGGCCTATTGCTAATCTCGCGCATTTCGCGAAAGTCTTTGATCATTTAATCACACGTCAGGTTACGGTACATCTAGAGGAGGACAATATTCTGTCACCCTTGCAATCTGGCTTTCGTAGTTATTTTAGCACGCAAACTGCTCTCATAAAGGTCACGGATGATGTACGTGAAGCAATTGACAGAGGCATGGTAACCTTTCTGCTGCTTTTTGATTTTAAGAAGGCTTTTGATACCATTGATCATGTACAACTTATAAAGACCCTAAAAAATCTAAATTTTGATGGCAATTCGATCAAGTGGTTTTATTCTTACTTATCTGGTAGGTCCCAAGCTGTTATTGATGTAGATGGTGTTCCAACTCAGTTCATCGACACATCATCTGGGGTTCCGCAGGGTTCAGCACCTGGACCAATATTTTTCTTAATTTTTATTAACTCGATCGTTAACCAGTTGCTTTTTACCAAATATATGTTGTTTGCAGACGATTTGCAGTTGTATTTGCATTGTTATCTGGGTGATTGTGATGCCCATATTGATAAGTTGATTCAGGATGGTACAAGAGTGGTACAATGGGCGAATACTCACGGTATTGATATTAACTTTTCTAAGACCAAAGTTCTTATTATAGGATCTGCCCAGCAGCATAGATTTATTAACAAGGAAGCCCTGCGCCCTATCATGATAGATGGTCATCGAATCGAATTAGTTAGTTCTGTGCGTAACTTAGGGGTTAAATTAACTGAGAACCTACAGTGGAATAATCATATATCTGGTGTTGTCTCTAGAATCCATGGCGTTCTCCACATGCTGCGAAATCGAGGTAATTTTCTCTTTCGGAATATGAAGAAGAGGCTAATATCAACTCTTGTTCTACCTCATTTTGATTATGCTTGCACGGTGTATTGCGATTTACCTGATTATTTGAATATTAAGTTGCAAAGAGTGTTGAATACCTGTGTACGCTACATTTTTCGTCTCCGAAGAGATGCTAAGCTTGATAGCTTCTACGCAAAACTAAATTGGCTCAATGTGTCTGATCGTCGTAAATATTTTATGGCGGCACTAACCTACAGGATCCTTAGCACTCGTAAACCTGACTATTTATATGCCCTTTTTCCGCCCCCTAGCCAGGAGGTGCGACGTTCAGCTCGCACAGGGCAGCCAAATTTTGAGCGTCCCATGGCTACTACAAACACCTATTTGAGGTCATTTACCTTGCAATCCATGGACTTATGGGATGCGCTTCCTTCAGAATTGCGATTGATTTCGAGCGCACCAAATTTCAAGTATAGTTTGCGTTGCCACTTAATCAACAAACAATCAGTAACCAACTGCCAATAGTGTATTGTATTAAATTGTATTAAATTGGGTTACTGTTATTGAATGAGATATCGTAATTATGTACTTTTTGCGACTTTATTGTTATTATTATTATTATTATTATTATTATATCCATATATTTAGCTACACTTGTTATATTTGGCGGTATATAGTCTATTATTACTGTGCACAAATCTGCGATTGTTTGTTTATATATTTTTTGCGATATTTTGTATTATTTTATATATTTTGTAAATTATTGTCACTTGCCTTCATCAATAAACTCTATTCAATCAATCTCTCATTCTCTCTCTCTCTCTCTCTCTCTCTCTCTCTCTCTCTCTCTCTCTCTCTCTCTCTCTCTCTCCCTATCTCTTCCTTTCACTGTCTCTCTCGCTCTGTCTCATTCTCTCTCACGCCAAGATGATGTTTGTCGGACGGACGTTTTTTTTTTTAATATCACTTAGTAATTATAATAATAATTTTTTTGTCAGTAATATGAAGCATTAACTTATGTAACACATATTTATCATAAAATATATATGTTTTTAGTATTTTTCGCAAGATTTGAGTTTTTACAAAATCGCTCAAAAAGATAACTTTAATATAATGTAAATACATTTTAGATTCTGATCTTTTTCTCAACAGCTGATCGATGAAAGATTTAGAATTTTTAAAACAACTTGAATAGTAGTAGACATTTTGAGCTAAAAAACGATAGCGATCCAAACTACCAAAAATACTATTTTTTCCAAAAATTGCAAGCGGATGAACTGGTTTTTATTCCCGAAAACGTTGGACATAAAAAACCCAATTTTTTCATTATTTTTATTTTTTCAATGAAAGCTAAATCGATATAATTACTTGAAATTTTTACAGTTTAAGATTAGACTACGGATTTCTATGCAATATAAAGTTTTTCATACAAATTTAATAGTTATAGTAAATATTTTTTAATGTAAATGTGTAATTCTATTAATTAAATGAATAATGTAAACAATGGTTATATTTCATTTTTATTTATTATTTTATACAATATAAAAAACTTTGTTACATAAAAATCCGCAGTTTATCTATGATCATTAAAATTTGCTTGTATCGTATCTTTTTTCAGCACATTTGACCGATTAACTTCCGAAATATAGAATATTAAAAAAAAATTATTTTGAAATAAAAAAATAACTAATAGGGATAATTTGAAAATGCAATTTTGAGCGGATAGATTTTTTTTATTCTCTAGAAAATACATCTCGACCAATTAAAAAAAAACAAAGGTATTATAAAAAATTGTGAAAAATTAATATTTCAAAAATCAAAAATTGTCATTGAAACAAAAACTATTTGGGGGATAAATAATTAAAATCTTTCCCGGAATTAGGAAAATACAATGTAAACTACTCACGGAAGCTGGGCGATATTAATCAAGTAGTTTCGAAAATACGGCAGTATACGTACATACGCACACACACACCAGGGATGCAAATAATTAATAAAAATAATTAATTAATTAATTAAGAAATACTTAATAATTACAATTTTAATTATTAATTATAAAAATATAGAATTAATAATTACATTTTAAATATTAATTATAAGAAGTTAGAATTAAAAATTAAATTTTAATTAATTATTATATTTTTATAATTAATAATTAAAATGTAATTGTTAATTATATTTTTTTTGTTAATTCTATTGTTAAATTTCGACTCTTCATATGTTAAAACATAATTCTAACATGTCTTTAGCGAGTCGAAAAATTTTACTATCGCAAAGCTTCCTATAGGATGAAGCAGAATGTTTCAATTAATTTCAAATTGTAAAAACTAACAATCGAATTTCATAATAAAAAATAAATAAATTTTATCGTTTCAAATATTTTAAATAAATATAAAAATTATAAAACAAACCATTCTTTAATTAATTTCTTTAAATAAATATTAAAAAAAAAATGAAAAATCTCAGGATTTGAACTCACGTACCTACAGGTAACGCAAGTCGTAAACGTGCGCCTTAACGCTCACGGCTATTATAACATATTGATATATTTACATTAGAACTTGTATTTAAGTTTGACCCCGGGAGAGCTTAGGTATAGTTAAAATATTTGTTATAATTAGTTATAAACTTCTGAAATTAATATTTAATATATTATTATTCAAAAACAGAATATCAATAAAAATCTACATTGTATTAAAAATGCGCGTCGACGAAAACATGCGAGTTGCTTCTTTTGCCCCCACCGCCTTATTCGCACTTTTCTATTCTACCCCCTCCATTCATTTCTCAAATTGTGCAAACAGTTCTATCGTTAACCGCACCGTGGCGTCGCTGTCGGTTTCGTCTCGGGTTCTTTACATTGGATCGGCAATCTCTATACTAATCTCTGCGTATGCGCATTTGTCGCGGAAACACCATTCCAACGAGGTAGTTTCAAGAGTCGAAGCGCACTGATTGACTCTCGAAATTTGCACCACTTCTTATTTAAATTGTCATTCAAGGGCTCATCCCATTGAATTTTGCACAGCCATAAATCCTGAATTAAGATTTTTGCGAAAATAATTACTGGTGCTATAAAGCCGAACGGGTCAAAAAGTGTCGCGACCTCGGAAGTTACTTGTCGTTTAGTTGCTCGCGAGTGTAATGCTGGAAACTCCGTAACTTTAAGAGAGAAATAATCGTTTGCAGGATTCCAAGAAAGGCCTAAGGTAGATACTACCTCTAATTCCGAGATTGATTTCTCCTCTATAGAATTCTCCAGACACAAGCCGGGAAAATTCGAAGACCATTTACTCAGTGAAAAGCCAGCTGATTTTAAAAGCGAAATTAATTGGTCTCTGCGCTCGCACGCTTGTCGCACGTTGTCTCCTCCGAAGAAAAAATCATCAATATAAGAATTTTTTCAAATAATTTGTGATGCTAATGGAAGTTGAGTAGCACCTTCTTTTGCTAATTGTGATAAAGTTGCTAACGCTAAATACGGCGCGCAGTTTGTGCCGTAAACAATGGTTCGTAGGGTGTACGATTTTAACTCTGCCGTAGCCGTCGAGCGCCACTGAATGTTTTGAAACTTAAGATCGTCGGCGTGTACGCGTATTTGTCTGTACATCTTGACGATGTTGGCAGACATTGCAATTCGGAAACATCTCCATCGACAGAGAACAATCCAAAGATCAGGCTGCAATTTAGGACCGGTTAATAGAATGTTATTGAGCGATACGGCTGATTCGCTTTTAGCCGATGCATTAAATACAACGCGGATTTTTCTCTTCGGGTCATGAGCCTTTAGAACACTGTGATGAGGTAAAAAATAATTTTGAGAATCATCACACGTTGAAGGATATTCGAGCATATGCCCGAGGCTACGATATTCGGTCATGAATTTGATGTATTTATTTTGAAAATGCGGATCTCGCTTCATTCGAGACTCTTGATCAAGGAAGATTTTGCTAGCTAACGACTTGGAAGGGCCAAGTAATTGTTCGCTGTTAGGTTTAAACGGTAAGCGCACTACAAATCCACTATTTTCGTCGCGTGAATGTGATTGCGCAAAGTGCTTTTCACACAATGTTTCCTCGCTAGTAAGAAATTTACGCGTAGTCGAGAGTTCTTCCAGTTCCCAGAAACGCTGTAAATTGTCTATAGGATCGGATTGCGCTTGTATGTGGTAGGCATTAGCGGTGCTAGCATTATTTTCGATCTGTACGGCCGGTCCAGTTATTACCCAACCGAATGCAGTTAATTTTGCGCTTGGAGTGCCGAGCGCACCATGGCGCGTTTTTTCTAGTGATAGGCGCGAGCATACCTCGCCTCCTAAAATAAGGTCAATTGTGGTCGGTTGAAGGAATTCGGGATCAGCTAGTTCGAGACCGTCAAGATGTGACCACTTACTGCAATCGATCGTAGATTTAGGAATTAAGCTAGTTAATTTATTTAGCACGAACGCTTTGCAATTTAATCGAAAGTTCTCGTTTCGCAATGAAAATATGTCAAGATCCACAATACTTTTAACAACGCCGACTTGAGTGGCCTGAAGTCCCGTAATTGGTACGTGGACAGACGTTTTCTCTAAACTTAAGGTTTGAATTATTCATTCCGAAACGTACGTCGAATCCGAACACTCGTCAAGCATAGCGCGGGCAGTAATCGTATCCCCGCGCGGACCGCGGAAGCCTATTCGCGCCGTAGGCATTAATACGATTTTTCGCACTTGCGAGGTGTGGGTCGCGAGTGCGACGACGGGAGCATTATTTAATTCTCCTAGACTTATCGATGATTTTCGAATCAAGAAAACGCTTTTGTTTTGATTTTGTTCGGAAGCGTAGTTAAGCTTAGAAGTAGACGCGTCGTGTAAAAGTGTATGATGTTTGGCCTGACATGTGAAACAGCGGCCTTGAGAGGAGCAGTTAGAAACCGAGTAGCCTGTTTGTAAACAACTGTTTGTAAAGACGACTTATCGACTCATATCTCAAAACTGTAAGATTTGTGTTGTAAACTAAAGGCTTTTGGAAAGAATATATCGGTCAGTATGCTTATGACAAAAATTATAATGACCCTCCCGGATCAATATAAGCACAACGTACGATCGATAATTTAACGGTCCGATTAGTAATGAAAGAATCGCGAAGAAAAACCCAAGGAAATAATCAAAATGTTGCACTCTTAACAAAAAAGATAAAAAGTTATTTTTTATTAAAAAATTACAGAAGTAACCAAGAAAACGTAAAAAATAATCGGACGTCTAAAAATAAAAACATCGGGTTCTACTATTGCAAAAGAATAGAACATATCCAAAAAAATTGTTGGTTCCTAGAAAAGAATGCTCACATGCATCCAACCTCCAATTCTTTGAAAAACAACAACAACATGAACAGAAATACTGATGATCGCGCTTATCAGCGAAGTTCTCCTAACCATAAATCCAAACATAAACACAACTAAATGGCTACTGGATTCTGACGCAACATCACATATGTGCGGAAACACGGTGCTTTTCAACCACTTCGTCGAATTGAACGATGCAATTTCAATCAAGCTAGGCGACGGAATTTTATACACGGAGTAGGTATAGATAACGTAGAAATATAAGCGTATGACGAAAAACGTTGGGTAAATAAATACTTAAAAGACGTTTTATATGTACCCGGTATTTAATTTAATTTATTCTCGATGGGAGCTACTCTTTTCAAAGAAATTTGTTGCGAGTCTACAAATTTTAAAAGTGTATTTTACAAAAATAATATAATTGTCGTTGTAGCTGAAAGGTCTTCTATAAAAGATGTATTTACAATGAAATTTAGATTACTTAATGATATTGCAAAATGTAATTTTGTAGGTTTGGTTAAAAATAAAAACAGTAGTTCGAAGAACGAATACAAAAATGTATCACCAAAATGTGTAAATACGAGAAAAGCTAATCTAATGACCGCAAATGTATGTAAGAATGTAAACATGCTACAAGTATGGCACAAGCGCTTAGCTCATCAAAACTTTGAACTCGTAAAACGCTTTTTGATTAAAAATGGTTTTGAAGTAAACGACCCGATTCCTTTCTGCAACGCGTGCGTATTAGGTAAAATGCATCGGTTACCGTTTTCCCAAAGCGAATCAAAAATTGGTGAATTGATTCATGCCGATCTATGCGGGCCTATGGCGGTAAATTCATTGGGTGATTCGATATATTTCTTTTTATTAAAAGACGATTTCTCTAACTTTATAAAAATCTACTTTATTAAAAATAAAAGTGAAGTTAAAACTTGTTTTGAAAATTTTATTCTTAGAATGAAAAACGAAACCGGTGAAATAATAAATATTTTAAGAACAGTTAATGGTCTCGAATTTATTAATGAAAAAATGACGGAGTTAACGTATAAATATGGCATTAAACATGAACGAACGGTTACTTATACCCAGAACAAAATGGGAAAGCAGAACACGAAAACAGAACCCTCATAGAAGCGGCGCGAACAATCTTACTCAAAAACGGATTAAATAAAAATTTATGGGCCGAAGCAACTAATTCTGTAGCATATATATTTTAAATAGAACTCAGGAAACGAAGACGCAAGGCAAAACACCATTTAAAATTTGGTTTAATAAAAAAGCAAACTTTCTACATTTAAAAATTATAGGAACTCACGTTTATGTACACATTCCAAAGCAAAAAGGCATTTCAGTAGGATATGATGAGAACGTAAAATCATATAAAGTATTGGTTACAGAAACAAACAAAGTTGAGTTACATAGCATAATTTTAGATAAGCAAGAAAATGTACATAATGATGATAATAACGAAATTGAGATTGTTCCCGAAAAATGTGAAATAATAATGAAAATGTAGAACCTACTGAAAACGAAATAATAAATCAAAATGCAATAAATACAAATGAAGTGATACCCCACAATATAGTAGATGAAAATAACGTATCAGATGAAAATTTAATTGACTTTAATATTAACGTAAAATTACAATATAAACAATAAAAATAACGATGTAAATGATAACCCGATAAGAAATAGACTACGTAATAGACAAACACTCCAAATACCTCCAAAGTATGGAGATTCGTTATATTTAAATGTTAATATTGACATCGAAGAATTATTTATATCAGAGGTTCCCATCCTTCCCCGTCCTTCCCTACAGCGTACCCCGGTATCCCCGAAACCCGGCTACGTATCAGACCGGCGATTGTACAGCTTAATTAATATTTTCTGCTGCGGTAACACGCGAGCTATCGATAGTTGTCGCGTATTAACGCGGCTAGCGCCCACCCATTAATTTGTACTGCTTAAGTAGTAATAAATACCCTTTAAGTATTAAAAACTTGCGGACTCTTATTAACCTGCACCCTGATCCCCAGTGCAGCGTTACAGTACAAATAACGTTGTAACAACGTTTGAGCAACGTTGAAAATGCCTTTTACAAATGTATTTCATATAAAAATTTAAAATATGTCCTGGGCAAGCTAAAAAATACATTTTTAAATGCAAAAAATTTTAATTAATAAAAAAAATAAAAAAAAATATTTCTCATTCGCGGGAATTGAACCTCGGATCTTCAGCTCCGAAGGCTTGCTCTCTACCAACTGAGCTATTTTGTTGTTCCTGTCATTAAGTTAACTTTAGGTTATTAACTTCGGAGCATATTTTGATAGTAGTTTATAACCAAAAGTTAATTTAATGACAGGAATAACAAAATAGCTCAGTTGGTAGAGAGTTAGCCTCCGGATCTAAAGATCCGAGGTTCAATTCCCGCGGGATGAAAATTTTATTTTATTTTTTTTATTTATTAAAATTTTGTGCATTTAAAAACGTATTTTTGAGCTTGACCAGGACATATTTTAAATTTTTATACGAAATACATTTGTAAAAGGCATTTTCAACGTTGCTCAAACAACGTTACCACAACTTTGCTACAACGTTCTGTGCTAGTAGGGTCTATAAGAACAGTATTTTCTGTATATTTTTCAACAGAGTACTTGTCGATTCCATTGTGATTTCAGTACTTCCTGCTGCAGTAAGTTTTTATGAAGTAAGATAACAATTGCGAAAGTGTGATTGAAATTACATCATACTTGCGAATTTTTACACCTTTGCAGAAGGTATCTTTCGATATTTAACTATTGGGTTATGTATTACAAAAGATTGTTTAGCAGAAATAAACATAAAATGTAAGCCAAATAATGTAGGGCACTTTTCTGAAGAAATGTCTATTATTCAACTGAAATACTTGACGATTCCAATTTGATTTCAGTTATTTCTAGTGCAGTAATTTTCTATAATGTTTCAGTGATATATAAATTTTTAATATAATATTTGATTTATTATATGGTACAAAATACTTGTCGTTTTTATTTTAATTTCAGTATTCTTTTTATTGCAGAAACTTTGTAAGATTTACATACCTAGTTATTTGTTAATAAAAATATTTTAAGTGATTTTCAAGTAGAAAAGAATGTGCGACAAATTAAAGATATTAAACTAATACATAACAATTTTAAAAGTGTGATTGAAATTATACCATACTTGCGAATTTTTACACCTTTGTAGAAGATATTTTCGGTATTTAACTATTGGATTAATGAAATATATGTACTTGAAATGTTAAACAATATAATCTTAAAGAAATGTTAATTACTTCCATATTGATTTTAGTATTTTCTATTGCATTTGCTAACTTATTTTAATACAATTATTAATAAAATTTAATACAAAAGCTATAATTAAGTAACAAAATAATATAAATTAAAGTTTTATGAATAAGGAGATTCCATAATATATACTGTTCAGAACAAAAAAAAATTAAGAATAAAAAGTAATAAATATATTGAAAATAATTTAAATTCGTAATCAGATAGAAAATACTTGACAATTCATAATGATTTCAAAGCTCTTAAATTTATGCTAATTAGTCATTTATTACAGTAATAATAATAAACACAAAATATTATTTGAAAAAAATAATAGTAGTTTTTAATAAATATACTAAACAATAACAGTATTGTTTTTGTATATCGTAATAGTATTTGAGGATGGTTTTTCATTTTATAGTGAAAATTTTTTACTGGGATTAAAAAATTTAATATGTCATTATTTAATTAATGCAGTAACTGATACTCAAAATTGGCCTTTATTTTTCTTTAAATTATTTAACTTATTGTGACTATCAATCATTCATATCCTTAAGCGTTGAAATAAAAATCATTGTATATGTGTAAATGTTCATAAAATGTTCAATTTACATTAGCTATTTGCCAAAGAACTATCACACATTAGTTTTATGAAAATATTATAAATGTTATTGAATAATTGTAAGAATTGAAAACAATAAGTTATCCACTAATTAGTTTCAAATTCGATTCAGCACTCCAAAAAGCATCGAGTAGAGATTTCTAAGTTCGTACACCAATTTTTTTCAAAATTTAGTAACTATAATCTTGGATACGCCATCTTGGGTTAACAATTTCACCATTCTGACTTCGTATTCGTAATCAGTGACCTCAAAAATCTCCCGTGTACAAAATTTTCAATTTGTTAGACTGATTATATTTTTCAAAAAATAATTTTTACGAAAAAATGACATTTTTAAGTTTGTTTATTTATATAACAATTATAATAAACAATTATCGCAAATAAACTATTTTCTTATGTTCTCTTATAAATAAATTAGTATAAGTACCAAAAAGACCGGACGTAAGTACGTTAATGATTGATTAAATAGCGAAAATCTGAAGTTAAGTTAGCCCACACTAGTGTTTTGTTTAAATGCCTGGTCAAATTTATAGACACTAACGGCAAAGGATTTACACACCTTCACATACATTAATTTACGTACGTACATTAAAAATGCGTGCATATACAGATACCAAACAGACGGATATGCATTGAAAACCTCATACACATGGACACGCACAAACATTACCATTGACTTCACTGTATTATAACATGGCTGCACTTAGATTTTTACTAGTTTGAATACTATGGATTTCTTACAACCTGTCCTGTAGATATATTCGATTTGGATATGAAATATAATAATGCAATTTACCCATTAATAAGTCAGCCCATAAATACATTACTGTTGAGGTGTGGATATAAAATGGAGAGAATTTTATTTAATAATGATGTGGATTTATTTAACTACTACTTCTTATATACATCGACGTGTTTATTTGGCGAAGGCTCAAGCCAGAGAGCTTGAGTAGCAGTGAGAGCGTCGTATTGTCCGACGTCTCTCGCAGTATAGTCGTACTCACATACATACTGGAGAGGGGAGACTTACAAGTGTGTCTCCACTCACATTCATTAGCACGCTCACTTATTTCGGCGTGCTTCACACTATACATGATTAGCGTACAATATTGAACTTGGTTTGAACTTGGGTATATAACATGAACTTGGTTTGAACTTGGGTATATAACATGAACTTGGTTTGAACTTGGGTATATAACAATATAAATGTACATATTATATTTCAACAATTACTTCCAGAAGATTACTACTCAAGCTATAAGTCATTAAAATTCGCTAAATTTGAATTTAAAATTTACAGACCAGATAATTGTTGTATTTCGACTGATGACGAAGTAATACTAATTTCATACATGTTGTGTGTGTGTGTGTGTGTGTGTGATTTATATTAGCTTTTCTGTTGAAATAACCTATTTCGTATAGTCAATTTGGACTTCAGTTCAAAGGTATAAAATGTTTATACTTTTATACAGCTTATATTATCTAAATTAACAAAAAATTCAATTGAGGTTTTACGTAGATGACTCAATAATCTACTAAAAAGTAGAGAGATATAGTTTATATATGCTTTTTTTGTGAATGTCGAGTGTGCCATGCAAAAATGAAAATTTGGAAGACTAGGGGCCCGAGATTTTGAAAAGTTTAAGGTAGAATTGCTTGTAAAGAAAAAGAGGCACAGCTAAGCACAAAAAATAATAAGAATCCTTATTGCAAATCGAAAAAAGCAATATTAGTCACAGTAGCAATAAACAAAACTTATCTTTGCATAATATCAAAATTCTAAAATTTCCTAAATTTACAAAAACTGACATCCTCAAGAGTTGCGATTTTTATTTTTCTGTATCATGAAGGCACACTATTCTAACACTTTTAGTTTAATAGGGTAGATGGTGTAGGTTGTCAAAAAAAATTTCTGTAACATTTGGTGAAGAATTATAATTTCTATAAGCTTAAAAAATAGAAGATGAGTACTACTTCCATCGTCAAATTTGCAAAAATGCAACTTTATGAAGCCTCTAACAAAAAGCTAATGAAAACAACTTTAAAAAAATGATAAGAACCCTTCATCGAATTACTTTTTTTACCAGAAACCGTTGTTATTATGTTGCTAAGTCTGCTTATTTACTACTATATTACCCGCTTCCCCAAAATTAAAGGTTCTGTGGATTTGCTCATATATGCCTCTCTTCCTCTCTTTCCTTAAGCCTAAAATATTAAACGAAGTATAGTGACCGACGCGGTGGCGGAGTGGTAGAAACGCACTTCGGCCGATCGCGAAAGTTAAGCAGCGCTGAACGCGGTTAGTACTTGAATGGCAGACCGTTCTCGTGCGGCTTTCGTGATCGGTTAGGTGTTTTTTCACATTCCACAACTATATATTTCGAAGACACCGGGCCATCTCGGGTGGTTGGGGATTAAAAAAGGTGGGGAAAAAGCACCCACACAGAGGTGGTGGGTAAACGCCGTTGAAGTCAGACAAAAGACCAGAAAGGCTGCAGTAGGGCGTGTAGGGAGAAGGGACGAAGATTCTGATTCCGGTGCGCGAGAATCGGATGGTTCCGCTGTTCGTAGGGTCACCAGGAACCGCGTTGGCCGTAGGGAGGCGGTTGACACACGCAGAAGTACTGAGTGTGTCAAACTACTCCAAGGCTGGCGGATTCAGTTCTCTGGTGAAGGCAAGGAGGGACCGGAAGAATATCTTGCGCAACTGGAGGATTGCTTCGAGAGTACGGCGTACACGGATCGCGAATTTTTGAGTGCGATTCCTTGTACGATGTCCAAGATGGCTGTGCGTTGGTACCGGTCAGTGAAGGACCAGATTAATTCCTGGAAGGAATTTAAGAAAGCGTTTAGACATCGCTTCCTAGGAATCCTGGATCGTGAGGACATCTTGATGGAGTTGAGACGCCGTACTCAAGCCAAAGGTGAAGGGATTGCGGAGTATCTCTCCTGCATCCGTTTGATAGTAGGGCATTTACGGAGACCACTGCTAGATTATCAACTGGTTCCGATGATTTTCCGCAATTTATTGCCGGAATATCGGAGGGCCATGGAAGATGAATATCTGGACACGTTAGACGATATTGAGAAGTGGGGACGTAAATTCGAGAGAAGGAAGGAGTTGGACAGTCGCTATGTTCCGCCACCGCCAAAGGAGAAGATGTGGATTCCAGAGGCGGCTTTTAAAGGGGCCACTTCGAAGGGCAAGGTGGCAAAGGCGGAAATTAAGAGTCCGGAGGTTAACGTGGATAAGAAACACAACCAGAAAATGATGAAATCGTCCTCTGGATCGGATAAAGATCAGAGGATGGTTCAAAAGAAGACGAGTAGTGAGATTAAACCATCTTCTGCGGCGATAGCGAAAACCGAGAAGAAGGTGGGAAAAATGGTAGATAGTCGAGTGACTTATGCCAGTGTAGCGGCTACTCCTCCGTCTCCGAGCAGATTTAAGCCTTTTCGAGTTACTGATCGTAGGGACAATATTAGGCCGAGTACAAACAACCGTAATAGGGAATTTCACGGTCCTTGTTTTAATTGTCAGAGAGTTGGACATCGAAGTGCGGAATGCCCGGATAGGAAATGTTTTCGGTGCCGGGAAACGGGCCATCATATAAAGGATTGCCCGTTGATGAAGGTGCCGGACATTCACTGTCAAGTCTGCGACAAGGTAGGTGTCACATTTAAAAATTGTCCGAATTGTAAAGAATTCCGGAATTTTTTGGGAAACGGGCAAGCGAGAGCACAGACAGGTCCTCTGACTCTCGACAAACATTAAAACGGACCGATATAGATAAAGTTATTAGGGACGTGTCTAATCAGGTGAAGTTAGTTGAGGAAATTATTAGGGACGTGTCTGATCGTAGTGCGGAGGGTAACAAACGAAAGCCGTTGAAGTCCTCCAGGCGGAGACAAACGCGGCAGGAAGTGCCAGAAAAATTGCACAAAAACTAGTAAATAAAAAAATATAAATAAATATTAAATGAAGTAGTGTAAGTTGTGCTCTTAATATCGAGTTATATTTCAATATCAATAACATTATTAATTTTATAAAATTTAATATACAATATACATAATATTTAATATACGGTATAGTAAAATTTGATGATTCGAAAATTTACGATACCATATACTAAAATTTAGTATAAATTGAGTTTGTGTCTTCATTAAAATACAGTATAGCAATTTTTACTGAAGATTATAGGAATATTAAATCATACATTTCTCTCCGTGTAGCTTTTATTAGATTTTTATAACATTTTATAAGGTGCGGATTTTGGACTCTAGTAATAGTTTAAAAAATTTGGAAATGTTTATAAGATTTTTTTAGTTGTTTTTAAAATTTCGTAAATATTTCTAAGCTTTATTAGGTTTTATTAGATTTTTGTATTTCGAAAATATCGTGAAAAACGATAAAATGACACTAATAGTAACTGTTGCATTTTCCTATATTTAACTGTTTTTAGCTGTTTCTAAGTAATGTATGCAAAAAAACAAAAGCTATTAATAAAAGATTGCTATTGGTAAATATTCATAAAAATTCTAAATACTTATTTACTGTATATAATAATTTAAAAAAGTTATTAGTAGTTATTAGCTTTTTTAAACTCGCACATTTCTTTTACTTTTGAAAAAAACTTAAAAGCTAATAAAATCTAGCCAATGCTAAGAAGAGCTAATAAAAGTTATAAATTCTAACTAACTATTAACAGAGTCCAAAATCTGCATATTATAAATTGATTATAAAATTTATTAGCTTTTCTTAGCTCTTTCTGGAAATAGTATATTACATACCATGGCCAGTAAAATAAGAAATGTCTCAGATCACATGTAATTGTCGGCCGAGGCGAAGCCGAGGTGGACGATCATGTGATCTGAGGCTTTCTTTTTTACTGGCCAAGGTGTGTATACTATTTTTCTGCTCGACGTTGCCGGAAAACGGCAACTTCAATTCGCGCAACGGCCGGGAAGTTGCCGCTTTCCGGCCGGAGGGCAGAAAAATAAATTTCCGCCTGGGTTATAATGATAAAAAATTATTTTTCTTGAAAATTCTTGAAATACTTTCTCCATGAACGTTTTCAGGTTTTTGTTTTAGTATTTTGAACAAAATTTTTCGGTTAGAGAAGGTAGTTCCCTCTCTAATCTGGGAAATATGTTATATGAAATAAATTTTTCTTTTGTGCATAAAATTACATATTTTTTTCATAATACTACCACTTTTGCAGTTGCATAATTTGAAAGATGCACCCCACATAATCTAGAAAAAACTAAATTGTAATTAATTTAACTCCAAACTACTGACAAAAGTTTCATCTACCTAAATCATAAATACTTTAACACCGTAGAATTTAAACACAGAATATTTAAACGGGACATATATTTAATTAATTATTCAATTTATTGCAAATTCCAAATGCAGAAGCACTAGCTAATTAAATAATACGTCGATTTACAAAGTAACTAGTTAATATGCGAAGGACATTTTTAAAAATTTCTGCACGGAAAACTGGTCATTTTCGGTGCAAACATTTTTGAATGTGTCCTTCGTGTATTAACTCGTAAATTTATAAGTCGACATAATATTTAATTCTCTAGTACTTCTGCATTTGGGTTTTGCGAATTTGTGCAATTTATGAAATAGATGTTGTGATGGTGTCATCATATATAGGGGGTACCTGAAAATAAATAAGGAATATTAATATAGTGTTATCTAGCTATGGAAATTAATGAGATGTTATACTTAGCTGGTTCGGTGGTTAGCCAGAAGCGTAGGGTCAGGACGTTGATAGTGTGGTCTTGGAAGTGTTAAGGTTGTCCGCTCCGGGGTTCTCATCTGCAGGAAGATGAGGTTTCTGTGGTGAACACCTGCTCCTGGAGGACTGCATCTGTAAAGGGAAAAATATTTTAATATGTTGAATAGATATGTATATTAGTGAGGGTACAAATATTGGGTGAGTACGTGTCAATAGATAACGATACATCTATTGACACATATGTATGGGTTAATATCATGATTGCTAGGTAAATTACTTTAGTAAATAGTGGCTTGTTCATTCATTGAAGGAATGAACAAACCGTTGTTGTTTTAATAGAATTAGTTAAATGAATTGGAATAATTAAGCTTAATATTGATGTTATTTATTAAATATAGGGGAACATAGACATTGGAAAGCCGTAAAGAATTGACTTGGTAAAAGGTTACTTTAAGACTTACCTATTTCAGGAGTTTTGCATCATTGTTTATTGCAAATATGCAATAAACAATGATGTAAACATTACCATGATCGCTGTGTGTATTGCCTCGTGGAGCGTTGGTGGGGAGAACTCGTTGTCGTCCTCGCGCACGGCGTATACGTACGCGCACACACTTTACACACGCGCACAACCCCCGCGGAACGGTTATCGTCGTCCCCGCCGGTGGGGATCGCGCACACGCGGTGAACCGGTCGCGAAACACGTTGTTTACGTGCCGGTTCGAGCTCAGTTGCGTCCATCTTGAATCGATCGAGATTCAAGCGCGCGCATAGTAACTAGGCGGTCCGCGCTTTCATCGACGTAGGGATATATGTATCGATAAGTAGGGAGTTTCGGAACACGTGTAGTGGGGATCGTGCGGGTATATATATATTTTACGTGTATAATATATAGAGGCGAATAAGAGATTCAAATCTCGCGCCAATGAGATTTTGGTGATATTACTAAATGTTTTATAGTAAGGACGATGTGTCGAGTATGAAATTACTGTATAAAATAGTATTATGACAGTAATTCCGTAATACACGTATATTTACTGTAATAGTTGGGACAATGATAACTTATGTAAATGAGTTGTCAATTTTGATATTAGTAAGGACTATACGGTAGCGGGGGGCACCTGAGACATGTAATTACATGGAGATAAGTCAAATAATGACTTATCTCCCGCAGGTGACACGAGAGAGATAAGGAACTGGGACAACAAGTGAGAAAAGGAGAGAGTATTTAAATTTTCGGTTACGGAGGGTAGTTTCCGGAAAGGGAGTATAGTCTAGCATCGTGAGTTGGAGAGTAGAGTATCCTTAGTGATAGAGAGCAGTGTATTTTTGAGAGAGTCGATTATTGATAGTCATTGTGAGGATTTATCTATATTTTGAAAAAGTATTTTTGAGCAGCTATTCAGTAGATCAAAGATTGAGAATTAATTACTCATAGATATATATAGATATACTAGATATATTGGATTATTATTTTTATATATAATATTTGAATTGATCTACTTAATTGGTAAGTGATTCAATTATTATTGTGGCGTCTAATATATCTATTAATTTACTGTTGGTCAAACGTGGTTGTTCCGGGAGTGATTGCTTTTCTATCGTTGGGTTCGTTGGGTTTTATTTGTTAATTACGTCGCGTTACGTTGGGTTTTTTCGCGCGTTATTAATAAATATGAATTTTCACGAATCTCTCTCGTGGTAGTGGTGACAGTGGATTCCGCAAGGAATCCGCTTATTAATTTTCTGTGCGGAAAACAAGTGTATTTACGCCAACTAAAAATTATTATAGACTACAGTGGAAACCGGTCCACTGTAAATTCGACGGGATCTCCTCTGAGTGAGTCGGCCGTGCAGGGTTTATTTTATTTTGTTAATCTTTTCGGCGTTTCCACCGGGAAACGGTTAATTAATTTAACCAAAAATTTGGTAACGTCACATTGGCGCCCAACGTGGGGCTCTGTTGAATTTTTATCTATTTTAAAATTCGTTGGCTCCAATAATTGTATTCGTAGGGTTTATTCGGGAGAAGTGAACTCCGTGTTGAGTGGGTTTTTATTTGATAAGACGCACGGATTCGCCATTTTAATTTTAGTTGGCATCGGTTTTGGTGGCCATTTTGTGTCTGAAAATCGAAATTTTTTGAATAGTAGTGTCCGTTTGACCAACGTTAGTGAGGACTTTTGTGTGTGATCATTTATTTATTTATTTGATAAATATATGTTATTTTCCCTATTTTTATTGTGACGACAAGCGCTTTTTGTGGGCTGCTGTCAATTTTTGTTGCTTTGAATCAGGATTGTAAAGACAATCCTCAATCATTGCGGCAGTTATATTTAGTGTGTGTTGTGGTTTCACTCGTGCCGAGTACATCCCCAGTTATATAAATTATTATTTTATTATTTTATTTATTTTATTTATTATTTTGTGCGTGTATTTATTCTTTATTTCAGTGGGGATTATAATAGTTTATTTTCTTTTGGGGTGGTGTAGTTTTTTTTATCTGGAATTCGGGTCGATTTTGGGATTCGCGTTTTCAGGTTTGGACAGAGTATTTAGTAGCGGAGAAACCTAAGGAAATTTATTTATTTTTTCAAAGCATCCACATTGGCAAAGGGCCAAATTAAGCAACCAGAGGTGATTACGTTTTGGATATATATTTTCCCTTATTTTGTTTTTTCCCCTTTTGTAGGAAGATTCAACGAAGGTAATCTCCAAAATAATATAATATTAATATTTTATTTTTATTTATCATTTATTATATTCCCTTTATTTGGCACGAGTGAAATTCGGGTCCCTTTACGTCCGACACGTGTACACGGTTCGCGTTACAGCTTTAGCATTTTTTATTATATCTTCCCAAACTAGCTTTGCTGAGGTTTCTTATTTAGTAGGGTTTATTTTAATTTTTGTTTCTTTTAACAATTTTTCGCGATGAACTCGTACAAAGAAGCAATGAAGAGGTTATTAGGGGAAAATCGGGAAATGCAGAAAATGAACATCACGATTAATGCGATGTCTCAGAAAGCGGTAACGGATGAATTAAAATCGAGGGGACTTAGCGTAGTTGGGACGTTGGGTATATTAAAGGAGCGATTATTGAGAGCTGATATGAAGAAATTGGCACCAGAAGCAGGAATTCCCTGGTTTGCGGAAGACGAGGAGAGTCCTCGTGAGTCACAGGATAATAATCCTGAGCCGAGTGCAATCCAGTCCATCACGGAGGCTTCTGATGAAGGTTCGGCGACTGATACGAGCAAGAGAGTAGGTAGACCCAAGAGAGTGACGAACAAGTCAAAGGTGTCTGAAAAATCTGTCAGAGATATGAAGTCAACGAAGACCAGTGTTACTCCACCAAGGGATTCTCGAGCGATGATGTCCGTGGTCGGGGAATCATCCAATCCGTCGAGTCAGCCGATCCCATCTGTGTCTGGTGAATTTGTTCGGCCTCGAGATCCGACTCCAGTGCAGAGTGAAGATGAAGACTTGGCCAGGATGAAACATTTGATTACGGATGTCGTTCGAGAGATCCTTGGGGAACAGCTAAAGATCTCATTATCAGCGATCATAGATCAAAAGTTAGCTAATTTAAATGTAGCGCAAAAGTCGGGACCGTCGGGCGAAGATACGAGTAGGGATGTTAGATAAAATAGGGAGCGTAGAGTAGTATGTGATGAGAACGAACAAGAAGTTCGTAATTATCATGAAATGCGCGACTCGTTGTTAGAACAGTCGCGTAAGCGAAGAGAATCAATGATCACAATCCGGAAATTGGGAGATCAGGGTAAGTTGTGGACAGAAATTACTCCTGATTCACAAAACGAGACTCCTCAGAATCAAACATTGTTACAACCCGTTCAATTAGGGTTTAGCAATGGAAATCGGCCAAAGAAGAGCGGAGGGAAGACGAATGGAGTTTCAGATACCGATTGCAGTTCGGAGGAGGAATTGTGTAAATCCAGGAGGAAATATAGACAAAAGACCAGAAAGGCTGCAGTAGGGCGTGTAGGGAGAAGGGACGAAGATTCTGATTCCGGTGCGCGAGAATCGGATGGTTCCGCTGTTCGTAGGGTCACCAGGAACCGCGTTGGCCGTAGGGAGGCGGTTGACACACGCAGAAGCACTGAGTGTGTCAAACTACTCCAAGGCTGGCGGATTCAGTTCTCTGGTGAAGGCAAGGAGGGACCGGAAGAATATCTTGCGCAACTGGAGGATTGCTTCGAGAGTACGGCGTACACGGATCGCGAATTTTTGAGTGCGATTCCTTGTACGATGTCCAAGATGGCTGTGCGTTGGTACCGGTCAGTGAAGGACCAGATTAATTCCTGGAAGGAATTTAAGAAAGCGTTTAGACATCGCTTCCTAGGAATCCTGGATCGTGAGGACATCTTGATGGAGTTGAGACGCCGTACTCAAGCCAAAGGTGAAGGGATTGCGGAGTATCTCTCCTGCATCCGTTTGATAGTAGGGCATTTACGGAGACCACTGCTAGATTATCAACTGGTTCCGATGATTTTCCGCAATTTATTGCCGGAATATCGGAGGGCCATGGAAGATGAATATCTGGACACGTTAGACGATATTGAGAAGTGGGGACGTAAATTCGAGAGAAGGAAGGAGTTGGACAGTCGCTATGTTCCGCCACCGCCAAAGGAGAAGATGTGGATTCCAGAGGCGGCTTTTAAAGGGGCCACTTCGAAGGGCAAGGTGGCAAAGGCGGAAATTAAGAGTCCGGAGGTTAACGTGGATAAGAAACACAACCAGAAAATGATGAAATCGTCCTCTGGATCGGATAAAGATCAGAGGATGGTTCAAAAGAAGACGAGTAGTGAGATTAAACCATCTTCTGCGGCGATAGCGAAAACCGAGAAGAAGGTGGGAAAAATGGTAGATAGTCGAGTGACTTATGCCAGTGTAGCGGCTACTCCTCCGTCTCCGAGCAGATTTAAGCCTTTTCGAGTTACTGATCGTAGGGACAATATTAGGCCGAGTACAAACAACCGTAATAGGGAATTTCACGGTCCTTGTTTTAATTGTCAGAGAGTTGGACATCGAAGTGCGGAATGCCCGGATAGGAAATGTTTTCGGTGCCGGGAAACGGGCCATCATATAAAGGATTGCCCGTTGATGAAGGTGCCGGACATTCACTGTCAAGTCTGCGACAAGGTGGGTGTCACATTGAAAAATTGTCCGAATTGTAAAGAATTCCGGAATTTTTTGGGAAACGGGCAAGCGAGAGCACAGACAGGTCCTCTGACTCTCGACAAACATTAAAACGGACCGATATAGATAAAGTTATTAGGGACGTGTCTAATCAGGTGAAGTTAGTTGAGGAAATTATTAGGGACGTGTCTGATCGTAGTGCGGAGGGTAACAAACGAAAGCATGTTAGTACGGAGGGTGAAAGGGAAACTCAGGTTAGTACGGAGGGGGTGCTCCCTGAGGTAGTGAGATTAGATCGCGATTCGGATTCATCTGTTCCTAATCCTAATAGTGAGGTAAACGTAGGGAAGTCAGAATCGATGGTGCGAGTTTCAGAGAAGGTTAGGCCAACTAGGAAATCAATTGATGGTGGCGGGACTCAGGTTAACGAGGAAAGATTTAGTAATCGGGAAGAGAATTTAGATTATTCAAGATTAAATATAATTAATCAGGGGGTTGACATTCTATTGGGGTTAGAATCAACGGAACCTAATGTTACGAATTCGGAAATCTTTTCTCGTAACAAAGAGACACCAGATCCATCAATTGAGGAGGGAACTAGACAGGGAATCTCCATGATCAATGCAGATAATCGTAAATTTCTTAACGTCTAATTAGGAGGAATTACGTATAGGGCTTTGGTCGATTCCGGGTCTACGTTGTCTTTAGTTGGGTCTAAAATTGCGCAGCGGTACAAGAGTAGAATTAGAACTAATAATTCAGTACTGAGAAATTTTAGTGGTGGTACAGTTAGTGCGGTGGGGACAATCGACATCATGTTAGAAGTTGACGGTCAGGTGGGCCAAATCCACTGCAACGTAGTCAGTGATTTAGACACTGACATGTTACTGGGGATGGATTTTGGCAAGGCCTTTGATTTCGATGTTCGATTGGGACGGAATCAATGGAGAGTTAGCGAAGGGAAATGGAGAACATTCGACGATAATGCTGAAAGGCAGTCGTCGAATATCCATGGTGAGTGCTCTGGTATATCCGAATTGCAGGATAATCAGAGGGCTCGAGTACAAGAATTGGTGCAGAGGCTGATTCCTGAGTATAATCCGGAGAAGTTGGGAATGACTGATTGGACGGAGCATTCTATTGACGTGCAGAATGCATCCCCAGTCAAGGATCGTACGAGGAGAATGTCTCCCAAGATGCTGGAGGTGGCTCAGGAAGAAGTTAAGAAGATGCTGAAGTTAGGTGTGATTGAGAGATCAGCCAGTGATTGGAGTAGTGCACCAGTTCTTGTCCGCAAATCCGATGGTTCCATTCGATTCTGTATTGACTATCGGGACCTGAATGCGGTAACCAAACGAGATGCATATCCTTTGCCTCAAATAGATTCGATCCTGGATAAGATACGGAGAGCGAAATTCATAAGTAAGATCGACTTAAAGCAGGCTTACTTCCAAGTTAAGATGGCGTCTGCTAGTCGGAGGTATACTGCGTTTTCCGTGCCGGGATCGGGTCTATGGCAATTTAGAAGGATGCCGTTTGGTCTTACCAATGCTCCAATGACCTTCCAACGGTTAATTGATGCAATATTTGGGCCTGAGTTTGAGCCATTCGTGTTTGGGTATCTTGATGATATTATAGTGGTGACTGAATCGTTCGAGGATCATTTGAAATACCTAGAACTAGTTCTTAAAAAGTTGTTAGATGCTGGATTGACTATGAATAGGGACAAATGCGAATTTTGTTGTAGTAGGGTTACATATTTAGGGTTTATCTTAGATAAGGATGGACTTAGGACAGATCCAGATAAGGTAGCTCCGGTGGTTAACTATCCAGTACCTACAACGATTAAGGAATTGCGAAGGTTCTTTGGTATGGTAGCGTGGTACTCGAGGTTCATTGAGGACGAGGCTAGAATAAAGATACCGTTAGTGAGGCTATTGCGTAAGGGACAGGAATGGACATGGGGAGAGGAGCAGCAAGCTGCTTTTAATGAATTGAAACAAGCCTTGACTGCCGCTCCTGTTCTTGCTAGACCTGATTTCGACAGGCCTTTCAAGGTTCAGTGCGATGCCAGCAACTTTGCCTTGGGGGCTGTGCTGACCCAGGATCAGGAGGACGGAGAACATCCCATCGTCTATATTAGTAGGGTCCTGACTGCTGCGGAGCGAAATTACACAACCACTGAAAAGGAGTGTTTGGCATTGCTCTGGGCAATCAAGAAGTTGAGGCCGTATCTTGAGGGCTATAAGTTTACGGCGATCACGGACCACAGTGCTCTTAGGTGGCTGAGGAATTTAAAAGAGCCGACGGGTAGACTTGCTCGTTGGGCCCTGGAGATGCAGCAATGGGATTTTGAGATAATTCATAGGAAAGGAGCCTTGAATGAAGTCCCAGATGCTCTCTCCAGGATGTACGAGTCTGAAGAAAATGTAGTAGCTGCCTTTAAAGAGATTGGAGATCCGTGGTACCTCAACATGCTGAGCAATGTACAGCAGTTCCCTGATAGGTATCAGCAGTGGAAAGTGGAAGATGGAATGCTATATAGATTTCGGAACGAACCACTGTTAGACCCAGTGACCAATAGAGAAGAGTCCTGGAAATTGGTAGTTCCGGAGGAGCAACGTGATCGGGTCATGAGTGATGCCCATTGCGTTACCTCCGCAGGTCATATGATAAGGTCGCTAGGGAGTATTTCTGGAGAGGAATGTGGTACGACATTCATACATTTGTAGTAGGGTGTGAAACTTGTCAAAAGTACAAAGTTTCTCAATCAGGGCCTCAGGGACTAATGAGTAGTAGGGTAGTAGAGAAACCGTGGGTTGTCGTTGCGGCGGATATGATGGAGTTTCCGGCCAGTAAAAATCAATGCAAATATCTGTTGGTATTTCAAGATTTATTTACTCGCTGGATAGAGTTGAAACCATTGAGATCTGCTGATGGGAAAGCGGTAGCGAGAGCGTTCGAGGAGTTAGTTTTATTTCGGTGGGAAACTCCAGAATATTTGCTTACGGATAATGGTAAGGAGTTTGAGAATAAATATCTGAACGATATTTTAGTAGGATATGGGGTGAAACATATCACTACACCTCCTTACCATCCGCAGGCGAATCCTGTCGAACGTAGCAATCGCACGCTTAAAACGATGATTGCAACCTTTGTCGAAGCGGATCATCGGACTTGGGATCAACATCTCCATGAATTCCGACACGCTTTAAACACGGCAATTCAATCGTCGACACGGGTGTCACCAGCGTTTTTAAATTATGGGAGACACCCAAAACCAGTAAAGAGTTTACGTAGGGAGGTCGAGAAACCTCAACCAATTAGTAGGGTTGAAGATTCTGTATGGGCTGATAGGGTTCGTAGGTTAGATATAGTGAGGGATATAGTAGCTAAGAATTTAGAGAAATCGAGAGAGAAACAAGCTAGGGTATATAACCAGGGTCGGAAGGATACTAGATTTTTAGTGGGGGATAAAGTTTTAGTTAGGACGCATTTCCAATCACATGGAGGAAATAGGTTCTCAGCAAAGCTCGCTTCCAAATTTGAAGGTCCTTTCACTATTGTAGAGGTTAAATCCCCTAATACGTATATATTGGACATGAGTTCGAAATCGAAGGGTCGTGTTAACAAAGTACATGTGTCGGATTTAAAGAGGTATATTCCCCCACGTAGTAGTAGGAAACGTAGGTTAATTCAAAATTCTTTTTTAGGAATGGCTGAATCAAGGAAACCAGGAAGCAGTGGGGACGCTCAGGAGGATTGCCAAAACCGGTCGGAGGGGTTGGGGGTCGGAGGGAGTACTGGGCGTTCCGAGTCTGCCTCCGGTGATTCGGTACCGGTCTCCTCGGTTTCTTCGGGAGTCCGGCCGTTACCCTGGTTCAACTGGGCGGATGACCGAGAGACTGAGGAGGAGTGGTTGGCGGAGGAGGAGCGCCGAGTGCGCCAACTGAGCCTCGATCCTCCAAAACCGGATCAGGTGCAGCCAGAGATGGTCTCCGAAGGGGCTGAGATGGAGGTGGAGTTGACACCACCTCCACCCTCAGCAACCACTAAATTAGCGTCGGTGGTATCAGAACCGCCAAATGTAGTTGGGTCCGTCGCTGCGGCGACGAGGTTAGAGGTGGATCTGTTGGACAATTCGGAATATGTGAGGGAGTTGGATGACTGGTTGTTAGAACATCCATCTCCCCCCCCGATGTTAAATCCTCAGATCCCTATGTGGAATGGAGTGACGGGCGGTGGGGTGTCCTCTCGGGACTTGGTGGAGGCGGGCCCATCAAATTTGCCGGATCTAGTCCAGGAGGAGGTGACGATCCGGGGACCGGAAAAGAAGAAAAAGAAATCCAGAAAGAACAAAAAGTACAATCCCCGGCGCCAACTCCAAATGGACGATTACGAGACGGTGCATTTGATTCGGCCGCGCTCGCCAACCCCGCCAGGGCCCCCTACCCGTAGAAATGAACGGGCGGTAGAATTTAGTAGGGACAATCGGCCAGTTGGACGGGCTGGGAGGACTGGACCGGACGAAATCAATGGTTCGTCCCGTGCAGTCGTCGCGGCGGTCCAGTGGACCCCACAACCGCTGCCTGAGACCACGGTAGGGTCTCATACCCTCCCCGTGCGTCGGAGTGGAGCTATGTTTGGGGGTTTAGACCCCATTCCCACGAATCCTGAGGTGGACCCTCCCCATCGGGCATGTTTCAATTGCTGGCAGAGGGGTCACGGGCAACTGTGTTGTCCGAAAGCAGTGGAGTATGTGTGTTGCAGAAATTTTGGACGGAGGGGGGTCGATCTTTCCAATTGCCCACGATGTGCTAGGGTGCACCGGGAATATATCCGGATGAAGTATGGGCAGTTGGATAGGTCGGTTCCCAGCGTACCCCGCGTAGCGGGGGTAAGACTCCAGTCGACCGAGACAGGGTCGGACCAGCGTGACTCGAGAAGTGGAGGAGGTCCTATCCGGACCCCGAGGGGTGTCGTTCGGCCGTCGAGGTCCGTGCCCGTAAGGGAAATTGCGGAGGAAGGTCCACCTACCTTGAATGCTACCCTTAGGTTGTTGGAGGGATTACGGGATGTTCCGGGGGACATAAGAGACATGGTTCTCAGGTCCGTTTTCGGAAAAACCAATTTGTAGGCTTAGGGGTGGTTAGGGTTTGGGATTTGTGGGGTCATTAGGGTAAAGAGTTAGAGATATTAGTGGGGTGATTCGGTAGATGGGTAGATAGTAGGGCCTTCCTACCATATTATGGTAGGAATTTTCAGTGTCAGCGAAAAGAGAAGAGAGAAGAGGAAGCAATGTGAGTTTTCTTTTATTTTTTTTTTATTTGATTATTCTATTGTTTTATTGTTTTTTTGTAGTATTGAATTCATTATATTGTATTTCCTTTTATTCGTGGTCCCTCGATATGAATCAGGTAATGGATAAGAGAGTGATAAGAGTAAACTTAATTGTTACGGGGTAAGTTAAAGTTTAGGGGGGGGGGCAATGTGATGGTGTCATCATATATAGGGGGTACCTGAAAATAAATAAGGAATATTAATATAGTGTTATCTAGCTATGGAAATTAATGAGATGTTATACTAAGCTGGTTCGGTGGTTAGCCAGAAGCGTAGGGTCAGGACGTTGATAGTGTGGTCTTGGAAGTGTTAAGGTTGTCCGCTCCGGGGTTCTCATCTGCAGGAAGATGAGGTTTCTGTGGTGAACACCTGCTCCTGGAGGACTGCATCTGTAAAGGGAAAAATATTTTAATATGTTGAATAGATATGTATATTAGTGAGGGTACAAATATTGGGTGAGTACGTGTCAATAGATAACGATACATCTATTGACACATATGTATGGGTTAATATCATGATTGCTAGGTAAATTACTTTAGTAAATAGTGGCTTGTTCATTCATTGAAGGAATGAACAAACCGTTGTTGTTTTAATAGAATTAGTTAAATGAATTGGAATAATTAAGCTTAATATTGATGTTATTTATTAAATATAGGGGAACATAGACATTGGAAAGCCGTAAAGAATTGACTTGGTAAAAGGTTACTTTAAGACTTACCTATTTCAGGAGTTTTGCATCATTGTTTATTGCAAATATGCAATAAACAATGATGTAAACATTACCATGATCGCTGTGTGTATTGCCTCGTGGAGCGTTGGTGGGGAGAACTCGTTGTCGTCCTCGCGCACGGCGTATACGTACGCGCACACACTTTACACACGCGCACAACCCCCGCGGAACGGTTATCGTCGTCCCCGCCGGTGGGGATCGCGCACACGCGGTGAACCGGTCGCGAAACACGTTGTTTACGTGCCGGTTCGAGCTCAGTTGCGTCCATCTTGAATCGATCGAGATTCAAGCGCGCGCATAGTAACTAGGCGGTCCGCGCTTTCATCGACGTAGGGATATATGTATCGATAAGTAGGGAGTTTCGGAACACGTGTAGTGGGGATCGTGCGGGTATATATATATTTTACGTGTATAATATATAGAGGCGAATAAGAGATTCAAATCTCGCGCCAATGAGATTTTGGTGATATTACTAAATGTTTTATAGTAAGGACGATGTGTCGAGTATGAAATTACTGTATAAAATAGTATTATGACAGTAATTCCGTAATACACGTATATTTACTGTAATAGTTGGGACAATGATAACTTATGTAAATGAGTTGTCAATTTTGATATTAGTAAGGACTATACGGTAGCGGGGGGCACCTGAGACATGTAATTACATGGAGATAAGTCAAATAATGACTTATCTCCCGCAGGTGACACGAGAGAGATAAGGAACTGGGACAACAAGTGAGAAAAGGAGAGAGTATTTAAATTTTCGGTTACGGAGGGTAGTTTCCGGAAAGGGAGTATAGTCTAGCATCGTGAGTTGGAGAGTAGAGTATCCTTAGTGATAGAGAGCAGTGTATTTTTGAGAGAGTCGATTATTGATAGTCATTGTGAGGATTTATCTATATTTTGAAAAAGTATTTTTGAGCAGCTATTCAGTAGATCAAAGATTGAGAATTAATTACTCATAGATATATATAGATATACTAGATATATTGGATTATTATTTTTATATATAATATTTGAATTGATCTACTTAATTGGTAAGTGATTCAATTATTATTGTGGCGTCTAATATATCTATTAATTTACTGTTGGTCAAACGTGGTTGTTCCGGGAGTGATTGCTTTTCTATCGTTGGGTTCGTTGGGTTTTATTTGTTAATTACGTCGCGTTACGTTGGGTTTTTTCGCGCGTTATTAATAAATATGAATTTTCACGAATCTCTCTCGTGGTAGTGGTGACAGTGGATTCCGCAAGGAATCCGCTTATTAATTTTCTGTGCGGAAAACAAGTGTATTTACGCCAACTAAAAATTATTATAGACTACAGTGGAAACCGGTCCACTGTAAATTCGACGGGATCTCCTCTGAGTGAGTCGGCCGTGCAGGGTTTATTTTATTTTGTTAATCTTTTCGGCGTTTCCACCGGGAAACGGTTAATTAATTTAACCAAAAATTTGGTAACGTCGCAATGTAATAATTTAAGGGGGTGCCATACTGGATTATTACCGACTGAGTGAGATAGGTATACATTATTGCATTTAATGGGCATATTATGGTTCTATTTGCAAAACGCAAATATAGAAGCACTAGATAATAACATAATACGTATTTATACGAAGTTTAAAGTCAATATCTTAAAGACACCCTAAAAAAAGTTTGCACGGAAAAAGTAGTCATTTTTCCGTACAGAAATTTTTTAGGGTATCCGTGTTGTATTGACCTGGAACTTTGTAGACAGACATATTATAACATTATCTAGTGCTTCTGTATTTGGGTTTTACATAATATTAACAAAAAATAAATAGTTTATATTATTGATAAAGTTTTCTTAGTACCAATTTCGTCGGTAGAATGCGCGACGCGCTTAGTCTGTGGTATTATACTTAGAGTGGAAGTACTTGCGTAAATAGTTGTTGCAAGATGGCGCTAAATACTATAATTAATATACCGGGCTTATGTCAATAAACAGAATTATAATAAATATCGTGCTTATGTATTGTAGAAACACTAATTTGTTTTGCCAGTACATTCGCGTATTGTACGTATTGTACATTCACGTATCAAGATTATTTTAATCCTCGATATAATCAGGTACTAATGAATGGATGGTGTCCTCTCTGAATGAGCCTACACTTCTTCAGGTGTTCCACAGGGGACTACGCCTGGGCCAATTGTATTTCTTATTTTTATAAACTCTATTATGTATGAGTTAATTCACTGTAAGGGTATGTTATTTTCGGATGACTTGCAATTATATATTAGCTGTAAACCTGGCGATTGCAACACTTGTTTAAGAAAATTAATGCAAGATGGTGATAGAATAGTGAAATGGGCTCAGGCTTTTGGTCTTGATATTAATTATAATAAGACCAAGGCTATCATGATTGGCTCTGCACAGCAACTGTGATGTATTGATCGGGATGCTTTGTATCCTATAACAATCGGCGGTCAAGTAATGGAAATAGTTAGTTCGGTACGTAATTTGGGTATTTTAATTAATGAAAATCTTCATTGGAATATACACGTATCTAATATAATTTCGAGAGTCCATGTATGAGTTATTTCCAACCAACCAAGTTGTCAATTTGCGATATGATTGATATACGAGAGTATGTACCTATTATTACATTGCCTTAAGATTGAATACAATCTAGGCATAATAAATTCTTTTGAATATCTCTCTCTCTCTCTCGTAAGTAGCAATCACATACCAAAATTTGACTCCTTGCTTTTATCGAGATTTTTTCTGCCGCTTTTGTGCCTACAGGCTTTTTTGTTACAGAATTTTCGCAAGCGCCCTTTATGCGAGACTTCTGGTAAAAAATCTGTGATTTTACATAGAGGCTCGCCAAAAAAAAATTCATATAAGAAATATCTACTGTCTATTGAGGTTGGGAGAGGGTGAGTGACTCGGCCCCCAATTCCGAGAGTTCGATTTTTACCTCCTGCGACAGTGGAGGAAGAGGATTGTCACTAGTGCGCCTCGAAGTTGTGTTGTTTCGCTGAGCCTGTGTTGGCGATCAACTGTCCAACATGCTATATGTTTGATATACTATACGCTTGGTTATTGAACACATGCCGTTGGCGACTATACAATTCATCAGAGCAACCGCGGTCATGGAAGACCTTACCCCAGACCGCAACCGCCGAGATGTCTCACAGAGGTGTGTTATCGAATGACGGGAAGCCTTCCAGGCTTTTAAAAGTATTTCTCCCGACGTTTCCTTACGTAGGTTCGATGCACCATAAACTCGCACGAGAAGGCATTAAGAGCGTCAAGCTCCGAGCCTGATCATGCCGACTACACTATTGTTGAAAGTGAGTGTAGTCGAAAACCCATTTGGCCGGACTCTTTTACATTGTTCCGGCTCGGTGTATACCGGGGTGGGAACAGCCTAAAAATGCCTTCGAAAGTCATTGTGGAGTTCAACGTACCTTAAGGACTCAACTCAGTCTCTGGCAAGCCAAAGCAGGAGATCAACTGAGGGGAAATTCCTTAGGAATACGTTCCACACGCCTCGAAAGGGCGAAACCAGCATTGTGCAGAAAGTTGTTTCTTGAAAATGGTCCAGGTAACTCGGGTTTACTCGGGTAGATAATAAATTTCCGCCTATCGCCTAGCAAGTGATGGGTCCACCACTGTGGGTAAAGGGCACTCGGCCGGAGTCATAGCAGCTCCCAAAAGCAAGGAACCTCCGAAGCACAATGTAGGGTTGAACAACGTACTTCCAAAATCTTTAAAGCCGAGAATTAGTAGGTTCGCCGAAGTATCTCGTCGAATTGATCCTTTCGATTTTCAGTTGTGAAATAGTATACTCGTCTGGAAAACGTCTCGAAGCATTGTCCTCTCCGAACAGGACTTATACCTTCAGGTATACAAAGTACCTTTTACACACGGCCGGATGGCTGGGTTTTTCTATTTGATGAAATTTGAAAGTGGCGGAGAGAACGAGGCTAGAAGACGAAATCACAGAAGAGTAGAAGTCCCGCATACTGACCCAGTTTAGCTATGTACAAGTAAAGAGTCCTAAAGACACTTGAAGCGTATCAAGGCTTTACCAGGACGGATGCTTAGTAAGTCTTTTTGAACGGCAGACTGAAACGAATCCGGAAATTCGAATAGCATGGATGGACTAATGAAGGGAGCTCCAATGATACGAGGAACCCAACGACGGTCTTGAAGTGTGATCCAATAGCCTATGCAGTATGCCTTGGCTCCCCACAACTGACCACGTACCATTTACCGATCATGACGTTAAAGGCAGGCAGCCATACCTAGCCTTAATCTTGTAAATAATAAAACTGTCCTCGGACAGATAGACCTAAGAGCACGAAATCTTGTATATACACAGAGCCGGGGCACGGCTAATCAAGCAAGTGCCCCGGGAGCGCAAACAGATTGGCCAGATGCCATGTACATATCTAGAGCCGGAGTACAACTAATCAAGTTGCTACCCGGATGCGTAGAGAGATTGGCCATATGCCTTGTAGATATACAAATTAACATTAATACAAATCTAACTAATCCAACTAATCTGTATGAATTCATATGATTCGAAAGTGCACAATTTGAGGCGTGGAGCTCTTATCAATCAATCAAAGGCAAAACAGCCAGAGACCACGCCAATGATATAAACAGCACATACAAGATTATGATTATAAAATAAATCAATTACATAGATCGCATGGGCGAAAGCATGCGTGTAAATATTGTAAATATTGTACATATTGTAAATAGTAGGAAACGGAAAAGTTAGATATTAAGTAAGTCTTGTCACCTTGTCGTCGTAGTCGTCGTATATCTCTCTCGTAGGCTCTCTCTAAGCTCCGCATATTTTCACTCAAAACCTCTCTCGTCTGTTTTGCGATTTTGCGATTATCTTTATACTTTATATATATATATATATATATACATACTCGTTGCTCTAGGTTGAAACTGCCAAAAACACTTACTACACAAGAAAATGCCCCCTTCCACCAAGGTGAAGAAGGTGAAGGCCATGACACAAATGAGACGAGGCATAGCCGAAGGTTCACGTATCGAACGCGCGAACGCGAAACCGGCCGGCAAGCCCTCTCACGGTACCAAAGGAGTATTCCAAACCGACAGAAGCGCCCAAGAGCCACCAAACTCGAAGGCGGGACTGAAGGTGAGAATACTCCAACTAAACCTGGGTAGATCGAGAGCCGTCACAGACGAAACTCGAAGTAGAATGGCCAAAACGGGGATCGACCTCGCTTTAGTCCAGGAACCCTATGCGCCGAAAGGCACATTAACAGGGTTCGGACTTAGCTTTGGTACAATTACAGGTGCTAGGCCCGACCATACAACAGCGGCAGCTGTGATCCACAGCTCTGGCACTTTAACGTACACAAGGGTCTCCAAGTTTTGCTCTACCCATTGCGTCTGCTCCATGGTCAGCGGCGCATTTGGACATTTTTACGTGGTCAGCTTATACTGCCAATTCAGGGACTCGATAGAGAGATACCTGGTGCAGTTACGACACATTCTGTCCTCGCTGAAAGATCAAAAGATCTTAATAGCGATGGACGCGAATGCTAAGTCGTCCTGGTGGGGCTCGCCAATAAATGACGGCAGGGGTCGAGTTCTTGAGGACTTTGTTCTTGAGCATGACCTGACTGTGATGAATCGAGAGGGGCAACCGGCCACCTGCGTGAGTTCGAGAGGTAAAACCTTCATCGACGTAACGCTGGCGACCAAGAGCCTCAAACCTTTCGTCACGGGATGGTCAGTTGAAGATTGGTCTACGAGCGATCATAGACCAATCCACATCGTTGTTGACTTCGAAAGGCAACCCGTACGTCTGCAAAGGGTACTAGAACCACGGTTCAATACCCGAAAGGCAGACTGGGAAGCCTTTCAAGAAGCCCTCAAGGCCGAAAAGTCGCGCCTCTCGGACATACCGATCAACTCTGAAAACGACGTCGACAATTACGTCGATGCGTTAGAAGAGGCGATCATAAAGGCATGTAAGAAGGCGATCCCCATGAAGAGGAGATTTTCCAAATCATCCCCATGGTGGAGTCCGAAGTTGACATATCTCAGAGGTAAAGTCAAGCGTTTAGAACGCAGATGGCTAACCCAGAGCACAGGAAGCGGGACGACTGAGGTCATGAAACAACGAAAGCTCAAAAACACGCTTTCCCTCATGCGGAAAGCAAAGATCCAATACAAGTCCGAAAATACAAGATCCAAGAAGGAGAGCTGGAAACAGTTCGTCAGCCGGGAAAGCGAGAAAGATGTATGGAGCCTTCCATACAGGCTCGCTTCAGGCAAAGTACGAACGATGAAGGCTCTCAACACTGTAACAGGAGCTAAAGGATCCACGACAACTTGGAAAGAGACCTGGGACGCTCTACTAGACACTCTAGTGCCAGACGATGACGTATCGAAGGAGACAGACTTTCACGTTGAAAAACGCAGAGCCTGTCTCGGAGGATTAGACTCCCAGGAGACGCCTCCCTTCACCCGGCTTGAAATATTTCAAGCAATCTTTGACAACAAGAACGGGAAGAGTCCAGGCACGGACAGAGTGGAAGTAGAAGTGCTCAAAAAGTCAATACCATTGCTAGACGAAATCGACAAATTATTCAATGCCTGTTTGAGGTATGGTGTCTTTCCCAAGAGATGGAAGGAAGGAATGCTAATCACTCTTTTGAAATCGCCTGACAGAGATAAGCAGGAAATGAAGTCTTACAGACCGATTTGCCTGCTCAGCGTCAAGGGTAAAACCCTTGAACGCCTCATAATTAAAAGGCTTAAAGAACAGCAACAGGACGAGCCAGGGCCTAAAGGTATCCAGACATCCGGAGATCAATTCGGATTCAAATCCGGATTGTCGACGGAGGATGCCATCATGAAGCTCAGGCAACTAGTCCAATGTAGCGAAAGTTCTTATGTGATGGCGTTCCCCCTAGACATCTCAGGGGCATTCGACAACTTGTGGTGGCCGAGTCTCCTCAGTGAGCTCAAGAGTCGAAAGTGCCCAGCAAGTCTGTTCAATTTGCTATCGAGTTACCTTCAGGACAGAGAAGTCTGCATCAAAACAGACTTCGAAGAGACCAGAAAGAAGGTAAGCAAAGGATGCCCCCAGGGATCGATTTTCGGCCCAATCGGCTGGAACCTCGATTATGACACCCTACTCAGAGAGCTTCACAGTAACGGGTTTAACGCAATAGCGTACGCCGACGATATAATCACCTTAGTCGAAGGCGAAACCCGTACGAAGCTCCAAGAACATGGACAGAGAATGATGGATATTGTCGAAACCTGGTGCGTACAACACAAACTGGACATATCGATCCCGAAATCGGGTATGATATTATTGAAAGGACGGCTCGATACTCATAAACCCCCAAAGGTTCAACTGAAGGGGCAAACGATCAAAATGCTAAAAGATATGAAGTACCTTGGTGTAACCTTTCAAGAAAGGTTCGGAGTGACAAAGCACATCCAAATCATCGAATCTAAGTGGTACGACCTTCTTGGTCGCTTATCACAGATCTCTGGCGCGAATTGGGGGATGAAAAATAGATCCCTCAGCCTGGTGTACAAGTGCCTATTTACCCCCATAGTTGCGTATGCAGCTGCTGGGTGGTGGAACGATGTTGATACTGCCGGAAAGAAGAAGCTTGCATCTTTGCAAAGACGGACTCTAATCTGGCTTTCGAAAGCGTACAGCACCGGATCCCATGAGGCACTTCAGGTGATCTCTGCTGCCCTGCCCATCGACCTAGTGTTGAAGGAAAGAGCAGCTCATTACCACATCAGGCGGAGCAGATCCGTCCTCGTGAACGACGTGCGTATTGAGATAGACCCTGAGAGTAGAACATTGGAAAGTGACATCTCAGAAGCCAAAAGAAAAGTCCGAAAGGAACTTTTGAACGAGTGGCAGAAGAGATGGGACTCTACAGGAAAGGGGTCTACTACGTGCAAGTTCATCCGCTCTGTACATGACAGGACTAGAAAGAGTTGGTTACGGCCGAACCACTACACATCACAGTTCCTCACGGGACACGGGTCTTTTAAGTCTTATCTGCACCGTTTCGGGAGAAGCGAAGGCCCGAGATGTAACTGTGGGCTCGAGCAAACTTCTGACCATATACTCTTTGACTGTCCCCGTGTAGCCAAGAGCAGACAACCACTCATCGAAGCGGTTCACAGGTACGGCCACACGTGGCCATGTGATCCTTCGGTGTTGGTTGACCGCATAGAGATCTATCGGGCGTTTTCTAAATTCGCCCGAGAATTCGTTCTCCCCTCAGATCGGAACTCCGAGGACGGTGACAGCGATGATTGCGACGTTACTCCACAAACACCAAGTTGGAATGAAAGGGAAAGTACAAGTGTTTCTAGAAAGAGGCCACTTCCCTGGCAATCCAGTGTGAAGCCGTGTACTGTGAAGCTGGTTAGACTGTCTCATCAGGATCTCCAGTCCGTACACCGAGCTTGAAAGGCATCCCCAAAGCCGGGATCGCCTGTTTGAACCCGATTAAGGGAACTGTCAGAACCCTCGACTTTGAACGGCCTCGTGTGAACGACGAGAACAGAGGGTTCAGACACATCACAGAATGCAAAGGAATTTCTCCTACAGACTGCATTCTTATCGAACGTTAGGCCACCTACCGCAAAACCTCCCCGGGGATCCGGGGAGTAATAGGGAGGCGTGTTTCGGCATGTCGAAAGTTGGACCAGGATGACTTTACTCTGGTACGCGGGGACTGGGTACGAGCCCCACGTCGACGTACCTCTGTGTCGAAAGTGAAACGTTGACGTGTCCCAGGTGGGTTGGACTCTGCGTGGTATGTGGTTGCAAGCAGGCTTGACGGGTAAAGCATGGTTGACCCGGATGCCGCTTATGTTCGAAAGCGGAAGACGGCGGGGAGCTAAACACCGCCGCATCCCCACCGAGGATTACGGCTTAAGGCAAACCGTCGTAAGGCGGCGTGCTATCATAAAGAGCTTCGGTACACTTCTTAAGTGGCCTCTCATCGGGGTTAATCGATGCCATGGTGGTCCTCATGAGAGTTTCACTTTTCGAACGCATCGGGAAAGCTTTAGGCACCAACGCCGACAAGGGAAACCGACTAACTGTGAAGCTTGATGACGAGGGCTCCGGGGCAGGAAATACTGCGGATTGAGGCGGTGACACTGCCCCAAGGAAAGACTCTAGTACAGTCATAGAATACATGTCTATTGAGGTTATGTCGAGTCGGTTGATTCTAAATAATTGTTTATAACATTGGTTATTATTTATTGGTCTCAACAAAGGAAGTGATTTAACCTAGTGTTCTATCAAAGTACTTTTTTTTAATTCGTTGTTGGTGTGTGCGGTTAATTTTTATTTGTCTAATTGCTGTTTCACGTACATTATATTTCTATACCCCATACTGTGTGCCCCTATACAGTGCGCCATGTGTAATTGCTCGCACGCCTAATTATGAGTGCCCTAATTGGGTGCCTCTTCGTATTCTTATACATATTAGCATACTGCGTCATTGTGTGAACATTATATCTGCTTTATATTGTGTTAACCGTTCAAAAAAAAAATAATAGTTTAGTATTTTAGTATGCTAGCTAAAAATTGTGTCATTAATTGATTAATTATTTATAGAAAAAGTTTTGTTTTTACATGCACATTGTTGCGACGAGTGTGTCATTTCACTTTACGATACCAGTACTATATATTAGAAATTGTTTAGTTTTTATGATATTATTATTGTGCAATTAATGTGTAATTGATTTTTACAAATTATTGTAAACTTTGTAAGTTTGAGAATTTGTATGCGAGATACCTAGTGTATGTGTGTATTTTCTATTCTATTTATATGTGAATTGTGTGTAATTCGTACAATTTTTATTTTCTACTGTTAGTCGCATATATGCATTTAATATTGCACAAAAGCTGTAATGCATCAACTTTGAAAGCATATATCACCGTTCTTGGCTATTCACTTGGCATTTACCGGTGGGATCGGATCTTCGCTTTTTTGTGTACGTAGTGTTACTTTGAATGTCTAAATGAATAAAGAAAAAAAATTAAGGGCGGTTAAATGTTATCGTTGTACTAGGAACATATCCTTGCTTATAAGATTTTGTGAGGAGTGTGGTAAACACTTTCACCCGAGTTGTGCTGATATTCTTTTGCAGAATAAGTGTGACGACTTTTGCTGTTTTTATAACATTAGCTTGTCTGTTGATAGGAATGTTTCCTTGAGTTTTTATCAAACAAAACTGCTTCTGCCTCGTCAATTGCTGCTCGTCATTCAATTGTGGATTCTTTTCGTGCCGTAAACTGTGATCAGCTGGCTGCATTTTGTACTTTAGCCCAAGGCCCAACGTACAACATTATTAAAGAGATGGATCTGCCATCGGATTGGGAGTTTTTGTCGCAGTCGCAACAGATGGCCTTTCTCTTTCGAAGTTCAAGAACGGACACTGCTTCTATTAATAATCGTTTGGATGACATCAATTCTAAGTTGGCGCAGCAGAATACGCGGATTTCAGCTCTGGAACGTGAAAATGTTGCGCTGCGCAGTGAAGTTGAGCAACTCAACGATTTGCGTGTGACTGCTGTTCCTAATACTCAAATGAAGATTGTCGGTCAACATTTTGTTCTTTACCATTATAAGACTTGGCTAAAAATATTCTTTTATGTTTAAATCTGAATTATATTTGCAGTGATATTCTTGATGCGCGTGTGCTTGTTCCCAAGAATTCTTCAAATCTGGGCACAAAATTAATTGTCATTAGATTCAAATCGGCTGAGATTCGCAATTTTGTACTGGAATCTAAGCGCAGGTTTGGTAATATTAAGTTCGGTGATATTGTTGCTGATGTTGGAAACTTTTCCACCAAACCAATAAACTTGTATGAAATGTTGCCACCTGCCGTTCATGAACTTCATCTGCTTGTTAAAACCAAGCTAAAGCCTCTTAAATTTAAGCACATCTGGACGAGAGATGGTGTAATTTTTGCGTGTGACTGCCTCGTACTTTGTTGGTTGGCTGTGTATCTGACACTCGGTCTTCTTTCCGAGTAGCCCAGGTGAATGCTAATTCCTTATTGAATCATCTTGCTGAGTTGGAATCTTTACTTGCTTTGGAAAACATTGACATTCTTTCTATTTCTGAGTCATTGTGCACTCCAAACCTTCCAAATTGGACCTATAATTTGCAAAATAATTCACTGGTGCGTAATGATCGTGGATTGGCCTCTGTCACTGGTAAACGGGATTTTATACAAGGAGGTGGGGTGGCTTGTTATATTAAAAAAGGTATCACCTTTCGTATTTTAGAATCTCCACAAATTGACAATTTGAATGACACTGAGTATTTGCTACTGGAGTTGTTATTTGTTTGCAGCAAAATATTGTTGGCGTCAGTTTATCGCAGACCTAAGAGCCATGTTCTGTCAAATTTTTTCAGAATTCTTCAGGACTATTCACATTCGTATAGCAATATTATTATTGCTGGAGACCTAAATTCGAATTTATTACTCGCAGATTATTACAGTTCACATTTGCTAGATTTAATTAGAGAATATTCTTTATTTTTAGTACCATTCAGAGCTACCCATCATTGTGATGGTTCTGATACATGGCTTGATGTCATCATTGTTGATTCTGAGTTAAAAGTTAAATCAGCTAAGCAATTATCCACTCCTTTTATCTGCGGTCATGACTATATTATTATCGATTATTGTTTACCTACTATGCTAGTGAAGCCAAACACTCGTATTATCCGTGATTTTAGGAACTTTAATCCTGTTGAATTTTCGAGAGCGATTACAGTTGATCTTGCTACCATTCAGGAACTACCACATGATTTTGTGAATGTGGATTATTTACTAAACTCCATTCATAGTTCCCTTACAACAAATCTTGACATCCATGCACCCTTTGTTTCACGTGTGGTTCGTCCACGTCCAGCTCCATGGATGTCTGAAGCTCTTTTAGCTATGCGTAAGGAGCGTAACAGGTTATATAAAGTGGCTAAGCGCCGTAGTGATAGTAATTTGTTGATTGAATATAAGAGGCTTCGTAAAATTTTAAAATGTAAAATTAAACAGACAAAGGATTCGTGTTTTGAGCGGATGTTACAGGGTAGTTTGACTGATTCGGATTGCTGGCGTCTTTTGAGAAGGATAGGCATTGTCGGTGAATCTTTGAACTCCCCGCTTAAACTTTTTTCGATCGACCTTTCTCAACATTATGTGTCGGTCACTAGACGTCATCCACAAAGTAGTTTACACCAGTTGGTCGAGATTCTGGATAGTATTCCGGAGTCTGTTTATTCATCTTTTGTGTTTCGACCTGTTTCGTATGATCAAGTGGCTGAGGCCTTTATGATTTGCCTTCCCAAGGCCAAGAGCCGTAGCTTGGATGGTTTATCATTGATTATTTTAAGGAGGTTTTACACGCCATTGTGCAAATTTTTACTGATTTGTACAACTTATCTTTGCAGACTAAGCTGTACCTTACGATGTGGAAAAGAGCCCTAATTGTGCCATTGAGTAAAGTTTCTAGGCCGCTGTCACCGTCGGATACCAGGCCAATCGCGAATCTTGCGCATTTTGCTAAGGTTTTCTACCGTTTGATTACTTATCAAATAGTAGAGCATTTGTAGAGTAATAATATTTTATCACCTTTTCAGTCTGGGTTCCGATCTTCATTTAGTACGCAGACTGCGTTGATCAAGATCACTGATCATATTCGCTTTGCTATTGACCGGGGTATGCATACGCAGCTTCTGAAAACCCTTAAATCTTTGAATTTCGACAATGACGTTATAGAATGGTTTTATTTTTATTTAAGTGATCGATCTCAGGCAATTGTGGATGAAGATGGTGTTCCCTCGCACTTCCTTCGGATGTCTGCAGGTGTTCCTCAGAGATCAACCCCAGGTCCTATTATTTTTTTGATATTTATTAATTCTATTCTGAATCGTCTGTTTTTTCTAAGGGAATGTTGTTTGCCGACGATTTGCAGTTGTATATGCATTGTCGGCTTAATGATTGCAATGTGTGTATGGAAAGAATGGCGGCTGATGCTTCCTTGGTGACTAACTGGGCACAAGAGCATGGTCTGGACTTGAATTTTGGTAAGACGAAGGCAATTTTAATTGGCTCGGTACAACAGCTGAGATTTGTAAATAGGGAATCTTTGCCCCCTCTTATGGTTGATGGCCACGAAATTGAGCTAATTGACTCTGTTCGTGATCTTGGGGTGCAGATTTGTAGCAATCTCCAATGCAATGCCCACATCTCGGGCGTGGCTTCAAGGGTTCATGGTGCTTTGCATAGGTTGAGAAATTGTGGAAATTTTTTGTCGATGCCCATGCGGAAGAAATTGGTTGCCACATTAGTTTTGCCACACTTTGATTATGGATGCCTAGTATATTGTGATCTGCCAGATTACTTAAGTGTCAAATTGCAGCGACTGTTCAATGTTTGTGTGCGCTATATTTATCGTTTAAGAAAGGATGCGAAGCTGGAGAGTTTTATTGTTAAGTTAAATTGGCTATCTGTGGCACAGCGACGTACATATTTTCTAGGCGTTTTGACATATAAGATTTTGACCTCTGGGAAACCAGAATACCTTTACGAGTTGCTTCCTCCACCTCGTGATGATGTACGTCGCTCTGGTCGAAATCAGCAATCCTGCTTTGAACGACCTATTGCCTCTACAAACGCATTCCGGAATTCTTTTACCTTCCAAGCTATGGATCTGTGGGATACCTTACCGGCTGAGTTGAAGATTGCTAGGAATGTGGGCATTTTTAAGTCTCGTCTGTTTGATTATTTATTGTCTAGATCCAGAAATTAGAAATTAGAAATAAGATTTTAAGTTGTTAGTAATTATATAAGTTATTGTATATATATATATATATATATATATATATATATATATATATATAGAGAGAGAGAGAGAGAGAGTTGTAAAGAGTTGTAAATAGTTGTAAATAATTCAATTTATAATTTATAACAATTTCTGTTAACATTTTCAAGAGCAGTTCGTTGTTCATGTCACTTTTATTTTGAATTATTGATCCCGTAATGATCTGTGATGAATTTTATTTAGTATTGTTATATTATTGTTATAGTAACTGTTATTATTAAAATATCTCATGCGCATATATTGTTATAGTAGTGTTATAGTAACTGTTATTATTAAAATATCTCATGCGCATATATTGTATTATTCACCGACACCGTCTGAATTATTACGGATGGTATTGTAAATCTTATTATGTACCTTGCTTAAGGATAAATCTTTCCTAGGCAATAATAAAGCTTTTTCAATCAATCACTCTCTCTCTCTCTCTCTCAATGACAGTATATACGCGCTTGTACACTCGCGCCTTACATGTTACCACTGACGAAGTTCACGTGGCTCGTGTTCCTTTGCACGTTCACCAATGTTGCTCAGCATAAAGAGACTTGTAACTATCTTTTCAAATAAATACAAATATTTAACAATTTTCATTTTTTATTTTATCTTTATTCTAACAATGGGAGTTTGTTTAAATTATTATTCAAAAAGTTTGTATAGTCGTGAATATAACTCCTACCGCATATGTATCTTATTTCGAATATACGCGTGTAACCAAGTTTGAATTATAATAAGAATTAGAAACGGTATAAACATTTTTCTACTGCTAGGAACTAAAACCTGAGCAGTGCCGACCAGAATACATGTTCATTTATCCATTTTAGTTATGTAAAAGATTTCCATTTTAACGTAAAAAATATATTCGATACCGCGCAGTACGCTCCCGCGAATGAGCAAACGGGGGAGCGTGCTTCGCAGTGTTGTGGTTCTGGATTTCAACTAGATCGGTAGTTACAGAGGGAAAAGACAATTTTCGGTTTTTGAATAATTAATTTTTGGTTGACTAATTATATCTATTAGTTTTTTTGTTATTTAAAAAAAAAATATTTTTTAATAATTTTGTTTTTTGGAAATTAATCAGTTAAATGAGCTAACAAAATGTATGCTGAAGGAATTTCAAGTAATTATATGGATTAGTTTTTATTTAAAACATTAAAATGTGAAAAATTTGGGTATTTATGTCGAACATTTTCGTGAAAATAGAATATATTAATAGCATTATGCTGTAAAAATTTCAAAATCTTTGGTGGATTAGTTTTTCAGAAAAAATTATAATCTAAAATGTAATTTTTATTAAAATTTGTTTACTTTTAAAGTAGTCTAATCTGGAGCTAACCATATTTTTGGAAGAAAATATTTATAGAAAATCGAAAGAAAAGCAAAAAAAGATAATTTTTTATATTTTTAAATAATACCATGAAAAGTTTTTTTTGTCGGTTGCAAAAAATTAAATCTAATAGTACAGAATCTTTTTATTATAAACTAAAATCGCTGTTAATTAAATGATAATTATGTCTTCAATATAACTTTATAGTATTTTTGAAAAAAAATGTTATAGATTATTATTCGTGCGTGTGTGTGAGGACAATTGAACGCAGAACAGCACTCCAGGAGACGATCTCCACAGAGCAAAGGTGGGTGCACGCCTTGTACCAGGTATCCTCCTGCTTGTACGTGTGCTCCTTCATTCCTCCCCTCCCCTCGCACAGCGAGTCACCGCAGCTCGCACGCAGCCGAGCATTATTATATAAATTCGCCGCGATCGTACGCGGCTGGCGCCGAGATCCTTTATTATTATTATATAATAAATAATTATATATTTTTATTAGTTTAAATATTTATTTCGCCTTTAACTCCACGCCCTAATCCCCAGCGTGACCGTTACAATACTTATTTAATCTTAGTCAATTACTCAAGTGTTTTAAGATACTGAACAAAGATTTTTGAACAATGAACATTTCCTGTAGGAAGCTACATCAATTTAATATCAAATGTGTGATTTTTCTACCAGAATAATATTTTCAACAATAAAACTTAGAACATAAAATTATTCTTTGACTATTTTACATATATTTCATGCTTTTACATGATATTCCATGAAAAGGAGACGAACAAATTAAAATTTCATGCAAAATTACAAAACTCAGCTAATGCATTATATGTATTCAATTATTTATTCAAAAAAATGATATTTATACAGAATAATTTTACTTATAAAATTTTTTTTCTGATTAAAATTGTGGCTAAAAGATCTATTTTCACATTTTATTAATTTTGTTTTATTTTTAATAATCTATTATAAAAAAAATTTTTATTAATTGCAAACAAAAAATATCAATGATATTATATTAATGATATTATATTAATTACAATAATAAAAAGTGGAAAATTAATTATATAAGTTATCGCGTCGTTGCTTATTTAATTTACTCCTTCCCGTTCGCGTTCGCTAATTAAAGGATACCGTCGCCTCCGCCTATACAGCTACTTCTATCCGTATTATTACTGAGCAGCTGATAGCGTTTCGAGATTATTTGTTTAACGGTTTAAATTGTTCATATTATTTAATTTTATTTATTATCAACGTGCATGGTTCATAGCGATACTCGTATTAATTAACAATTAATAGTCTCATAATTAATTTTTTTTTTATGTTTTGTCGTTCAAGTCGATATAGGTGAAAATTAAGAGCTCTAATTTCGAGCATTTTAAGAGCGAGCAGGCGCATTGTCTACGTTTTGCGGTGATTACGCTACAAATAATATTCGAATTTTGTAACTTTTATACATTTCGAAAATACTGTTTTGAATTTTATATTATTTGAATATTAAATCGATTTTTCCTTTCGATTTAATTTTACCGTATCGCAAATTTAATTATATCGTGTTTTTTTATTATTTATTTGTTTATTTAAATAATTATTAGCGACACCGCGGAAAATAAAATTATTGTTTTTTTTTTCATAATTTTTCGTAAGCTGTATAATCACAGTTTAGGTTGATTTAGTTGATTTCGCGTTCATGCATGTAAGTGTGTGTGTGATATACGCGGCAAATATGAAAGTACTGTAGCGTACCGCGATACATGTATGTATTGTAACGATAAACGGTCCGCGCGAGTCGAAATCGTACCGATCGCGTGAGTTTACCGTCGGAGACGCGTAAGGCGCATGCGTGAGCGCGCCGTAGGACCGGTGTGCACGACACACCGGCAGTATCGTCTCGTCTCCGAGAGACGAGCAAGACGGAAGACAAAGCGAGGAGTCCGCGAGATAGAGAAAGAGAACGAAGGACGCAGTTCACTAGGTCCCCGAGTGGATACAAGTAAGTCCTGGCCAGGCGGCTCCATGTTTGTTTATATCGAAGCGTGAGCGAAGATCGGCGACGGTATACGCGCGTTATTCCGACGCGCAAACGGTACGAGAGGTTAGTCGCTCTCGTCGCAATACTCTCTCGCCCGCGTAATCATGCCTACGGCTAACCGGAGTGCTTCACACGCTGGCGCGACTATAAGTGACTCGGTTCGTAGCGAAACCAGGTAACCCATACCTGGCAAATCTAACAGCGTTCTCCGATTAGATCGACACATCGTGTCTCGATGAGTATATTGCGGCAGGCGCACACCTTGTGATTTTTGCGAGTGTTCACGTTGTTAACTCCGTTTACTTTGAGCCAAGGTTTAACATTGTCTTGGCTCGGCTCCGTTCAACATAAACATTGATCTTTTATTTGTATATCCTCCTTTCATTTAATAAATCGTTTTGTTGATTCGATCGCGCGTGTTGGTTAATTAAACCCGCGATTCGACCCTATCCCAAAGGCGAATACCGCCATGCCTCGCGGGTGTCGTGCATTGCTTCGCACGACACATAACTGAGAAGTCGAGCACGAGTATTGGCGAAGAATAACACCTGTTATTCGGAGGAAGTGTGTACTAAGTAAGAAAGTACCCACCGTGTACACAGAGGAGACGACGTCACCCGGAGCTCGAGGTTAGCTCCAATCGTATCGAAAGACAATTTCGCCGACTTATCAGTTGCTTGGTGAGACAGTTGATCATAGTAGTGCGGAGATTTCCTGTTCATTGATTATATGCACGGGACGATTAAAACGTTCCTGACGGATAAAACCTACCCTATTACAGTATGTGTATGTAAACATGTGCGCAAATATAGTAAATTGATTTATTAATTACCCAATTTAATTTTTTTATTGTTATTATTATTAAATTATTAAAATAATTTCTATAGCGTTTCTTCACAATTCAAAATTTTGTTTTTTTAATAACTGTTATCATTAAATAATTTGTTTTTAAATTCTTTCAAACTTCTTTGTATATTAAATTTGTTAATTCAATTTAATTATATTTTTGTAAACAATTGGAAAATTTATTTTAACAAATTGCAGATTTGTAATATTGTGTTTTATATTGTTTTATAATTCAAAATGGCGTGTATGAACGAGTGTGATTTCGATCAAACGTACGGAATTGAAATTCAAGGATGGATCTTGAATCTAACAAGCGATCAATTCGATTCTGTGCTTAATCAGCTAGAATTGACGCGTGACGGACAGTAAGGATGACTTAATTTCGCGGATCCGTCGCGAACAAAGACTCTGCACCGTTTTAAGACACGCAAAATTTAGCAAAGAAGCGCAAGCACAGATTGCGCACCGACAATTTGAAAACCTTAATTTAGCGGATGAGAGCGGATTCTCTCCGCTTGCCAATAGTTCGAAGTCAAATGACAAACAACATGCCGATTCCAATGCGGAATCGCAGCATAGCAAGGTTAACGCGGGAAATATCGCGGGAAATCTTGCAGAAAACGCCGCCGAAAATAATTTTGAATCAAATTTTAAATTGGCTTCGACAACAACGCTTAACACGACTGTATCGGTAAAATCAATTTCTACCATATCGACCGCAATGGTAACAACCGCTACTTCTACTATGTACTCGATGACGCAAGCAGCGAGTACGCATTTGCAATGAAGAAATGCGATACCAAAAACGGTATTTTCTTTAAAAAAAAAATAGTAAAATAGATAATTATATCGTTTCTACGCTCTAACTAATGCAATTAGCGGATTTTGCGACGAGTTTGAACGCAAACGCTCCCTGTTTTCCGACTCCTACGTCTACCGACCTACGTCAGTTTCCTTCTCTGCTAGCTCCTGCGGCTTGGCATGAGTCTGGAAGGGGGGAAATGTGCCTGTAGTTATAAGTGATCACCTTACGCAACTCTTGTCGAATATGTTGACGAGAGCGCCTACACAGTCACATGACGTAGGTCGCACTGTTCGCCAGTGGAATATTATGTTGTCCGGCGAAAAACACGAAAGCATTGAGGAATTTATTCAGCGCGTAGAAGAATGTCGCAAGTTAGCGCATATTTCCGACGCGGATTTACTGAATGCTTTCTCGGAGTTGTTCATTGGCGTAGCGCTACGTTGGTATCGCCGATCGCATAAAGACTGGCATTTTTGGGCTGATTTTTGTAATGCTGCTCAGACCATTCAGCAGCGCTTAATGAAGCAGCGTAGTCACGCAAGCAGGGTAAAGAAGAGCCTGTTCGAGATTTTATTTTCTGCTTGTTAACTATATTTAGCAGAATGGACGCGCCGCCTACTACGCAAGTTCAACTAGGCATGTTGTATGCTTTGTATGGAAGATAGGATAACAAGTGTCGATATGCTTGTGCAGCTAACTCGTCAGGCGGAAGAGCTTATTGAAGATAAGCGGAATTTTCCCGCGCTTCTGCCGCCATAAAAATGCGTTTTGCCTCCTGCGGCTTGTAAGCAGCCAGATAACAAAGGTAGGAAAGGCGGAAAAGCTGCTAGCGATGATGCTACGGTAAAAGTAGCGATTATTGCAGAACCTACGGTCGAAAATTTGGCTAAACTATTAGAATAATGCTAGATAGATTTAGCAAATATGCAAATTCTTTTGCGAATTCCGCTAATAATAAAGGCCAAAACGCGCGTAATTCACACAAACCAGGTGCACTGAAAGGAGCAAACAATGTCTGGTAAGCCATCTAGCGTAACTATTACCGAGAGGAAGAATGACGGTAAAAATAAGTCATCCAACACTAATGGAAAAGACGCGCGTACTCGCAAACGCGATAAGAAAGCAGATCCCAAGGAGCGAGTGTACTGCTATCGCTGCGGTTGGCCCAGGTATATCAAGGCGAATTGTCCTGAGTGTTCGAGAAACGAGAAAAGGGGTGAGAAGATAAGGTCCCTACCGCCCCAATTATTAGCGAGACCTCTGATGTGGATGAAATTCCGTCAGTACATGCGCAAACGGGAAAAATGCTCTCGCTTTTGCTTTTCGGAATTGACAAAAATCAGTGGAAAAAGGTGTTTGCGATTCCCGCGCCGAAATGCCAGTTGAAGAAGAAACTCCACAGTTTACTCCCTGATGGCTACAGATCGGAATTGGTGGATTCCACGTACGAGCTTTGTGTAATTCAGGGGTGGCTCGTACAATTATTACTTAGGTTTCAAAATTGTATTATCGTGTATGTGTGTAATAAATAGACAAATTGTTTTTGATATGAGGCTTTTCGGTATGGGACGAGAAGGTATCAATGTGTTTTGTGGACTTATGGATATATGTCAAGGTTTAGCAAAATCAACGTAAGATCAAATTGTGCAGCATTTATATACAGCGTCAAAATCAATGTTCAAAAGCGTTTGTGAAAAAGCTGTCAAAGAAGAGTAAGAAAAAAATATAGAACATGATAGATCTGCTGACTGTTTGAAAGTTTCTGGTGATGGATCCTGGAAAAAACGATGTTTTACTTCATTGCTTGGTGTTACAACGCTCATTGCATATTACTCTGGCAAAGTAGTCGACCTTATTGTAAAAAGTGCATATTGTCATTCATGTACTTTACAAAAGAATATATTAGACGAAGAAGAATTTGAAGAATGGTATAATGATCATAAAGAATCATGCTCTTCAAATCACGATGGTTCAGCAGGGAAGATGTAGGTAGATTCCATCGTGGAGATGTTTTTGAGATCTGTTGAAAATTTTGGAGTAAAGTATACGAATTACATCGGCGACGGTGATTCGAAAACTTTCAATGGTATTGTAAAAATAAATCCATATGGTGATGATTACCCTGTGACAAAAAATGAGTGCGTGGGACACGTACAAAAGTGCATGGGTACTCGACTCCGAAATAAAAGGAAGGAAGAGAAGCTCATCAAAAAGTTGACAATATATTATGGTGTAGCAATTCGAAGGAATATTCATTCTGTCCAAAATATGAAAAAGGCTGTGATGGCAACGTTGGATCATTATTGTTCAACTGATGAATCTCCTTGTCACGAGAATTGTCCGACAGGCACTGACACCTGGTGTGAATGGCGCAAAGCCGAAGCTACGAATCGTCTTGCATCCTTCAAACATTCTGCTCGATTGATTAACGAAAAAGTGGAAACATATTCATCCAATCTACGAAGAACTTTCGAATGACGATCTCATGACGCGATGCTTAGGTGGACACACGCAAAATTCGAACGAATCGTTCAACTCCACTGTCTGGCGCATAACTCCGGAACATCTCAATTCTGGTCAAAAAATCGTACAAATTGCTGCGTATATGGCTGCAGGAATGTTCAATGAAGGATATTCAGCAGTTCTGCATACCATGCAATTACTCAATTTTAAAATTGGCCAGCAATGTAAAATGTTTGCGGATAATGTCGACATACAACGGATTGGACAAGAAAGACGACGTTCGTCTCTTTCCAGTAAGGAAGCTCGTACGGCCCGTAGACTTGAACAACTTCAACAAAATGAGTTCCATGAGGAAGCTGAAGGTCTATTGTATGGCGCAGGAATAGCTGATTAGTGAATTATTGCCGTAAGTAGTCGAAAATTAACATTTTTCCAGTTCATAAACTTAAAAGCGCATTTTCTCGAGTTTTCGTTTTTCTACTTTTTCCAAACTGGCAGGCGTGTTTGCAAAAAAAATAAATAAGCTATCGCAACGATCCGAAGTTTTTTAGCTTCAATTTTATCTACTCTTCAATATGAACCGAAAAGGTTTTTGGAAATAAATTTCTAAAAGACTTTTTCAGCACATTGAAGAGATTTTTTTTCTCGTAGAAAGCACTCCTTGCTTCAAATTCGGAAAAAATTTCAAATTTCACAATTTCTTCGGATTTTTCTTGGTTCAAATAGAAAATACATGTATAAAAATGAAAATTTTTTTTTGGCTTTCTGTTTCAGATCAAGATTAAGAGCTCTATCACTCCCGCCAATAGAAGACTCGAATTACGGATTGCCCAACAAATGTGCCTAATAATCGGCTGCATTTTGATATTTTTCTATAATAAAATTATTATACTATTAATAAAATATTCCTGAAAGTTCTCTGGAGTTGGTTATTTTTTTCTATCTTAAAAAAATTACCTAAAAAACGGTTTTTTAGGCCTTCCAAAGCAGGATACCCCCTTAAGTAATTCTACGAAGACCAAACGGACGTATCTGTGGAGAGTAGATTAAATCGAGTGGATGCAACGTGGGACAGCGAGGGCTTAAGCGCAGAGCGAAGAGCTAGCGACGAGTCCAACGATAATGATCCTGTAAGCACGAACACACTGCGTATGCGAGGTAGGCAGCGTAAAACTCAGGTAATTGTTAATCGTCTGATTGCGGTTGATCGCGCTTACTTTAACGAGCGATTAAACGCGAATACTGTTGTATACGTGAATCCTCCGACGACGGAAATTAGGCGCGGAAAGCCAAAGGGGTCAAAGAACAAGCCCGTATCCCCGATGGAAACGATCGAACAGCACACTCGGTCGCAGAAACCGTAAATGTTCTTTTGAGAGATTCATGTAGCTACGCGTACCTTTTCTCCGATTTTGTAATCTTCGTAAGGCGTATCACTGTTAATTGTTGTTAAAATAAAGAGAGAAATCCTTTAGATATTGGCTTGCTTAACATTTTTGTCTGATGTTTTATTTTTAAATCAATTTATTTTATTTATTTATAAAATATTATTTATGTTTAATTATGTTTTTCATTTTGTCTTCTGGCCTAGAGAGAGAGAAAGAGAGAGTAGATGTGCAGAGCTGGTACGTCTCTGGCTACTTAGCGTCTGGAAGGGGGAGAATAACAAATTAATATAATATTTAATTATTTTGTACTACTCGCTATATATACTCTCTCTCTCTCTCTCTCTGTTTTGCATATTTTTGACGCCTCCGTTCAATCAGGTGTCGTTCCGAGTCAGTGGAAGGTGGCACTTGTGAGGCCGCTCCCTAAGGTTTCGCAGCCTTCAGTAGCTGGAGATTTTCGTCCTATTAGTTTGCTCTGCTCGCTGTCGAAGCTGCTTGAATATTTGGCGTACCAACAGATTCTTGCCCATGTCAATGAATGTGATTTTTTGAGTGATTTTCAATCAGGATTTCGAAAGAACTATAGCGTTCATACTGCTCTTATTAAAATGGTTGATGCGTTAGAGAAGTTGTGGATCGTGGCAGTGTAACACTTATGGTGTCTATTGATTTCAAACAGGCGTTCGACTCGGTTAATGTGCATTTGCTCTGTGATAAGCTGCGATTCTATGGTTTTTCTGAGTCTGTGGTTGGTTGATGCAGGTCGTACCTTTCCGGAAGAGCTCAGTTTGTTGCCTCAGGAGATGACGATGCTTCCAGTTTGCTGCCTAGGGAACGAGGGGTCCCGCAGGGGTCTGTTTTGGGCCCGCTGTTATTTCTGTTGTTCATTAATGATCTGCCTGACTGCCTGAAACGTTGTTCTTTCCACCTTTATGCTGACGACTTTGTTATTTACACCAGTGCTCGTTTTTCTGATCTTGACTCCATCGTTGAAGTAATTAACACTAATCTTCAGAGTGTTTTGCAGTGGTCGTTAACCAACGGTTTCGAGATCAATCATGGCAAGACTAAAGCTATGTGGCTCGGTTCGCGCGGATTCATTAGCAGGCTTAAAGGCAGTGTTGTTCCTGATATATTATTGGGTGTAGACAAAATTGACGTGTGCCACTGTGTGAAGATATTGGGAGTAACGGTGGATGCTACTTTGTCTTGGCGGCAGCAGTGCACCGTTTCAGCCAAAAAGTTTCACTTTGCTTTGACGCGGATTCGTAGGTGTGCATATTCTATCCCGAGGGGAATTCGTCTTGTGCTGGTTAAGGCGTTAGTCTTCCCTTATCTTGCATTCTGTCCGGGACTATTTTGGATTTGTCGTCAGAGATTACAGTCAAGTTGTCTCGCTGTAGAAATGCTGCTCTCAGATTTGTAACAGGGAGGAGGAAGTCTGACCACATTTCCCCGGTATATAAGGAGCTCAGTATTCTTCCATATCCCGATAGAAGAAACTTCCTCTGTCTTTGTTTGCTGGCTAAGATTCTGAGATCAGGGCAACCTGCATATTTATCTAGATATTTTACTTTCAACTGTCGCGTCCCGACAAAAATTATATTATTATTTTTCGTAAAAAGTACTGCGTAGTTTAGACTAAAAATACGGCGTAGAAGACGAACAAAATAAGGTTGATAAAGAATGATTCTAAGTAAATGCAGTAATATAAAATATAATTTGTAGAGCTATGGAACAGATTATTTTACGAGTGTTTCAAACGAAAAAGAGACTGATAAGTAGAGTTGAAGATATTATTCAAAGCTAATACGCATATAAGCGGGATCGCCGATAGTGAGATCGAAACGAAGGGTTACGCAAGAGTTTTTTTGTACTGCACTATACAATCAATGCTCGGAGAAGAGCCGGCAATGGGAAACATCGACTAGAAAATTCGAGCATTAGAAGGAAGTAATAAATTAAGCCGTTCTTTGGGTAACGTCGCAATAATAAAAGGGGGACAGCAAATTCTCCGAATTAACTACGAAGCGATACAGAAAATGCACGGGATTCGATAATTTTTAATTACGCAAATCTAACGGCCCAATCGGGTGCAAGCACAGAAAAATCGAGAACTACTTACACAATTTCCATATAAGGCAAAGTGTAGGACAAGGACAGATGCATAGATTTTTAGGGTATATAAAGAGGACCCGGAACAGACATAGCCACTCCTAATTCTTCATCTAAAGTTTTCATAAGGCGAAGCTCTGCTCGCCAACTTTTTGATTTTTATCCGAGGGCGTGGCACTGCTACTCGGACTTTAAAACAATACGCATCTAAAATCAAGAGAGATTTTCTATTCGGGAATCGAGACGCATCGTTGACATCTACGAGCCATAGTCAAGGAACTACGGCTTCGACATCTGGAAATCATCGGGCTCCAACAGCATATCCATCGACGCCCGCAGGTCTAGCAGGACATTATCCAGCAATTTGACACCGCTATCCACGTTCGAGGCGGACCTTCGTTCCTCACCGTATACACACACACACATATATATATATATACATATATATATATATATATATATATATTTGGGTACTTAAGGTATATTTTTTTCGGCTATCTATACGCTTGTATTATTCGTAAAGGCAAACCTGATATTTTTTTGTTATTTCGATTGCTGAACCAACTGTTTTCTTTTAAAACTATTATTATTTGATACTACAATTTATTTATAATAATTATTCGTTGCATTGCATTTTATTTGCAATATTCACGGTTTGAATTGCAATTTATTAACTATAATTCATGTTTTAAACGACAACAATTTTTAATTTAATCTGCATTTATTTATAATAATTCTTATTTCGATTATTAATTATTAATGTTTATAATAAAATAACCTTGTGAATATTTTATTCTATAATGTGTTAACGTGTTCGCCGCACACTTGTTTATTTAATTCGTTATTTGACTTAAATAAATTTATGCAATTGTTAATAAAATAGTGTGATTTTATGCGTTTTTGCCATTAAAAAGCTGTAAGAATTTAGTTACACGTGTTCATTTAAAGGAAAACAGTATATTATATTTAAATAAATAATGCATGATTAATAGGAAATAAAACATATATTATTTTATTTATTCCGCATTATATCCTACATCTTTACTCTCAAAATAACTTCGCTCGCTACTCCCGGAGACGTAAGGCTAGTCCTAGTCAAACAAGAGCGAAAGGAACGCGAATGGTTTATTAACCATTTGCCTTCTTGTAATATTTTTTGTAGTGGCTGGTACAAGTCTGGACGTGACAGATTGTATTAATTATTATAATAAATTTGGTGCATCGACCGGGAAACTCACATTTTTGAGAGAAAAAAAGAGATTAAAGGAATAATGTGTTTAGATATGAAATGTCAGGTTCGCCTAAAAATACTGATTGTTATGTAAATAAACAAAGAAACACGTGTTTAGAATTTTTTATGAGTGATACGTTATTAAATTTATACAAAGAAAAAGTTCAGACTCTCGATACTCTCGATTTAACTAAAACTCCTAGGGAAACAGTGCAAAATTTGACAAAAGAAATAAATTATTTAAAGGATAGACTAGAAAAAAGTGCAGCAAATATTTCATTATCTATAAAAATACCTCGCCATTTTGAATATAGAGACCCTTTTTTTCCAACTGATCTTTCTATTTCCGAAGTTAGTGAAGACGAACAGGAAGACACAATAATTACTCCCACGCGCGTAAAACATTTTAGTTTAAAACCCGCTGTTTTGAATTACGAGGAACAAAAAGAACTTATCGCGAATAATCCTGTAAATTTTAGTACGCCAGCCCCAATTTATCGTCCATATGAACCATTGATTTTAACACCGGATAACGTTATAAGCTCGGTAAGAAAACGGCTCGCGACTGAAGTAAAAAAAGAGTTGTTAGATTCTTATCTCGAGAAACCTAAAATCATAGAAAGTTTACAAGAAAGTGTAAAAAAAGGGACAACTTTTCAAGGTATCATAAATACGATTAAAGGCGCGTTAAATATTTTTTCCGCACCGATCGAAAAAGAGACTGAGGAAGCAAAGGCACTAGTGACAGACACGGTGAAAGTACTCGACGAAAAACTAATTCAAGGCGCGACAGATTTTACAATTCCCTTCGATAATCAATTAATTAAAAGATCACCTGAACAAGCAAACTCTTCTAAGATTAAAGACGAATTATTTAATAAAATTAATTTAGACGAATTAAGAACAAACACCGGAACAAAACCAAAAAAATTAGATAGGAGTGAAGTTAAAAAACAAATTAATAATAAAACAATGACGTCTCAAATTCGAGGTTTATCGCTAAAGGACGCTCTAGATTTAATACCGCGGTTTAACGGTCATAACATAAATTTATCACAATTTTTGGACGGATGCAATGAAGCAAAAGAAATTTTACCGTCGGAATACGAGAAAGAATTAACAAAACTTATTCGAATGCGTTTATATGGGGAAGCTTTAACTTGTGCGCGCGGAGAAAATTTTAATTCTATCAAAGAGATATCCGATTTTTTCGAAAACACCTTCGGATCGATAAAAACATATTACGAGTGGACGGGAGAACTTGCTAAATTAAAACAGAAAAACAATGAGACAGTCGTTGCTTATTTTAATCGGTTACAAAAAATAAAAAATGAAATAGTCAAAGCGGCCGACTGAGAGGGACGAGTCGCGATAGCAGATCATTTCATGCTTGAACTAAGGCGAGATTGTTTAAAATTCTTTTTAAAAGGGCTTCGTTCAGGGTTGCCAGATGGCGATTTTTTCTCCTTGTTGCTCTTGCTTAATAAACATCAATATACGTAAGAGAGAAAAGGAAAAAAAATCGCCAACTGGTCACTCTGGCTTCGTTGGGAAATTCGTGCGCGTTTAGGGACTCCAAGTTCTATAAAACAAGCTCGTGAACAAGCGCTCGAGGTGGAGCGCAAGTTCGCTTGTAGCGTCCTGGACGAGGAGACGCCAAGCCGAGAATAGGCTCGTTTTCGTTCAACTCGAGAAACGCGTAAAGTAAACTATATTTCGAATAACTCTCCGATTGTATGTCAATATAGTTCTAAGACTGGTCATGGAGCCATAAATTGTTTCAAATTAGCACGAAGTTTTGCGGAAAGATTTTCCGATAATAACAACCGACGCAATCCCATAAACAGTTCATATAGCTCACAAAATCGCTCGGATAACAGTCGTAATTATAATAGACTGAATTTACAATTTGGTGGTTGGAACGAGTATCAAAATCAGACGGAATTTTTACCAAATAGGGACAGAGATAAAAATGATCCCTATGTTCGTTATAATAATAATAAATATTCATCGCAACAATTTAACAAAGAAGATCGAAGAAATAATTCCGGGACTCGCGGTGTGCGCGAGCCGGTTAATCCAACTTCCCAAGAATCACGATATATTAATAACGAATCGAATAATAATATAAGATCACCAGTTACTTGTTTCCTTTGCGGAAAACCCGGTCACATAAAGCGCGATTGTTATAAGTTACAAAGAGAAATAAGAGATGGGAATCAAAATCAGGGAAACACCGATACTCTCTCCGAGGAGGGTCGAGAGAGAGGCTACGAATCAAATTCCCTCTACTTCGAGCGCGGAAACCCGCTCAAACGTCCCCTCCGCACCGCGAAAATAAATTTAAGCCAACAAAGTTCAGCCCCGGTCGTAATCTTCGATACCGGTCAGTTAAGACGTCCGTTAAAATTCTTGCTAGATACAGGAGCATCGGTAAGTCTAATTAAAGAGTCAGAGGTAGACTCTCGCGTAAAAATTGACAAAAATGATATTATATTGTTAAAAGGCATAACTGACCAATCATTAACTACTCGTGGTAAAATTAGAATAGATTTCGAAGGATCTCCCGTGGAACTCAATTTCTTACATGATTCGTTCCCTATACAACAAGACGGAATCTTAGGCACCGATTTTTTCCGTAGAAACGATGCAAAAATCAATTATTTGGAACAATATTTAGAATTTAACGGATTAATCCTCCCCTTTGAAAATGCAAATAATATGCAAACGGATGAATTGATTTATATAATGGAGGATATCGAAAATTATGACCGAAAATCAATACGATATATGCCAAAACCAAGGGAAAACAATGGTTATACGAACATGAAAAATTCAAGATTTTATAATTATACCGATAGTGACTCAGAAACGTCAAGTGATTTTCAATTACACGAAAATGATGAAACGTTTATAAAATTTGACACAAACGAATCGTATGAAATCTACGAGCAAGAACAAAAAAATGAAAGAAATCAAAATGGCAACGACAAAAACTTATATAATCACAGTGAAAAAGAACAAGAGTTATATGACGATTATAAAAACGACGAAATACAAGTACATCAGATCGACGAGGAATCGGATCTAAAGAATAATACATGTAAAGGAAGTGAAAATTGTTATGGATTAATGAAGGAAGTACGATTACAAATAAATAATGGAAAAGCGCAGCCACGGGTATGTGATGTGACTGAGCCACGTATTAAAGAAAAATTTGATGAAATTACTGAAAATTATAGTATTATTGAAGCACCATTGTTCGATAGGGTGGCTGAGAGTCCATCCTGTACTAATTATGAAAACGAAGTTGACCTGAAGTATGATATTGAAAATGAAATAAAAAATGAAGAAAATTTATTGAATAAGACAGTTAATAATTATCGAGTACAAATGGTTTATGAAATCGAGGAGGGCGATAAATGCGGACCTCGTGAAAATAAGGAAAATTTTGTTGACAAAAAGTTGAATTGTCAAGTACGAATGGATTACGAAATCGAGGAGGGCGATAAATGCGGACCTCGTGCTAAAAATGTGAGTTATGTTTGTAAATTGAATAACAAAGAATTGGTTATGTCGGGGGAAAAGTTAGATACTATCCCGAGAACCGAAATATTATGGATAAACAAACAAGGAACTGAAGAAATGGAAAATGAGATAAATAATGACAATTTAACAAACATACAGGAAGAAAATGAACAGGATGAGGACCCTAGCGACTTTTTATTGAATGAACGAGTAATAAACGAAAATTTACGAAGTGAATTTGTTGAAGCCATACACGAAAACGAAATGAATAACAGTTATTTGGTTTATTCAAATAAACCTTATATTAATAATTTTTATAGTTATGAAAGTGAAGAGGTCGACATACACGACATTGCTGACAATCGATCTGAAGCGAGGATACTTAACATAACGGAGGATACAAGTATACTTAATCGTAATGAACGGTTAAAAGAAGCTTTGCATTTTGATAAAATGGAGGAGGAACAAAGACAATCTATAGAAAATTTAATTGATAAATATTCGGATTGTTTCCTCATGCTCTCAAAAGCGAACTTGATAAACAATTAAAAGAAATGATTGAAGGAGACATAATTGAACCATCAAGTTCCAATTATACATCACCTGTTTTTCTAGTAACAAAGAAGCCTGATAGTTCCGTTAGCTCAAGAAGATCTACATAAAACAGCTTTTGCATCTTCATTCGGTTTATTTCAATTTAAAACAATGCCTATGGGATTATGCAATTCTCCAGCCACTTTTCAAAGCATGATTGATCGTGTTTTCGAGGGCATGCAAGGCAAAGAAATATTTTTATTCCTTGACGACGCAGTTATATACGCTAAAAATATTAAGGAGCATAACCAAAAGTTTGAAAAATTTTTCCAAAGAGTACGCGCCGCAAATCTGAAATTACAGCCAGACAAATGTGAATTTTTAAAGAGAGAAGTAGTGTATCTGGGACACGTACTATCACCAGAAGGGGTTTTGCCGGATCCAAAAAAATTAGAAGCAGTAAAAAAATTTCCAATTCCAAAAACAGTGAAAAACATACGTCAATTTTTAGGATTAGCAGGTTATTATAGACGATTCATTGCGAATTTTTCGGGTATTGCTAGACCATTAATTAATTTATTAAAGAAAGGCGTACCCTTCCTATGGTCCGGCGAGGTTCAAAAGGCATTCGATGATTTAAGAGAAAAATTGTGTAAACAACCAATACTATAAATTGCAGATTTTAATAAACCATTTATAGTGACTTGTGACGCTAGCGGTACAGCAATAGGAGCAATATTATCACAAGAAGAGGTGGGAACCGACCTACCAATTGCTTATGTTTCACGAGTATTAAACAAAGCCGAGCAAAAATATGATACTTATTCAAGGGAAGCATTGGCCATACTGTATGCTGTTACTCAATTCGATTGCTATCTAAGAGGCCGTCGTTTCCTTATTATAACAGATCATAAACCACTTGTTTGGTTTAAAAACTCAGTAGATCCGACATCCAGAGTTAGTAGATGGAGAATAAAACTGAATGCATACGACTTTGACATCGTATACAAAGCTGGTAAAAGTAACGTTAATGCTGACGCGTTATCAAGAAATCCAATAGATGAACCCGTTTATGTTATTAAAAATCATTCTATGGAAACACGCAGTCGTGCAGGAAAAATAACACGGCTAAACTACAACGAAAAGAGAGCAAAACGACCCAACAAGTCAAATATATCAAAAGAACTAGTCAAAAACCTTCCTATAATACAAGAAGTCCCCGAGGAAATTGAAACGATAGTCAACTCAGACAAAAGATTACAACCCATGGAGATAGATAATTTTAACAACAAATTTGACGAGTCCTGGGAAGAGAAGGATGTTTACGAAGAACCAAATGATGAAAAGAAATTCATTGAAGTTAAAGAACAACTCTTTATGAGAAAAGATAATTACGTTTATTTCATAACTACGACTGGAATGCCTTTAGATGAAGGATCCAGAAATTTGGCTACCAAATTATTACTACGTCATTTTTCCAATTTAAATCCAGGAGAAATAAGAATCAATAACACCGACACGGTGGCGGAGTAACGGAAGCGCACCTCGGCCGGTCATGAAAGTTAAGCAGCACCGAGCGCGGTTGGCACTTGCATGGGTGACCGTTCTCGGGCTTAGCTTAAATGATCGGTTAGGTGTTTTTTTCACATTCCACAACGTGAGCGGGAGGTGTGAGGCATTCGGTTTCGGTGTTAAAGACTACGCAATGTGACCTTGCCACCCAAACAGAATTGTTCTCGAATACACCGCCCTTCTCGGAGGAGGTTTTCCTAAATGGCATTTATCCCAACGGGTTTGGCCGCAGGTTTTCCCTCTCTCCACGGGCATAACCCCGGGCGAATGCGAGAAGGTGGGGTAAAGAGGGGGTAAAATTGGAAATGGAATAAAGGTGTAGGGGATACGTAAAAACCTGTAAAAAGGTGTACGTGGAAACTACCAAAATAATATACGATGTGAAATTTTAATAAGAATCAATAACAAAAACGGAAAAATGCATTTTGCTATGGTGTTACGTGACGAAGAGCGACTGAGTACTTCAGAAATTATTAATAATCTAAAAACGAATTTATTAAATTTGAAAAATATTATATTAAAAAAAAAATTACGTTCAATAAGTATCGCGAAGAGCGAATTTATTGAAAACGTTTCATGGAACGAAATATTGAAACAAATAAGTATAACTCTACGAAAAATTAATGTAAAAATAATTATTTGTTTAGGATTCATAAAATGTGTGGAAGAGAGTAATAGGGAAAATATTATTCGCGAAATGCACGAGTCTGCTTGTGCAGGGCATAAAGGGGTAACAAAAACCTATAAACGTATAAAACAACGTTTTTATTGGCCAGATATTAAGAATGACGTACAAAACTACATTAGACATTGTTTAACTTGCCAACTAAAAAAATTGGTTCGTGTTAAAACTAAACAACGTATGATAATAACCGATACTCCGTATTCGGCTATGGAATCCATATCGGTCGATCTTGTGGAACCATTTCCCAGATCTCGAAATAATAACAATAATATATTAACCATTCAATGTAACCTTTCAAAATACTGTATGGCGATACCCATACCAGACGCGACCGCGGCAACGATCGCCGAAGCGTTAGTCCGTCGACACTTTTCAATTTTTAGCGCTCCATTGTTAATTATCTCCGACCAAGGTACCTCATTTTTAAGTAGTCTGATGAGAGAAGTAGCGAAAATTTTTAAGATTAAACAAGTTAAAACCACGGCTTATCACCCTCAGTCCAACTCCGTTGAGCGTTTTCATAGCAGCTTAGCAGATTATTTAAAAACAATGATAGAAAGAAAAGACGCATGGGTTGAGTTATGCGAATTAGCCGCGTTTTTGTATAATACGTCGGTACATGAGGGTAATCTCTACACACCTTTTGAAATTGTTTTGGCACGAAAAGCGCGACTACCATCAAACGAACCTTTAGACCCACGAGAACGAGTTCCAACGTATGATGATTACATTATAAATTTACGACAACGTTTAAACGAAATACAGGGAATCGTGCGAGAAAAATTAATAGCTTCTAAACATAGGTCGAAATTCTATTACGACAGGAAAGCTAATCATCAAGAATTTCAGACAGGGGATAATATCTGGTTATTAAAAGGAGGGAAGAAATACAAACTAGGCGATCAATATACTGGACCACATCGGATTTTAGAAATAGTTAATAAGAAGGGAAATGTAAAAATAGAGCTAGCTCATAATAAAACGAAAATAGTGCATGTTAATAGGTTAAGATATTCATATATGGAGACTTTCTAGTGCCTAAACATAGGTATATAATATATGATCGCCCCAATGCGCTTGAAAATATGTATACGCATATATATATATATGTATGTATATATATATATATATATATATGTATATATATATATATATATTTTACAGTTCTAAAAGGTTGTTAATAGAATAATATTTATTATCTTGTAATCACAATTGGCATACATTCAACTTAAAATGAAATTATTTCAATTTATCTGACTTTATACAAAAAAAAACGATGTAAAAATAATATGTATATATCTAAATTAACGACGAAAATAAACTACCAGGAAATAATATTTTTTATTATACAGAAAGATCATTACACGAAAAGCATATATTCACTTAAATTAAATATATACGCAATTATTAAATTAGAAACGAATAAGGCAAATAACAAAAAAATAAGGTCTTTTTCTCTTTACTCTACTCGCCTAAGATAACAATGACGTTAATGTACAAAGGAAAGTAAGGAAAAGGTTTAAATGTTCAATGTCAGTTAAGCTTAGTCAAATTTAAATTTAACTGCTATAAAAAAAAAAAGATTTACAATCAAATAGAATCATTGGAGTCTAACATACCACTAAACCTAAAACCTATATCCTATCCTTTCTAAGGAGTGCTTAGTTGCACCCTTTCCTCCTCCTTGCGGTAAAAGCTCCAGCAACACCGTCACTTATCCTTCCTAAGGAGTGCTTAATTGCACCCTTTCCTCCTCGTTGCGGTAAAAGCTCCAGCAACACCGTCACTTAACCTTCCTAAGGAGTGCTTAATTGCACCCTTTCCTCCTCGTTGCGGTAAAAGCTCCAGCAACACGGTTACTTATCCTTCCTAAGGAGTGCTTAATTGCACCCTTTCCTCCTCGTTGCGGTAAAAGCTCCAGCAACACGGTTACTTATCCTTCCTAAGAAGTGCTTAATTGCACCCTTTCCTCCTCGTTGCGATAAATGCTCCAGCAACGCGGTCACTTATCCTTCCTACATACCGTTCAAAATGTAAACCTATATAAATAATTACGACTGAACTTACCTTGACTCTAGTAATTCTGTTGATTAGTCATATTTTCTTACTGGACGCGCAGGTATAAATATATAAGGAGAGTTTGGCATAATAGAAAAAAATAATCTAACACTAGGCTCAATGGACATAGGAGAATCTGTACAACAAAATTATGATTGCAAAGAAACGAAAAGAGGAGGGAAAAGAAAGATTTGTAAAATTAATAAAAAAAAAAGTTGAAAACTTCATTAATTAAAGTAATTAAGTAAAGTAAACTTACCAATAGTATCAATACACATGTCGGATCAAATCATCGATTCAAATTCAAAGTATGAGAATATTTCTAATATTGATGTTAATAAAAAAATGCAGCAAATTTGATTAATTAGTTAATTTTGTTGATAAGGTTCAAAATTAAACTATTAATAAAAACAATAATAATTAAAATTGTACAATTTAGTATTTATGCCAATGTAGTTCATACTAGTGTTCAATCTAATACTTTGATCATAAATACAGATTTAATCAAACAATGTATATAAAAGAAAAAGGTTTAAAAAAATAAAACAACACTTATTTTTATACGACTAATTCCATATGATTATTCAATTTTTATATAGAACTAATAATATAAAACCTAAGACAGGCACATTAGAAGATTTTCCCCTTATTTATAAACAATAAGTATGCTAATTGTTGCGAATGGTATAAAAAAAACGTACATAACAAATAAATTTTAAAATTTTATAAAACGATATACAATAATAATTGATACAGATAAATAATACTTTTTGCATGTTTATATTACTAATATAACAATGTGTAAAAAAAAGAAATACAAAAATAATATAATTAGTAGTACAATTCTGGTGTATTTATTTAATTATTATTCGAAATTAATTTTTTTCATTTGGTACTAACAAGTAAACAAATTCAAACAATTTTCCTTTATTTACTTGAACATAACAAATAAGTTTCTACAGTTGTTAATTTAAATAAAATCAAGAAAATGACGAATATTTAAACAATTCCTCAAAAACTAAAAATAAAAAGGGTGTAAATTAGTCATTTTAACGTGAAGCAAAATGGAATTAAGCGAATAAAAACGAACGTTGCTGCCATAATTCTATGATGTGCAAGCATCGGGCTGTTCCGTAACTGCTTAGGTTATTCCGTCGTATCGTTTATTCAGTGTAGTCTACTCTTCCTCTCAAAATATAGGAGGATGGTTCTACATGGGCCTACTTAGCCTACTCAATTTTCGCACTGTCACTTATGTATTGCTCATTTTATTTTTTTTCATTTGTATCATTGTATCTTTTTCTTATGAAACTAAATTAACTATTTCTCAATTATATATGATATTATATTAAAAGTGAATCTTTGTTTATAATGGCTGAAAAGAAAATTCTAAAAAAAAAGTCAAAAAATTATGTGTTCGTTTTATTTTGGGGGGGAGGGGGAGCGAAGAAAATCAAATTTTCTTCACTCCTAGTCCTTTTATAAAAATATGTATAGATATATTGTAAAGATAGGATGTACTAACATTGTTCACAATGAAGGGAGAATCTATATTGCATAAGAACAAGAAATTTTTTTTTCTTCTCTTCAACAATTCGTAATAGTAGAATTATTAATTGAATAAATGTAAAAAAAAAGGAAACTAATATCTAACTCTTTTCTTTGACTTTTTAGAAAATATATATGTAAGCATACAAATATTATAGAAGAAAATTGAAAATTTTGTAAAAAAAATGTGGCTACGAGAATAAAAAATACTAGTAACATATATTTTTAACATGACTTGATGTATACTAAAAATTAAGGGTACAAACTAAAGATAAATAAATTTTTTTGTTAACTATAGAAAACATATTTAATAATCATTATACAATTTTTCGGAATATCTATAATAAATTGTAATAATAAAACTTTTTTTATTACGTATCTATTTGTATAGGTGAATTATATCAATACTGTTAAACTGTTTGAAATAATGTACTCGAAGTATGTAACATAATAACAAACGAAGTTGAACTACGAAATAAATAATTGTAATATGGTTTATAAAGTTCACCATAAGAAATAAAGAAAAATTAATCGAAATAATGTTTATAATTTAACATTAAGTATGATATCTTATGTTAAGAGAAATAATAATATAATAATAATATTGATCAACGACGAGGGCGTCGTTTTTAAAAAGGGGGGGAGTTGTCGCGTCCCGACGAAAATTATATTATTATTTTTCGTAAAAAGTACTGCGTAGTTTAGAATAAAAATACGGCGTAGAAGACGAACAAAATAAGGTTGATAAAGAATGATTCTAAGTAAATGCAGCAGTATAAAATATAATTTGTAGAGCTAAGGAACAGATAATTTTACGAGTGTTTCAAACGAAAAAGAGACTGATAAGTAGAGTTGAAGATATTATGCAAAGCCAATACGCATATAAGCGGGATCGCCGATAGTGCGAGATCGAAACGAAGGGTTACGCAAGAGTTTTTTTGTACTGTACTATAAAATCAATGCTCGGAGAAGAGCCGGCAATGGGAAACATCGACTAGAAAATTCGAGCATTAGAAGAAAGTAATAAATTAAGCCGTTCTTTGGGTAACGTCGCAGTAATAAAAGGGGACAGCAAATTCTCCGAATTAACTACGAAGCGATACAGAAAATGCACGGGAAAAACGTTACAAACAACTTTTGTTTAAATTAATCTTTAGAACTTATCTACCCTGGTTACAATTCTTAATCTTAAAATCTCGACGAGATAGAACACCCGGACATATTGAATATAAAAAAAAGGCGACCACGCCACAATTGATTTTAATCTAACACCTGTCAAAAGTTCACATTTTTTGCGAGCTTTCGAATGGCTTGGATTAGCTTATTGGCCAAGACCGCTGTTGTAAGTTATGCCTCATAAACCTCATAAAATCACTAATTTTCACGTATTTTAGGACATAACTTACACCAGCGGTGTAATATATAATATATATATGGGAGATTCCATGTAAAGTGATCCAGTTAAAAAATCGAATTTTGTTTTAATGTATGGAATCAGTAAAAAACTACTTGAATAGAGTGTAGCTAAATTTGTAGACCTGAATTTCAATTAGTACCAGAGTTGTAGCCAATCAAAAAAATCGAATTTTTTGGAAAAATTGACTTTTTGGCCATGTTTATCACTTAATAACTTAAAATCTAACAATTTTTTCTTATATGAGAGATTCCACAGAACTTTTGACTTTCTTGTTACTTTCACTTTTCAATGCTATTTGATGATTTTCATCATATTAAAAAATCATTCCTTGTAGAAAAAAGTCACAAAGTATACTAACCGTTATTTATTATATTAATAATATATAATTGATGGAATTGCGATCGGCCCTTGTCGATTTCCCCCCACCACCTTAAGAAAATAGAAGAGCGCGGTGTCCGTCGAAGGACTCACTCTCTGCTCGGCTGCCGATCCGTGCAGGTTATATTCGGTGACCCCGCGAACCGCTTTGTATTTTGTAGTTATATTGTTTTATATTAAACTGGGTGAAGTGTAAGAGAAGTGTTGTTTTGATTGCTGCCACTACCTAGTCCTCCATCAGGTTATCGGCCCACCACCGCTTTCTTGTGCGCGGGGACCTTGGAGAGGTTGTTTTTTTTTTTTTTTTTTGTTTTGTCTTGGTAAGAGACGGACGGTGCAAGGATGTCGGAACAAGGAGAGAAAGCGTCGAGCAGCATCACCAAGGGTAGGTGAAAATATTAATAAAAATAAAGTGAAAATAAAGTAAAAATCGATTTGAGAGCGACGCGGTGATTTTTGTTTTACTTATAACGATATCGTTGTGCGATGCGATCCTGAAAAGACGCGGTATGTAAATTCACCGGCCGGTATTACTTTTAATAATTATCATTTGATTAGTGAACAGATTATTAATCTACTATTAACGGGATGAGAAAAGTGTGATGAGAAAAGTGTAAAGAGAAAAATGTGTTGAGAGAACAGAAAAATGTTCATAGACGTGTTTGTCTTTTCATAAAAATTCGCCGAACAAGACATTCGAAAGGTCAGAGCGCGGCATTTGTTTATACCGGGTATTGCATGCGGCGGGAACACGTGAGCGACGTAGCGAGTGCGAGAGAGAAGGAGAGCGAGAGTGCGAGTGAGAAGGGGAGCGCGAGTGCGAGAGAGAAGGAGAGCGAGAGTGCGAGTGAGAAGGGGAGCGCGAGTGCGAGAGAAAAGGAGAGCGAGAGTGCGAGTGAGAGGGAGAGCGCGAAGCGGGAGCGGCCGAACGAGCTCGGGAACACTCGAGAAGGAGAGAGAAGGGCGAGTACGGGAGAAGCGCGAGTTCGGGCGCGCGCGAAGTGGGAAAGAGAACGGAGAGGCGTACGTATGTAGTAAGGAAACGAGCGAGACTAGGTGAGCGCGGAGCGGGGCGTTCTTTAGGCAAAGAAGCGCGAAGTAGGATAGACGTAAGGCTAGGTAGGCAGGATCTTGCGCGCAAAATTCATATCAGCTGTTCTTTTTTTTTTCTTTCTTTTCTCGTACCGCATGTGATACAAGACCGGTCCAACAAATGACTAAGCGACTTTAAGAGAATATTAAATTAAAGTTAACGTTAACAAAGTGATGCGCTTCTTAAAAATTGAGAGTTGACACGTGTAATTAATTGCAGATGAACTAACTCTGCTACTGTTCTTACGAACACAGTATGAGTTATTAAAGTTTGAGAAGAGGTTTCCCGGGCAAAAGGTTGGTCTAGACCTTCTAGAGAACAAAATAATTTTTACAACAGAATCCGGATTCACATGTACCTTAGGTACGTAATAATAATTATTAAAATGTTTTTAAAAGTTACATTCATCGGCACAGCTGGTCTGCTGATGTGCTGCAGGCGTCGTACGTTCTCGCAGTGCATTAGTGGGGATGTGGTTGATTGCACTTTGTGTTCAAGTGCTAGTTGGCTACATTCGCTGATGGTTTAACAGCTTTGTGTTCAAGAGGTTGAACCATCAGCTGATTGCAATACATGTTTTCAGATATGGATCACCTATCGGGAGATCAGATTCGAGTGGTATCTGAGGCAATCAAGGCTAGGCGCGATAAAGGGGAAGTACTGACCATCCCGGTGAAAAACCAGCTAATTACTTATCCCTCTACCGAACTAGGCAATTTAGGAAATTCTGAAACAATTAAGTGGGATTTGAATGATGCGATAGAGATGGGTATTACAAGCGATGAGTTAAACGATGACGCGTTTGAGGTCGACCTGAGAGACGTGGACGTGAAGGGTGAAGAGATGAGCAGAGATATTGAATGCGAAACGGACTCTGAGATGAGCGATAAACGAGATTCGATAATAAACGAGAAGCGAAATTTCAGAGAAGCGAATGTGTTGAATAAAAATGCGCCGTTGATTATTGCTGATGAAAAATGTAACATAAGCATGCGAATTGAAAACAAAACTAAATTGCCTAACAGTAAAAGAGATGATTTTTCAGATGAGATGGGAATTGTGATGGACCGAGTCACACAAGTTATTGAAGAAAAATTGCAACCTGTTGAAAATCTCATGAGCCGGGTAGACAGTGCAGTCAGGGACATACATGTTTTCTTTGATTCAATGACGGGACGTGATATATCCCAACAGAACCATCTGAGAGAGAATATTGATGAGATGCGTAACCTCAACGATGAGATGCGACGAATGTGTTCGGAGATGAAAGGATGCATTCGCGAAGGACGAGAGGTGTTGAGGGAAATGAAAGAGGTAAGAGATGAGTTTTATGATAATAATGAAAAAGATTTTGAAGAAATTGCACATAATTCGACGGAAAATTCGGGTTATGACGTTATATCGAAAGCGGATATAATAAAATATATGATTCCAGGTCCGATCGGGAGGGAGTGATGGAATTGCGATCGGCCCTTGTCGATTTCCCCCCACCACCTTAAGAAAATAGAAGAGCGCGGTGTCCGTCGAAGGACTCACTCTCTGCTCGGCTGCCGATCCGTGCAGGTTATATTCGGTGACCCCGCGAACCGCTTTGTATTTTGTAGTTATATTGTTTTATATTAAACTGGGTGAAGTGTAAGAGAAGTGTTGTTTTGATTGCTGCCACTACCTAGTCCTCCATCAATAATATATTACTTAAAAAAATTATAATTTATCGCATTTTAATTAATTCTTTGTGTTACTCACTCTACTTTTTTGCTTTATTAGGTTTATATAAAAAAAAACTTTTATTAAAAATGGTTTGGATAATTTTTTATATAATCTTCACATATCACAGAATATAATGTAAAAGTTTTAGAGGTGTGCTTCAACCTACATAGATTAATTTATTTTATGAATATCCGTAACCACTATTTAAAAAAAACTAATTTATTTTACTTTTAGCTCTTAAAAAAAAAATAAATTATTCTCATAAATTTTCTTCATGGAAAATGACACTTATTGAGCAGACAAATAAAATCGCGTTTGGTTTGTAAGTGTGCTACTTACAGAAAAAAAATTGTACCCTCGCAAAGTTGGGTACACGTATGCGCCCCCCATTGAAAAAAATCGTACTTTTCGTCAGCACATCGATAGTATGTTATCAATGGTTATAAAAGTAATTGCTCTTTTTTATTAACCATTTAAAAAACATGTTTTAAAATACTTTACATAAAATTCTTCTTTGTTTGCCTGAACGAACTTACGAAAAATGTAACAAAATGAAATTATTACTTTCCGAGAAAATAAGGTATTTAACATCTTATAGTAAATATTTGTAATTGTAATACTTAAACACAAATACACACACATTAATGGAACTTAAATTAAAGGTAGGAATTATAATTCAAAAAATCTTTGTATTAGTTACAATGTTTGTATATATTATATATTTTGTTACATTTCTTTTGTTTGAAATATTATTAATTGCTCAAAATAAAATTTTATTATAATGATATTTTTGTGTTACAAAATTTTTATTTCCAACACATATTATGCTACATATTTTATCAACTTTTTTAACATTTTACCTTAAATTTGAAAGAAAAATGTAAAATTTTATTTTTTTGATGAAAAGTAGTATGTTTTACATTAAAATAATTGTTTTTGATTTTTTACAAAAAAATTTTTTAAAAAAATGAGGGGCCCCATGTTACATATACTTACTAAATTGTAGTATTTTAGTTAACTTATTAAAATTTTGGATTATTTTAAACGGTTATAAATAGAACTTCACCTCCTAAAATTAATTTATTTAATGACGAACGATCATCGCCAAAAGTTCTATGTCAATAATATCTTGTACTTTTAGAGTAATAAAACTTTCTTCTTAATTAAATTAATTTTTGTATTAGTTTTAAATAATTATTTATAACATTTTAGCGGTATATAAATAAAAACCCGTTTCTTCCATTTCTCCCGTAATTCGTAATTTTCACCCTCTTTCAAAATTTGCGTTAATTAATCCATAATTATATCCAATTTATTTTTCCCTTTAGTTACAGACCCCATATATTTATTTTAATTATTATAAACAAAGGCATTCCTTAAATAACCTTTTGTTTCTAATAAATACATACTTGTTTATTTAAAATATTGTTTTATATAAATATACGTAATCTACTCACTTATATATCCATACAATTTTTAAATTTTGATTTAAATAATATTTAAATTAAATGCTACTAAATTATTTATTTTGGAACAACTTTTCAAATGTAATTCGTATTTTATATTGCCACTGTTAAAATTTGAATTTTCTTTTGCCATTACTGTTTATAATAGAATTATCTTAAAAACGCAATAATTAATGTATTTAATTTTTAACCCAATTGTATATATCATATGGATATTTGGAAAAGTGTATGTTATACTTGATTAATATTTATTTTATCTTCGAAAAATTGTGCATTTTTTTTAAAAAACATTAGAATAAATTTTAGGTCCGTTTTTAGTTTATGAGTTTTATCAAGAATAAGTAAACTAATAGATCTATTCTTTCAAGTTGTAATCACAAAAAAAAAATTTAAGTGTTAAAAATAATTTGCCTAAGAGTTATACCACCATGATAAATGGAAAGTTTTCAATTTTTTAGAAAAATTACTATATTTAAAAGCCATTTATCTCAAAATCTATTGATTTTTTTGAAAAAAACATAATAAACAACTCATAAATATGATGAGCGCTCTCCATGGTAATTAGTAGGAATTTGTCGATCTGACGGAGGCGAAGGAAAAGAAAAAAAAACACAAAAAGTTTTTCTTCCAAGCGACGTTTCGTTGGCTTGGTCTGCCAACCTCTTCAGGCTATTTTTTATTGATAACACACAAATAACAAATTAACAGAACGCAGTCCATGATGATTTGGAAAATGATTGCTTAAATAAATTATTGAACGAACATAATTGCAAACCACTTTTTTATTTTAGATACGTTGATGATACTATCTTGTGTGTTAAGAAAGAACATGTAAATTTAGTTATAAATATTTTTAATTCATATAATAAAAATTTACAATTTACTTCAGAATTAGAAATAAACCAAAAAATCAATTTTCTTGACATTACCTTAATTAGAGAAAATGATCGTATTATAACAAATTGGTACCAAAAACCCATAGCTTCTGGTCGATTGATTAATTATTTTTCAAATCATCCAACTCAACAAAAAAAGAATGTTATTTATAATTTAGTAGACAGAGCTTTTTTATTATCAGATGTACGATATCATACAACTAATTTAAATATTGTAAAAAATCTACTTATCGACAATGACTACAATATCAAATTTATTAAACAAAATATTCACTTCCGTCTAAATAAGTTAAAATTTAAAAAAAATATTCAATCTACTTCCAGAATTAAACGTCTTGCCTATTTACCATTACCTTTTTCTCAGAATTTTGATAAATTATCTCGCATATTAAGGTCTGTTAATATTCAAACTCTACCATTAGTTCAAAAAAGTTTGAATTCTATTATTAAACTGGGTAAAGATGGTACAAAAAAGTTTGAACAGATGAATGTTGTTTATAAATTAAATTGTAAAGACTGTCCTGCATCTTACGTTGGTGAAACTAAACGTTTACTAAAAACGAGGATTAATGAACACAAAAAGAATAACAATACTGATTCAGTTATTAATCAACATATGTTTTTAAATAAACATGAATTTGATTGGGATGGTGTAAAAATTGTCGATAGGGAGATCAATTATAAAAAGCGTCTTATTTCGGAAATGTTACACATTAAACTTGATGTTAATAATATTAATAAGAAAGACGATATTAGATTTTTAAATAGCTCTTATTTCCCAGTTCTCAGAAATTTAAATGCCTGATTTGACAGTTGTACAATGTTTACGTTACACTACCTTTAGCGATATATATATAAATACACCGAGTTTTGCTTATGTTGACTGTTTATCTAACCGCTTGACGAATCGGTTATCCGATTATAAAAAAAGGTATTTTTTTATATCTAAGTTTTTCAATATTGTTTGTGCGTTCTGTTAATTTGTTATTTGTGTGTTATCAATAAAAAATAGCCTGAAGAGGTTGGCAGACCAAGCCAACGAAACGTCGCTTGGAAGAAAAACTTTTTGTGTTTTTTTTTCTTTTCCTTCGCCTCCGTCAGATCGACAAATTCCTACTAATAATAAACAACTTTTGTTCAAAATAATCTTTAGAACTTATCGACCTGGGTTACAATTGTTAATTTTAAAATCTCGAAGAGATAGAAGTATAGAACGCCCAGAAATATTGAATACAGACACGCACACACACACACACACACACACTCACACACACACACACACACACACACACACACACACACACACACACTCGCACACACACACACGCACAGATCATACATACACGCGCACACATAGACATGCTATGTTGTTACCAGCTATGTTGTTACCAAGTTGAAATAATCAATATTTCCTTTTTTTAAATAAATTGAACGAAAAAGAAATGAAAATTTAATTATTTAACTTGCTAACAAGTCTAAACAATTAAATTTATACACCGAATTATTTTACTCAAACACACCAAAAAAAAAAAAAAAATTATAACCAATTATTTAACTAACAAACAAGTCTAAATAATTGGTAAAAATGTGTTGAGATATAATATAACACAAGAAGAGAAAAGAAAGTTTTTTTTACATTTATTAAAACTTCACGGCAAATAACGAATACAAAATATCGTGAGCAGTAACACTTAATAAATACAAAATATTAAATCAAATATTTACTGTAAGATAATTGCAACAAAAATAATTTTAATAATTTTACTCACACACGAGTTTAAAAAATTAATATTACAACTATTGTAACTTTGCGGCTGATTCACATGAAGTTACTTAATGCTAATTATTTAACTTGCAAACAAGTCTAAATAATTAACAATAGTTGTGAAAATATATTTTATACACACACAAAAAATTACATATATTATAAATATAGATAGTAATAAATAATACACATTTATTAGATTATATTACTTATAACGGTAAGCGAGTTACCGATCAGGTGAGTAACCGAAAAGAGTATCGAGATTGATGTGCGCGCAAGGAACGCGCGCGAGAATCGTGCGCAAGGGAGGTAACGAGAGAGTTCGCGCGCGATCGGCAACAACAACGTGTTGGTGTCCGAGATATACTGTTTTCTTACGGGATAAACGAGCGAAAGGACTGTTGTGCGTTGTGTGTGGGTGTGAGAAGCTTCTCCCCACTAACCTCCACGTCGACGAGTGCAGCAGCACCTCTCATAGGCAGTGAGAAAAGAGGTACGGTGTGTCCAACCTTCTCGACCGTTGGAGAGAGAGAGAGAGATACACGAGTACGAGCTCTCTCAGTGGCACAGCTTTTTCCCCGCCAAAGCGAGATAATCAGATACGCGGTAAGTGGTGCACCACGTTTAGACCCGCGTGTCTAATTAATATTTTTGCGTCCCGATTTACCTGGTACGGTCCAGGAGAGGAAGCGTTTCTCCTTTTCCCCCTCTCGTGACAATACCCGCACGGATAGAAAGGTCGGTGGTTCGCGGGAGCCACTTCACGAGAGAAGGCGCGCGGGACGTAGGAAGCTTCTACGTCAAAGCTCTCTACGTCAGAGATACATACGTCACACGGTGTGACGTATGCCATCAGGTTAAGCAGCCGATCATATCCGGATCGGTTGCTCGTAATCTACTGTTAAATAGATTTTAACTGATTCTTTTCGCGCTGACCTCGGGGGTAGTAATCGGTACGACTCCCCGTAAATTGTTAAAGTTCATTTGTTCTTAATTTATTAATATTTAATTGTTAATTTAATAAATTGACTCGGCGAGACAATCTTTCTCGCCGATTAACGAATAATATCGATTGTTGATAGTATTTTACCGGTTAACGTCCTATCCTACGAATACCGCCCTCTCCGGTGTTTATCCTAGCTGGCAATTTTGGGGCATAGGGCCCAACACACGGTATATAAGTCAAACGAGGTGTTTGACGTTGTTAACGGCATTGCACGGGAATCAAAGGGATTCCTGACCGCATCCTGGGACTGCACACTTAAGGTTGGTAAGTTGAGACAGATTGGGCCTAACCGTGGGCCTTACATATCCCCAGTACCCACCCCGTTACATACTATATAATAATATATAATAATATATAATAATATATGCGTGGGTCTGGGGGACGTCTCACGAGGAAAGATTATACCGAGGTTTGTCCGGTGTGTAATAAGATTACACACTCTCACTGTTTTGATGTTCCGTCGGGCTCTTCCAAGCACCGCTGTTGCGAGATGGCAAAAGCTATTAGTCGTGGCTTCCACTGACGTGAGGGCGCCACCGCCTGGATTGCCGCGACAAGTTAAGGAGATCTGCGCTACCGAGCCATCTGCCACGCCCAAACCGACTCCTTCCAGTGTCAAGCGCGTAGCCTCGCCTCCGTCGCCATCATTGTCGCACGTTGCTAAGCAACCTCGCGGTGCCACGCCCACTGAGTGTCACTCCGGCCTACCCGCGCAGTCGATCGGTGCCGTTGATATGGCCGCGCTCTTTACTGAATTCGCGAGCCGTTTAGAGTCGAAATTGGAAAATTCGGTCTCGCGCATCGAGTCATCGGTACAAGGATTGGCTAACGAGATTCGGGAACTTAATTCCCGTGTTTCACTATTGGAGGCTGAGACTGATGAAAGGTTTACGGGTGTTTCGAGTCGTCTGGGAGCTCTGGAGGACGCGAATGTTGACATTCACGGGCGAATCGAAGAGGTTAAAAATATTTGCTTGGGGAATACCACGATGCCGGTAAACGATACCTGCGAAATACTGTTGCTCGGTATTCCGGTTAATTTGGAAATTTCGGAGGGAGAGGCCGTTGAAAAGGTATTGTCAACTATTAAACTCTCCCGGGCCAACTCGCACATCATAGACACCAGACCTTGGCTCGCTCGAAAAGGAGCTAATAATTAGATCCAGCACGCGACAACATCGTCAACCATTGCTTTAAGTAGTAACAACGCCAGTAACGGTATCGTGGTAAGGTTTTCCTCTCCCTCTATCAGGGATCTTATCCTTGAGCGAGTGCGTCTCTTAAAAGGCGTTACGGCGGACTCTCTCTTCGATGCGGGTGGTACGAGCTCAATATTTTTACGTGCGTTATGGCCCAAGCAACTACACGTTTTATTATTTAAGGCTATTCGTCGCTCTTCTGACTTGGGTTATGCGAGGCCTATAGTCAAGAATCTTAATGTATATATGCGTAAAACCAAGGGAGGGCAGCTTCTTCCCATACATTCAGAATCTGACATCCTTAGTATCTCGTCCTCTAATTCTACATCGTCGAAATGAGTGTCGGCTGGCCAGGCACCATCTCTCACTAACACTACATTCTCCATCTTTCATGTTAACATCAACCGACTAAAAACTCATTTCTCATCCGTTGAATCATTAATTGCACCTTAAAATCACGATAGCATTTCCTTTTCCGAAACTTTTCTTAAGGATTACGACTCCTCCGATATGCTGGGCCTTCCAAACTACACATTATGTAGATTAGATCGAGTTGGAAAGAAGGGGAGGGTGGGGGGTGTTGCGGCTTACATTAGGAGTAACGTTGATGTTAAGTTAGTCGCACACTCGGATCCTGTTTTTTCCAACTCTCCAGAGTTTATGATTTTTCAAATTTATGGTTGCTCCAATTTTATGGAGGCCCACAGCGGCATACCCATTCGAATTTTTTAACACAGTAACAAAGTTCTTACATACATGCGATCAAGTGGTAATCACCGGAGACTTTAACATCAATATGGGCAAAAAGGATGGGTCGTCCGCCATGTTGGAGTCCTACTTGGAGTCATTAGACCTCTCTTTAATTGAATCCGACCCTACTCATCATACTTACGCAGCTAATATTTTATCCCACACATGGCTCGATTTATTTAATGTTCGAAATCCTCCGCCAGTTTACAAGTATACGAAATCACTCGTGCCCTTTGGCAGGGCATGACTTCATCATTCTCGAACTAGATTTTAGTAAACCTTTGCCGCAATCAAAAAGGTTCTGGTCGCGCAACCTTGCGTTGATCGATCCGTCGAAGCCGGCTGCACTGTTTTCGAGTACTTTTGATCGAGCTTTATCTCATCTTAACACCACTATTATGTCATCTTATCGATCATCTACTTATTTGTCGCATACCTCGCCTGGCCGCACAATCTTTCCTTCTCCTTCTCCTTCAATCTCTCCGTTTCAGTCTAATTTGCTGTCACTCTCTTCGTCGCCCATCATTATCAATGACCTCCTCTCCAATCTTGTCACTTCTATTCTATTTACATTTGACTCCCTAGCACCAGCAAAGCTCACTACCATTAAATGCTCTAATAAATCATGGATCACTCCACTCATTAGGCAAAACATTAAGGCTCGTAACATGGCTTACAAGAGGTACTTGACCACGGGCCTGAGCTCTGACTACCACATTTACAAGGACCTTCGTAGTCTGGTTAAAAACTCTCTAGACTGGAGTAAATTTACTTTTTATAACCACAAAATCAAGTCTGCAGTCAATTCCTCAGGTCTGTGGAGAGAGCTCAGGAACATGGGTCTTGTGGCTAAACCATCTCAGTCACCTCTTAGTTTGTTTTCACTCGATCATCTTAATAATCATTACGCCTCCATATCATATTCACCCTCTCGTTTCACTTTGGCTCATCTTCAATCACTCATCGCATCTCAGGACTTTTTACCCTCTAATTATCCTTCAACTTTCTTCAGTTCCGCTCCTGTCACGCCTCATAAGGTACTTTCCACCATATCCAGGGCTTTCTCTAAAGTCATAGGCTAAGACGGGATCTCTGTTCCCATGCTAAAATGCTTGGCACCTCAGATAGCACCTCACCTGGCTGATCTATTTAATTCTTCTCTTTCAACAGGTTCCTTCCCGGAGCCCTGGACTAAATCCTTATGGATGAATGCTCCGAAGATTAGAATTGGAGACAACCTACTGAATTATGAATTGCAAGTCAAATCATTGGGCATCTGGATTACTCCTACCCTGGATTGGTCTCGTCAGGTTGCGTCAATCTCACAGCGCGTTCATGGAGTCCTTCACTCCTTGAAATTTTTCCGACGGGCACTCTCGCGCCAAAACCGGAAACATCTAGTCGAGGCGCTTGTTCTCCCATACTTTGATTATGCATGCGCAGTCTTTCATGACTTAGATGCGACCAAGAATCTGAGACTCCAACGTCTCTTGAATGCGTGTGTTTGCTTTGTGTGGGGGAACATACCCTGGCGCGAGCACGTGACGCCATATCGTCTCAAGTTGGGATGGCTTTCGGTTGAGCTCAGGAGATTCCTTTTCATTGGCTGTAGCGCATATAATATCATTTCTCACAATTAAACCTTATAAAGACGTCAAACATTCGAAAACCGGATACATGCCTATTTGTTATCTTATCTTTCTTATCTTATCTTATCTTCTAATCTAACATTATATTAAAGTACAAATCTACGTCCGGGCGTCCGTCCGTCCGTCCGTCCGTCCGTCCGTCTGTCCGGGCAAGTGTTCCCTTGATCCCCAAGGATTACTTTTACGTTTTGGGACCGTTAGTATTATATATATTAGCCTTATAATTTTTGGGACTTAATATTTTTGGGACTCAAAATTTTGGGCCTTAAGAATTTTAGTCTTAGATTTTGCCGTAAAAACTTATGTGACTACATTTTGGGGCTTAAAAATTTTAGTCTTAGATTTTGCCGTTAAAACTTTTGGGACTTAATATTTTTGGGACTCAATATTTTTGGTCTTAAAAATTTTAGTCTTTGATTTTTCTGTTGAAACTTTTGGGACTTAATATTTTTGAGACTTAACTTAGCACCTCACCTGGCTGATCTATTTAATTCTTCTCTTTCAACAGGTTCCTTCCCGGAGCCCTGGACTAAATCCTTACTTTTTCCACTGGCTAAGTCGAACAGGGTAATCTCGCCGTCTGATACCAGGTCCATTGCTAAGCTCTGCGAAATCTCCAAAATTTTAGAGAAGCTAGTTCATGAACAACTTACTGAATATATTAATTCCAATAACTTAATTATTGAAAGATAAGCGGGCTTTCGCCGGGGGCACAGTACCCAGACGGCACTAATTGGTGTATTGGATGATGTTAGGAGAGCGATTGACAAGCGCATGATTACCATCCTCATCCTGTTCGACTTTTCCAAGGCGTTCGATTCGGTGCCGCATGATATTATGCTCCGTAAACTGCGTTCTCTGGGGTGCTCGGATACGGTTTTAATCTGGTTCTTTCACTACCTTGTAGGCCGTTCTCAGGCAGTGGTGGATGAACTAGGGAATGCCTCGGCCTGGCTTGACACATCCAGGGGGATTTCACAGGGCAGTGTCCTGGGCCCTCTTTTGTTTTCAATTTTTATTAATGACCTGCCGAGCGTTTTAAAACTTTCTAACCACATGATTTTCGTGGATGACACCCAGATCTATCACTCTTTTTATCCGGCGGATCTCGCTCAGGGAGTCCAGAGAATTTCATAGGATGCCAACGCGGTGGATGAATGCTCCGAAGATTAGAATTGGAGACAACCTACTGAATTATGAATTGCAAGTCAAATCATTGGACATCTGGATTACTCCTACCCTGGATTGGTCTCGTCAGGTTGCGTCAATCTCACAGCGCGTTCATGGAGTCCTTCACTCCTTGAAATTTTTCCGACGGGCACTCTCGCGCCAAAACCGGAAACATCTAGTCGAGGCGCTTGTTCTCCCACACTTTGATTATGCATGCGCAGTCTTTCATGACTTAGATGCGACCAAGAATCTGAGACTCCAACGTCTCTTGAATGCGTGTGTTCGCTTTGTGTGGGGGAACATACCCTGGCGCGAGCACGTGACGCCATATCGTCTCAAGTTGGGATGGCTTTCGGTTGAGCTCAGGAGATTCCTTTTCATTGGCTGTAGCGCATATAATATCATTTCTCACAATTCCCCGTCCTACATTGCACGCCATTTCGTTGCACGTGATTCCTCATTTTTATCCCGCTCATCCTTTCGCCACTCTCCCTTGTCCCTTTTTTATCTCCCTCCTAGAACCGAAGTCCTAAACAACTCCTTCCTAATCACTGCCTCTCGTCTCATTAATCATCTACCTTTCACTAATTTTGACCCGCTCCTCTTCACTCCCTTTGAAGCTTCCCTACTGTCCTATCTCACTGAGCTTGACCGATAAGCCTGGAATTCGAGAGTATCAATTGAAGGCATATTGTGCCCTCCCTTGCCCTACTTATAAAATAATATTAAGTATTTTTCACTTGTAGTCATTCTTTTGTATTATGTATTTTTTTTGTATTTTGCGCCGACGTCTCCGTTTATTTTATTTTATTTTTATTTTAATTTCTTGACAATCGCCGTATTCGATTGGATTTTATATGCGCTTAGATTTTATTGTTTTTATTTTATTGTTTTTATTTCATTGTTTTTATTTTATCGTTATGTTAAATTATTTTGTATTTGCGAGTTAAATATTTATTTATTGTTATTTTGTTATTTTATTACTTTTTTCTTTTCTTCAACACGTTCTCATTTGTATTTTTAACTAATTTTATCTATATTTTATATTTTGTACCTGCGATTTGCTTTATCTAAAGTGTATACGGGGTTTTCCCCAAATTACCCAATAAAGAATTCAATCAATCAATCTGTCTCTCTCTTTCTTCCACTCGTCATCCATTAAAATCAATAAATTACCTCCCTCCTCGTACGGAGGCTTTAAATAAATCATTTATCATCACCTCATCCAAGATCATAAATGAACTCCCTCCACATGCATTCGAAAAATCATCCATCACCAAATTCAAAGATTCATTATTTCATCATTTGTTTGGACTCGACCAAACTCCCTGGGCCACCAGGATGCAATGTGAGGGAATAACCCCACCGCTGATCCCTCGCCTCGAATAAAATGTATTCATTGCGTATGTACGAACAAGTTCTACCATTGTTTTATTATTTTATTGTTACCTTATTTTGTTATATTTTTAAACTGATTATTTTTATTTTAATTTATTGTATTATTGTTATTTATTTTTATACTTATATTTTACATAAAGTGCGAAAGCGAATTAGTATTAAGCAAATTTATATATTATTGTTAAAACTACTTTTATTCTGCTGATTGTTTTTTAACATTGTAAGTGCCTGCGGGGTTTAAATCCCAAAGGCCAAATAATGCTTTTCAATCAATCAATCTCTCAACTCAACCCGCTCACGTTTCGCTGCGACACTGCTCGCACGCGAAAAGATGGCCGACTCTTATTTTAATTTAAAATCGGTGAGGACGAAACCGTTTGTCCTGTCACGGTCGCCATTTGTGACGACGTATTCGCGTCACCGGTAAAATTAATTATTTTATTAATTAAAATTAACCGTTGGGCCGCGTTGCCCAATACCGCGCACACAATTTATTTATTTATCGCGAACTACGGACTATCGCCAAGAACACGAGTTTGCTGAGATGAACTTTCTCTGCCGCGAATAGTTGTGACGATTTCCATCACAATATAAAATAACCTTTCCCTTGAGGCCTGCGATGGCTTGGTCGGTAAGGCGTCGGGCTCGTAATCTGGAGGTCCCAGGTTCGATTCCCGGCCCCGGCCGATTGATACAAGCACCACTGGCGAATGTATTTTCAACAAGTGCTTTCTTCACCAAGACATCGTATGACCTCCGTCGCTGATTTGCACCGGTTTGGGAGCATAAAAAGAGCGACTTTAAAATAATAAAAAAAAACCTTTCCCTTGTTTTAATGTAATGGATTTTTGTCTTGAATAAATTTGATAATTGCATCTTATTTTCATCGCGTTCATTCTTTTGAATCAGTGTCAGCGCGCCAGGGTGTCATTGTGAACATTTGTGACAAGAAGGCTTTCAAACTTGACTAAATTTACGCACTAAATTCAAATTTGTCCGCTGGTTAAGCAAATTTCTTTTGTCTGTGTTTATATCATAAAATCGCATGAGAGGAAATTCATGTTACTAGATGTACCTTGATTTAAATACTAATTTTATATATTATGTAATTATCCCTGTTGAAAAAACCTCATATAAAACTATGAAAAAAATTTTTTTATCGTACTTCATGTGGCTTTTGCACCCGGAGTTTGCGATAGAATGCTATACATTATTTAATAGGAATCGGAAAGAATATGCTTATAACTATAGGCTTCATAATGAACAACTCATAAAATGCGATATCGGAGTATATCGGGTACACATTTATATTTAAATACTTTGTTTTTATATTTACCGGGCATTATAAGGATTTGCCACTTTTCACGTACTTATATATCAAAGCTATTTCACTCTAAAGCTTATAGTATTTTATAATGAAAAACCCGAACATGAATGAATTATCTATAGTTCTATTTCAGGTAATACAAAATGATATATTCTTAACAAATGGATTTCTATCGGGATTTTAACAGTTACTGTCTTATAGAGAATACAAAAATATAAGGTTAACTAGGGTGTTTCACTATTACGCCAAGTAACGGCTATATGACCTTACCAGCATATTTCAATATTATATAACAACTTACCTGGTACCTTTATAGGGATTTATGACGATCGACGCATGAAATGGGCGGCTTGCCTAACGCATCGTACCTGGCTTTGCCAGTCGAAAAAGTAACCGCTATTGAATCGCTTATCGCATTTTATGAGGTATTGCTGTATTTACTATTTACAACGAATAGGCATGTATCTGGATTACAAATAATTAATGATTTTGCATGATTGCAATTTATCGTGTTGAATAGGAAATTTCACTATAAAGTCGAGCATTATTTATCCGAATCTACCGTTATATGCTAATATTGTCAAGCAACCTATGTGGTTCGTTTATAGGGTTTAATCAGTATTGTCACATAAATGAGCGGTTTAATTACAGGATCTTATCGGTTACGCCTCCCGTAGATGCAACCGCTATTGAATCGTTTATCGTATTTTATGAGGTATTGCTGTATTTTCTATTTACAACGAATAGACATGTATCTGGATTTTAAATGATTAATGATTTTTCCCCGCGTAAAAAAATTTAAGTTTATATGAACTTGATATAAACATTAGGTTTGGCTAAACTTGATATGGGGTTTAGTGTAAACTTAGTATAAACTTTATTTTATTTGTCAGTAATTGTAACAAAACCTTATAAAAACTTTTATCAATTTCAGATGAACTTTTGATACACTTTCGCCAAACTTGAACAGTCAGTTACACAAGTTCGGCTCAGTCTCGTTGGCCAACCCCATATCAAGTTTAGCCAAACCTAAAGTTTATATAAAGTTCATATAAACTTTAATTTTTTTACGCGGGTCATGATTGCAATTTATCGGGTTGAATAGGATATTTCACTATAAGGTGAGCATTATTTATCCGAATCCACCGGTATATTCTAATATTGTCAAGCAACCTATGTGGTTCGTTTATAGGGTTTAATCAGTATTGTCACATAAATGAGCAGTTTAGTATTACAATAAACACGGAATAGTCGATTACATTTTTGGCGCGAAATTTGTATTTCTCAAGTGGCTTTGTTACTAAGAACACATAGAAATATTGTACAATTGAAATATTTTTTCTAAAAATAGGTTAATATGTTTTCATATTAGAAAAATAATGAAGTATAAACTTTATTACAAGAGAATGCTAAATAAAGAATACATACTAATTCCGTAACAAATTCTGAATTATTTTCAATGTTAACATGAATCATCGAATCATATAAAAGATTAACAAAATTGGATTACTTTATTGAAAATTAAATTTAATATTTCTTTTTGGTTCAAAAGGAGGCGTTTTTATCGATTTTTAGTGAACTAACCATTTAATTTATTTAATTGGCGACGTTTCGATGGAAGTCCTCCATCCTCATCAGGCTATACCTTTATTGAAACAATCATTTGTTACACCAGCATTTTACAATTTTGCATATATATATCTAAATATAATTACTCACTATTTGGTCAAATTAATGCACATATGTGGCTTTTCTCATAATTTCCATAGTATCTCTAATGTGTCGCTCTATAATCAAAAGCAAAAGCAAGTAGCAAAACATTAGTGTTAAAATTTGCACAAAGATTGAGGTTATGTAACTTATTTTACCTTTCTTCTCTGAATCGTACTTATATAACATCATAGAATTTATTTAATAAATAAATAAATAAATAAATAAATAAATAAATAATTTAATAGAACACACAACACCAATTAAGCAAAAAGCAGTCAATATCAATAAAATTTATCAGAAAACAAAATTTGCTAGTCATTATCACAGATAGTTGGTAAAGCTATAATTCAAATTTTTGCGACCCGTCATTATACACTTGTAGTGTGTGTCAATTTGACCGTATTCATGACATAGACGTGTAGCAAAAATTTGAATATTAATAAATCCTATACGAAATGTAATATCATTAATTAACATCAAACTTAAGTCAATAATATTAAAAAAAATTCTTTTATAAATACCACTAAAAAAAAATAATTAATGAACACGTAACCATATAAATATTATTATTTGTACTTTAATATTTCTATAATTTAAAGTTATATTAACATTGATTCATTCATTATTGTCAATTACTGTTAAAAATTTTTTCTTAAAAATTAATAATAATTCAGTCTATATTTATTGCACTTTGTTAAAATATATTTACCATTTACAAATTAAAAATTAAATTTTGATTTTTTCCCAATTTCAAATTTATGCGCGTATTAATCAGTAATCGATTACAGCGCTGATTATAATACTTGTAATTAAATTTGAACTAATTGATCTACCATCTGTAGATAACTAGCATTATTTTTGAATTACGTTCAAGAAAGAAAGGAAATTATTACAATTTGGACCGTAATTTGAGTTGATTAACAATGTTATTGTAAAATTGGCTAAGATTTTTTGTATCATCTTTTACGTTAATGGTATTCTTCTCTAGTTTAATATGGGTCATCTCTGATATCAGTCTTTTACCCCAAATTTTTTCTCTATCTAACACGTCTACATCTTTAAAATTAAATGTATGGTCATATTTTGTTATATGGTCATTTATAACATATTGCACACCCGACTTTTTACTATTAGATTCGTGTTCTTTTATTCTACAATTTAATTGCCTTTTTGTCTCTCCTATATATGCTGCGTCACAATCATTACACTTAATTCTGTATACTACATTTGTTTCACAAAGTTTGTCTAATTTTTCCTTGCCTCTAACAATAACATTACTTAATCCATTACAAATTTTAGGAACAACCCTAATACCCTTCTGTTTCATAAAACCAGACACATTATTATAAAAATTTGGAACATATGGAACGCTTAAAGTTGCAAAGTATCTATTTTGTTTATTTTGTTGAATATTATTGTTATTAGTTCTATATTTTATTTTTTCCATTCTTTTTCTTATATTATGATTAATAAATTTAATTGGGTACTCATTATTAACTAAAAACTCTTTAACTATTTTTAAGTTGGTGTTATGAAACTTCTGGTTTGACAATAAGATTGCCTTATCTACCAACGTATATATCATAGCTCGTTTTTGTTCAATAGGGTGACTGGATAAAAAATGTAAAAATCTACCTGAAAATGTTTCTTTCCTATACCAATTCGTGATTATTTTTTTACTATGATTATTTCTAATTAAAGATAACTCTAAAAAGTTTATAGCACCATTTTTTTCTTTTTCATGAGTAAATTGTAATCGTGCGTTATAATTATTGAATACCTCTAATACTTTAGTTATCTTATTTTCAGGAATGCACATTATTGTGTCATCTACATATCTGTAGTAAAACACCGGTATAAAATCTAAATTATTTAAGCACTCCTGTTCTAAATAAAAAATTTTTAACAGTAATTGACAATAATGAATGAATCAATGTTAATATAACTTTAAATTATAGAAATATTAAAGTACAAATAATAATATTCATATGGTTACGTGTTCATTAATTATTTTTTTTAGTGGTATTTATAAAAGAATTTTTTTTAATATTATTGACTTAAGTTTGATGTTAATTAATGATATTACATTTCGTATAGGATTTATTAATATTCAAATTTTTGCTACACGTCTATGTCATGAATACGGTCAAATTGACACACACTACAAGTGTATAATGACGGGTCGCAAAAATTTGAATTATAGCTTTACCAACTATCTGTGATAATGACTAGCAAATTTTGTTTTCTGATAAATTTTATTGATATTGACTGCTTTTTGCTTAATTGGTGTTGTGTGTTCTATTAAATTATTTATTTATTTATTTATTTATTTATTTATTTATTAAATATATTCTATGATGTTATATAAGTACGATTCAGAGAAGAAAGGTAAAATAAGTTACATAACCTCAATCTTTGTGCAAATTTTAACACTAATGTTTTGCTACTTGCTTTTGCTTTTGATTATAGAGCGACACATTAGAGATACTATGGAAATTATGAGAATGGCCACATGTGTGCATTAATTTGACCAAATAGTGAGTAATTATATTTAGATATATATATGCAAAATTGTAAAATGCTGGTGTAACAAATGATTGTTTCAATAAAGGTATAGCCTGATGAGGATGGAGGACTTCCATCGAAACGTCGCCAATTAAATAAATTAAATGGTTAGTTCACTAAAAATCGATAAAAACGCCTCCTTTTGAACCAACTGCGTGGACGAATAGAACAAATTTATATCATATTTCTTTTTGGTGTTTTTACTAGTTTACTGTAGAAAACCACTATCTTTACTTTCATGAAGAATAACATTGAAAAATATTTATAATTAAAGGGCGCAAAACTAAGAATACATAGAAATATTGTATAATTGAAATATTTTTCTAATAGTCAGGTTACTATATTTAACTATTTGAAGAATAACGAAGCAAAACTTATCTAACAAATGTATACTAATTAAAGAATACATACAAATGTATACAAATATTTTACAAAATTTACTTGCATCAGTCGTCATATAAGAAATATTATACTGGATAAGTTTATTTAAAATTACATTTAATATTTCTTGTTGTTTATTAGTAGCTTACTGTAGACAACTTCGTTCTATACTTTCATGAAAATAGCAATGAATACATTTATAATTAATTAAAAACACCGGTATAAAATCTAAATTATTTAAGCACTCCTGTTCTAAATAAAAATTTTTAACAGTAATTGACAATAATGAATGAATCAATGTTAATATAACTTTAAATTATAGAAATATTAAAGTACAAATAATAATATTCATATGGTTACGTGTTCATTAATTATTTTTTTTAGTGGTATTTATAAAAGAATTTTTTTTAATATTATTGACTTAAGTTTGATGTTAATTAATGATATTACATTTCGTATAGGATTTATTAATATTCAAATTTTTGCTACACGTCTATGTCATGAATACGGTCAAATTGACACACACTACAAGTGTATAATGACGGGTCGCAAAAATTTGAATTATAGCTTTACCAACTATCTGTGATAATGACTAGCAAATTTTGTTTTCTGATAAATTTTATTGATATTGACTGCTTTTTGCTTAATTGGTGTTGTGTGTTCTATTAAATTATTTATTTATTTATTTATTTATTATTTATTTATTAAATATATTCTATGATGTTATATAAGTACGATTCAGAGAAGAAAGGTAAAATAAGTTACATAACCTCAATCTTTGTGCAAATTTTAACACTAATGTTTTGCTACTTGCTTTTGCTTTTGATTATAGAGCGACACATTAGAGATACTATGGAAATTATGAGAATGGCCACATGTGTGCATTAATTTGACCAAATAGTGAGTAATTATATTTAGATATATATATGCAAAATTGTAAAATGCTGGTGTAACAAATGATTGTTTCAATAAAGGTATAGCCTGATGAGGATGGAGGACTTCCATCGAAACGTCGCCAATTAAATAAATTAAATGGTTAGTTCACTAAAAATCGATAAAAACGCCTCCTTTTGAACCAACTGCGTGGACGAATAGAACAAATTTATATCATATTTCTTTTTGGTGTTTTTACTAGTTTACTGTAGAAAACCACTATCTTTACTTTCATGAAGAATAACATTGAAAAATATTTATAATTAAAGGGCGCAAAACTAAGAATACATAGAAATATTGTATAATTGAAATATTTTTTCTAATAGTCAGGTTACTATATTTAACTATTTGAAGAATAACGAAGCAAAACTTATCTAACAAATGTATACTAATTAAAGAATACATACAAATGTATACAAATATTTTACAAAATTTACTTGCATCAGTCGTCATATAAGAAATATTATACTGGATAAGTTTATTTAAAATTACATTTAATATTTCTTTGTTGTTTATTAGTAGCTTACTGTAGACAACTTCGTTCTATACTTTCATGAAAAATAGCAATGAATAACATTTATAATTAATTAACAAAACTAAAAATACCAGCAAGTGTCACTCGAGTCTGACAGTTATTTCTATAACCATTACTAAAGTAGTTAAATATATAGGATTATTGAATATTGAAATATTTGTTCTAAAAGTTCGGTTTTATTAAATATTTTTTTTATTTTTAAAAAATAATGAAGAATAAACTTTTATACAAGAGTATACTAATGAAAGAATACATATAAATGCCGTTACACATTCTGAATTATTTTACAGAGTTTACTTGAATCAGTGAATCGTATAGGAATTATTATATTGGATAAGTTTATATAAAATAAATTTAATAATTCTTTGATTTTTATTAGTAGCTTTATAATAGAAAACTTTTACATTTACTTGCATGAAGATTAACAATAAAAAATATTTATAACTAAATAATTCAAAATTAAGATTACATGCAACTGTCTAGAGTTTGGCTGTTATCTTATAAACATTACTAATTAACTTAAACATAGACGTAGTATAAACATTGAATATTTGTTTTTACAAGTTAGGTTAATATTTTTCCATATTTCAATAATTAAAAAGAAAAACTCATTTTACAAGAATATACTAATTGAATTACTTTTTAACAAGAGCATAGTATATATATGAGTATATGTAAAATATTACTCACTCAGAGCTTTTAATTATTGCTATTAATTAGTTTTATAATTTAGAGCACATTCAAATTGAATTAAAATTATTTGTTTTCCAGATCTGTTTTGTCCTTGGAGGAAGAATATTCTTTGTATTTGAAAATATGCTGAAAATTAACATATAATTGAGTTCGATTTGATGCCTGAAAAGAAAAGAATTATTATATTGGATAAGTTTATATAAAATAAATTTAATATTTCTTTCATGTTTATTAGTGGTATATCATAGAAACTTCTATCTTTATATGAATGAAGAATAACAATGAAAAACATTTATAACTAAAGGTTACAAAACTAAGAATACATGAAAGTGTCAGACGAGTGTCGTTGCAAGTATACTTATGTAATTCGTATTATTGTTGGCGCAGCCGATACAACCCGATAGGCCGTCTGCCCCTTACATGCGTCGAATCTCGTAAAACCTTATAAAAACGTCAAACATTCGAAAACCGGATACATGCCTATTTGATATCTTATCTTTCTTATCTTATCTTATCTTCTAATCTAACATTATATTAAAGTACAAATCTACGTCCGGGCGTCCGTCCGTCCGTCCGTCCGTCCGTCCGTCTGTCCGGGCAAGTGTTCCCTTGATCCCCAAGGATTACTTTCACGTTTTGGGACCGTTAGTATTATATATATTAGCCTTATAATTTTTGGGACTTAATATTTTTGGGACTCAAAATTTTGGGCCTTAAGAATTTTAGTCTTAGATTTTGCCGTAAAAACTTATGTGACTACATTTTGGGGCTTAAAAATTTTAGTCTTAGATTTTGACGTTAAAACTTTTGGGACTTAATATTTTTGGGACTCAATATTTTTGGTCTTAAAAATTTTAGTCTTTGATTTTTCTGTTGAAACTTTTGGGACTTAATATTTTTGAGACTTAACATTTTGGGCCTTAAAAATTTTAGTCTTAGATTTTGCCGTTAAAACTTTTGGGACGTAATATTTTTGGGACTCAATGTTTGGGTCTTAAAAATTTTAAAAATTTAAAAAATTTTAGTCTTAGATTTTGCCGTTAAAACTTATGGGACTTAATACTTTTGGGACTCAATGTTTTGGGTCTTAAAAATTTTAAAAATTTTAGTCTTAGATTTTGCCGTTAAAATTTTTGGGACTTAATATTTCTGGGAGTCAACATATTGAGCCCCATACATTTACTGTATATTTATTTATTTAATGTAATACTTCGTACAGAATCCTACAATATATATTTTATTATATTAAATTGGTACTCTAACAATATTACTATTTGTATTTCATCTATATACTGAACTACATTTTAATAGACAGAAATACGGTTCATATTATTTAATACACCACTAATCAAATAATAGCAAAAAATAAAAAAATGGCGAGCGTAAGTGAGTGAGTATTTTTTTGCTATTAAATTTTTTGTTAACCATTATACATTTTAAATCCAATAAAATACGAATTATTTAATTAGCATATATATATAGGTTCTTGTAGATTATGGTTATATTTTGCAATAGAAATTTGTAAGTAAAATATTATTGTTTTATGCAAAGGAGAGTGACATTCGAGTGACATTCATTATTTTTAAATCAAGGATCGAATATACATTTAATATATTACATATTGTAAACTTATTTCATTAATTTATAAGGATTTTAATTTAATATTTATTATAAGAAATACAATATAAAATAATTTGTTATAACCAAAATCTATATTATATTAAAATTCATCCGTTCTCCGGTGTCCGGCGGTGGTGTCCGGTGTCCCGCGGCGGTGTCTGGTCTCCTGTTGTAAGAATGAAGAGTATGTGTGGAGTGGAAGGGTTAACACTGATATTTCGGCAATTTCTGAATTATTTCGGGATAACTCCACTAAATACGGGATTTCCTGGATATTTCGGGAATTTTTAAGGTATTCCTGGATAACTCCACCATTTTCGGGATTTCCTGCAAGTCTCGGGTTTTTTGTGGTATTTCGGGATAACTCCTCCACTTTCGGGATTTCCTGGATGTTTCGAGATTTTCTGACGTGTTCTGGGATAATTCCAACAATTTCGGGACTTCCTGGATGTTTCGGGATTTTCTGACGTATTCCGGACAACTCCACCACTTTCGGGATTTCCTGGATATTTCGGGATTTTCTGTGGTATTCCGGAATAAATCCACCAAATTCTGGATTTCCTGGATGTTTCGGAATTTCTTGTGGTATTCTGGGATAAATCCACCAATTTCGGGATTTCCTGGATGTTTCGGGATTTTCTGTGACATTTTAGAATAAATTCACTAATTGAGGGATTTTCTGGATGTTTCGGGATTTTCTGTGACATTTTAGAATAAATTCACTAATTAAGGGATTTTCTGGATGTTTCGGGATTTTCTGACGTATTCCGGATAACTCCACCACTTTCGGGATTACCTAGATGTTTCGGGATATTCTGTGGTATTCCGGAATAAATCCACCAAATTCTGGATTTCCTGGATGTTTCGGAATTTCTTGTGGTATTCCGGGATAAATCCACTAATTTCGGGATTTCCTGGATGTTTCGGGATTTTCTCAGGTATTCCGGAATAAATCCACCAATTTCGGAATTTCCTGGATGTTTCGGGATTTTCTGTGACATTTTAGAATAAATTCACTAATTGAGGGATTTTCTGGATGTTTCAGGATATTCTGACGTATTCCGGATAACTCCACCACTTTCGGGATTACCTAGATGTTTCGGGATATTCTGTGGTATTCCGGAATAAATCCACCAAATAATGGATTTCCTGGATGTTTCGGAATTTCCTGTGGCATTACGGGATAAATCCACCGATTTCGGGATTTCCTGGATGTTTCGGGATTTTCTGACGTATTCCGGGATAACTCCACCACTTTCGGGATTTCCTGGATGTTTCGGAATATTCTGTGGTATTCCGGATAACTCCACCACTTTCGGGATTACCTAGATGTTTCGGGATATTCTGTGGTATTCCGGAATAAATCCACCAAATTCTGGATTTCCTGGATGTTTCGGAATTTCTTGTGGTATTCCGGGATAAATCCACTAATTTCGGGATTTCCTGGATGTTTCGGGATTTTCTCAGGTATTCCGGAATAAATCCACCAATTTCGGAATTTCCTGGATGTTTCGGGATTTTCTGTGACATTTTAGAATAAATTCACTAATTGAGGGATTTTCTGGATGTTTCAGGATATTCTGACGTATTCCGGATAACTCCACCACTTTCGGGATTACCTAGATGTTTCGGGATATTCTGTGGTATTCCGGAATAAATCCACCAAATAATGGATTTCCTGGATGTTTCGGAATTTCCTGTGGCATTACGGGATAAATCCACCGATTTCGGGATTTCCTGGATGTTTCGGGATTTTCTGACGTATTCCGGGATAACTCCACCACTTTCGGGATTTCCTGGATGTTTCGGGATATTCTGTGGTATTCCGGGATAAATCCACCACTTTCGGGATTTCCTAGATGTTTCGGGATACTCTGTGGTATTCCGGAATAAATCCACGAAATTCTGGATTTCCTGGAGGTTTCGGGATATTCTGTGGTATTCCGGGATAAATCCACCGATTTCGGGATTTCCTGGATGTTTCGGGATTTTCTGACGTATTCCGAGATAACTGCACCACTTTCGGGATTTCCTGGATGTTTCAGGATTTTCTGGATGTTCGGGATTTTCTGTGGCATTCCAGGTTAATCCACCAATTTCGGGATTTCCTGGATATTTCGGGATTTTCTGTGGTATTTCGGGATAAATTCTCTAATTTTGGGATTTTCTGGTTATTTCAAGATTTTCTATGGTATTTCGGGATTTTCTGTAGTATTTCGGGAATTTTTTATGTATTCCGAGATAACTCCACCATTTTCGAGATTTTCTTATAAATTTACTAAATTTGGGATTTTGTGGATATGTCGGGATAACTTCACTAATTACGGGATTTCCTCGATATTTCGGGAATTCCTGATGCATGCCTGGATAACTTCACTAATTACGGGATTTCCTCGATATTTCGGGAAATTTTGAGGTATTCCGGGATAACTTCACCAATTCCGAGATTTCCTTAATATTTCGTTCATTGTTGAGGTATGCCGGGTTAACTTAACTAATTTTGGGATTTAGTGGATACTTCGCGTGTTTCTGAGTTATTTCGGGATAACTTCACTAATTCCGAGATTTCCTGGATATTTCGGGATACTTCACTAATTACGGGATTTCCTCGATATTTCGGGAATTTATGAGGTATTCCGGGATAACTCCACTAATTACGGGATAAAATATTAAAAAAGTGTGTAAGCACTTTTGCCAGTACTCCAATGTTTGCATATTTTTGTACCAAATTAAATTATTATATTAAGAACATACCTATAAGTAATATTATAAGTAATTAATAATAAATAATAGTCACTACATACATAAATAATGTAAAAATAAAGTAGTCACAGTAATACTAACATAGACTGAAGCAGTACTGTCAGTCTAATAATTTTTAATAACTTAAATAATATATTTTAATGTAATATATATTTTATTTGATGATTCGTTCTGTTTTTTTATCACAGTTAAATATACGTTTTTACACATTTTTCATCATACTCTATTACAAAGGTGTAAAATGAGTGAGAAAGGTGGTTAAAAAAATTAAAATTTTATTTTTGATTTATCATCTATGTATATAATTATATATACAAAATTCATCCGTTCTTCGGTGTCCGGTATCCCAAAAGTTACAAGAATTAAACGTATCTGTCGAGTGGAAGGGTTAACGCTGAATACGACAACCACACATCATTTATCTCACATCTAATGATAGGTGCACGAGGAGTCAGGGGGGGGGGGGGGGGTAAAATTAGAACATTTTTTAAATATTTTATAGAGGTTATCGGTATATATGAATTAGAATATGACGACCATTCTTTTTATTCTAAGAAAACTAAGATGAGGTTTTTGGTTACGGTGAATAGCGATATGATAATCACTCTTCATTTATCCTCCATTTATTGCTAGATGGAGGAGGGGCAAGAGGGGGAGGGGGGAAATAAAATTAGTAAAATTCCAAAAATAATTTAGGGGTTTCGGTACAGGTGAATAACAATATGACCACCACTCTTTTTTATCCCCTATTTTAAAGATGAAGGAAGGTGGGAGGAAGGGTCAACATTGAATATGACCACCAGTCTTAATTTATCTCCCATGTAATGATTGAGTATAGGGGGTAAGAGGGGGATTTAGTAGAAGAATTCTAAAAATATTTTATAGGGGTTTTCGGTAATAAAAAGTGGTCACAGTGATACGAACACTGACAAAAACAGTACTATTACTCTAATAAATTTTGATAACATATATAATATAATATATATAATTTAATGTAATACATATTTTATTTCTAAGATGTAAAATGCGTGAGGAAGGTGGTTAAAAAATTTAAAATATTATTTTTCTTTCATTTTTTTAATGTAATACCAAGTGTAATATCAAAATAACTTTTATGATTAATATTCAATTTTTATTATTGTTGTAATATCTTCCACTAATGAGGACTGGACCGGCAGGGGACTGGATAAAATAAAGCAACTCGCTAAATTGGAGCACAACGAAAAAACACTAAACTTTATTCGGAATAATTAAGAAGGGGAGGTGTATCCATAATCACGCTCAAGGAGCAACTAACTGAAACAAAAACAGGCCTTGGCGCGCTAGCCCCGGCGGGAAAACCAGGCCCCGCCCAGGGTGCTGAGAGAGGGGAGCTTACCCCCTGAAAAACCGGGAGATTGGGTCCGTCTCCCGCCAACGGTCCACCCAGGAACGAAGCGGTCCGGTTCCGACATCCCGCCCGCCTTCGCTTCTCAAGCGAATTAGATCTGGAGCGGTATGAGTGTGGCGTCCTGGTAGCTTGTGGATCCATGAGAGGATCCCTGTGGGATCAAGCAGAGCTTAGTGACAGGTCTCGTATAGGATCCAGTGGCGGTCCTGATGGTGGCGACCCGGACCAGACCGTCCGGGCCGGGGTGGACGCCGGTGATGCGTCCAAGTGGCCATCTTCCCAACCGCAGCAATGACGGATCAAGGATAAGCACCAGGTCTTCTACCTGAAAGTTCCTCGTCGGTGCCTTCCATTTGTGGCGCTGTTGCAGCGTGTGGAGGTAATCCCTGGACCAGCGCCTCCAAAAGTGGTCCCGCATCGCGCGTACTAGTTGCCAGTGGGAACTCGCATCCAACTCGGGTGGTGAGTCGCAGGGCTCCGGAATATAACGAGGGGCGGTACCGGCAAACAGATGCCAGGGGGTCATAACGTCTACGTCGTCCAGGTCCCCCGTGAGGGGGAGCAGAGGTCGAGAGTTCATGCAAAATTCGATCTGAGCTAAGAAGGTACTCAGCTCCTCGAAGGTCAGGGCTCGCTCTCCAATCAGTCGTTTCATGTGGGTCTTGGCGGACTTCACGGCGGCCTCCCAGAGACCCCCAAAATGCGGGGCCGCCGGAGGGATGAATCGCCAGGTGACCCCTTGGTTGGCGAGGGACCCAGCCACCGCCCCCCATTCGATTTCGGCCGCTCGCAATGTCGAGCGAAGAGCGGCATCAGCGCCGTGGAAGGTGGTGGCGTTGTCGCTCCATACCTCGCAGGGTTTCCCTCTCCGGCAGCTGAACCGGCTGAAGGCCTGTAGGAATGCGGTCGTGGAGAGGTTCCCGACGGCCTCGAGATGCACCGCCTTGGTGCTAAAGCAGACGAAGACTGCGATGTAGCCCTTGGACACCCGGATTCCCCTCCCGGATGAGCTCTTGATCTGAAGAGGACCGGCATAGTCCACGCCGACCCTCAAAAATGACGATGCCAGGTCGATTCTCTGGGATGGGAGCGATCCCATGAGCTGGCTCGAGGACCGAGCTCTGGATCGGATGCAGCGTACGCATTTCCGGACCAGCTCACGTGCGGCTCTTTTTCCTCCCAGAATCCAAATCCGTCGAACGGCCAAAGAGTGAGTGAGGGCGACACCACCATGGAGGGCGCTAAGGTGCGCCCACTGGAGGATCAAGCGCGCGAGATGGCAGCCTCCAGTCAGGATGGCCGGGTGCCGTTCAGAAAAGGGCAAGTTGGCGGCTTGTAGACGCCCCCCGACTCGTAAGGTGCCATCATCGTCGATAAAGGGCGTCAGCGATGCAAGACGGTTCGATTTTTGGACCGTCCCATTCCGTCGCAGATCCCGTATCTCTTCGGTGAAGATATCTCTTTGGGAGATGCGAATGCATCGTAGGAGTGCTTCGGCTAGCTCGGATGGCTGCAGGCCGCTCGACCGAACCTGAGTTGCTTCTTGATTCCTTCGGCGGAAACGGAGGCACCAGCCCACAACTCGTAGGAGTCGTGTGAGGGTGGAGAATCTGGTGCATATATCGTCCGATACCTGGGCGACGTGGCATCGGGGGGAAACTACTTCGGCAAGTTCAGCGTCCTGAAGCGTCGGCGGCGCCCTGGAGACTGGCCAGGCTGAGGGTGGACCCGCCAGCCATCGGGGCCCATCCCACCAGATCCGAGAGGCGCACAGCTCCGAAAGAAGGGTCCCGCGGGAAGCCAAGTCCGCAGGATTCTCCCCCGATGGGATGTGACTCCAACGGGCTTCGGGCAGGGTGGTCTGGATCTCCGACACCCGGTTGGCCACAAAGGTGTTCCACCTGCAGGGTTCGGAATCAAGCCAAGATAGGACCACTCTCGAATCGGTCCAGAGCGTGATGGGAATTGTCGGGGAGTTCAAGCTGACTCGCAAACCCTTCACTATTCGAGTAAGAAGCACGGTTGCGCAAAGTTCCAGTCTTGGAATGCTGATGGTTTTTACAGGGGCGACCCGTGTCCGGGAAGTCAGTAAGGAGACTTTGATGCGGCCATCAGAGGTGGTGACCCGTGCATAGACGACGGCGGCATACGCAAGTTGACTCGCATCAGCGAATCCATGCGATTCCAGTTCAGTGTTCAGGCCAGTCTGCAGCCAGCGGGAGAGCCGAATCCGGGGAAGATGCCCAAATTCCGCGAGGAACTGGTCCCACTGTTGAGTGAGATTGTTGGGCAAGGGTTCGTCCCAATCGATCCTCAGCTTCCAAAGGTCTTGCATTAATGCTTTGGCTCGGATGATAAAAGGGGCCAACCATCCCAGAGGGTCGAAGAGCCTCGCTATCAGGGAGAGGACTCTTCGTTTCGTTGGTGGCCCCGAGATAGTCAGATCGGGCAAGATAAACCGGATCTGATCATCGACAGGGTCCCAGGAGATCCCTAAGGCCTGAACGGGTCCCTGAGACGCGAGATCCCCCCATCGTGGACGAAGGCGATTGTCCTCCGGCAATTCATTCAAGAGGGTCGGATCATTAGAGACCCATTTCCGAAGTTTGAATCCACCGGATTGGAGAAGCTCAATCAGTTCATTCTTCAGACGGATGGCAGTGCTGGGGTCGTCAGCGCCGGTCACGATGTCCATATAAGTGTCAGCTTGCAGAGCTTGACAAGCCAGGGGGAAGCGGGGTCCTTCATCATGAGCGAGCTGCCGCAGGGTCCGAATAGCCAGGTACGGTGCACATGCTAACCCATACGTGACGGTCAGTAGTTGGTAGTCGGTGATACTCTGATCCGAAGGATCTACCCAGACGATCCTCTGGAGATCTAGGTCGCGCCGGTCGACCTCGATCTGCCGATACATCTGCATAATGTCACAGCAGAATGCGATTCGGTGAAGCCGCCAACGCGTTATGATGGTGGGAAGATTCGCTTGAAGGGATGGCCCGGTGTAAACGATGTCATTTAGGGAAAGCCCACTGGATGACCGGCAGGAACCGTTGAAGACGATTCGGAGCTTCTTTCTTCCATCCGCCCTCTGCCATACTGGATGATGAGGTAGGTAGAAGTGCGGTAACACCATAGAGCTTTGGGCTGAGTCGGTAACTCGTCTCATGTGCCCAGCGTTCTCGTAGTCCTTTAGAAATGTACAATAGCCCGTGCGGAGGTCCGGATTCAAGGCCATGCGACGGGATATCCGCGTCGCCTGTTTCAGAGCATTGTCGCGGCTATTCCCAAGTCGGTGAAGAAGCTCTGACTTGATGGGTAGGCGCACCGAGTAGCGTCCGGTCGAGTCTCTGCGGACTCCCTCCCGGAATAGGGCCTCGCAGATCCGATCCTCTGCAGAGGTAGGCGGCTCCTTGTCGACCTCTTCGAGCTCCCAGAACTTGCGGAGCTGATCATGTAGATCCTGGTCCCTGGCAGATTCTAGGAAGGCCATAGAGACTAGGGAAGTGCTGCTAGAATTCGCCTCACGAACAGCGCCTGAGATGATCCAGCCGAGGCGAGTCTGTTGAGCGACGGGTGTTCCGGGAGGACCAACGAGCACTCCGGGTAAGAGCAGCATCCCGAAGACATCGGCTCCTATCAGCATCTCTGCCTTGCCGGGTCTCAGGTAGTCGGGGTTGGCGAGGTTGAGGCCCCTTAGGTGAGGCCAGTCCTGGTGGCTCAAATCAATCCGAGGACTCCTGATATGTAAATCCCTCAGGACGTACATGCGTACTAGAAGAACACCCATAGATGTCGCCAAACGAAGAACCGTTTCGCGGCGTGCAGGAGCTGCTCGGCCGCCTCCGATCGTCTGGATGGAAATATTTGTGTCCTGGAGAGAGGCCCCCAGTCTCTGGGCCAACGATGCTTCGATGAAGGACGCCTCCGATCCTTGATCCATCACTGCTCTGGCCACGAGCTGTCGCCCTCCCGCCGCCAACACTGTAACGAGGGCCGTGGCTAACAGAACTAGTCAGTCGGAACGGGGGGGTTCCTCTGGCGGGGGCGGCTCGACCTCAGCAATCAAGCAGGTTCGCTTCGGAACGCTCTCAGCGCCCACCGATGACGTCGGCCTCTTTCGGGATTCGTGAAGCATCGTGTGATGTCTTGCCTTGCAGACCATGCATGAACTCAGGCTAGGACACGAGACGGCGAGATGCCGTGGCCGCAGGCAGTTGAGGCAGGCCCGCAGTCGGTAGGCCAAGTCGAAGCGTCGATCGGCCGTGGCGTTCAAAAATTCAGGGCAGCGTGCCAGCCAGTGTCCTTGCTGGCAGGATGGGCAGGCTTGCTTCTCGGTCGAGGTAGCCAACGATTTTAGTCTTCGGCTAGAAAAGTCCCGCTTCTCTGCGGCGATGCTGTGCATGTTCGGGGGTCGAACACCTTTCGACCTTGAAAGCTCGGTCGTTTTCAACGAGCGGGATCTTCCTTGAATGAAATCGGCGAGCTGCTGGAAAGTGGGGAGCTCGTTGGTTGCTCCGAGGGAGTTCTCCCAATCTCGACGAGTCACGGGATCCAGAACCTTAGTACACAGGAAGACGAAGACATCGTCCCAGTGCTCGATCGGTCTTCCCATGGATCTCAACGCCTCCCGCTTGGCATGGAGGATGTCTAATAAGGATTGGAGACGCTCGGAGCTCTCCTCCACCAGTGGGGTCAGGGTGAATAAGGAGCCTAGGTGCTGCATCACGAGAACCCTGACGTTCCCGTATCGGTTCAGTAGGGTTCGCCAGGCGATCTCGTAGTTGGCGGCGATCGTCGGAAGGTGGTCAATTGCGGCCTTGGCAGGTCCAGTCATTGAGGTCTTCAGAAAATGTAATTTCTGAACGTCGGAGAGAGATCCGTCTTCTTCTATTAGGGACTGGAAGAGATCCCGAAAGGACTCCCATTCCTCTAATTGACCAGAGAATGTAGGCAACTGGATCTTCGGGAGATGACTGCGGGACGTCGTCGATGATAGAACCTCTCCGTGCCGCTCAGCATTGGTGAGTCGGTTCCGGAGGTCGTATAGGCGGCCCAACGCATCGCTGTACTCCCTTTGGGTCATCTTGAAGCCATTGTTAACGAAGTATGGCTCCTGTTGCAGATCTGCTTTCTTGGCAAGCTTATGATGTTGCTTGTTGAAGCGTCTCCACAAATCGCCAAGGGTCTCGAGATGCGCATGAATGGCCCCCAAAGTTAGCGACTCGGGATCCCGCAAGGCGTCCAGTTGGAAGTTGTGGATAGCTGAGGCGATCCCCTCCAGGCGTAGAAGTCGGTTCATGATGAGCGGTGGCTTTGGTCGAGGCTAGTTGATCTGAAGGCAAAAAAAAATTCTATCTTCGTTAGAAGCGGGATAGGTTTAGTAATGTCCTTCTGATAAGGAGATTTGAAGGATTGTCCGACCCACGGGGTCGTCGGGATGCGGGGCGGAGGGTACCCTGGTGGCACGCACCTCATAACCGCCGCTACGCCGCAACGTAAGGATTCACATTGGAATAGATGGAACGACCCTTATGGTCGTAGGGATGCGGGGCGGAGGGTGCCCTGGTGGATCAGATGGACCGACCTTCTTGGTCATAGGGTTGCGGGGCGTCGGACGAAATTGCGCATGATTGGGTGCGAAAACAGTCCGCCATCTTATGATTGCCAGAATGCAAAGGGTAACCTCGCAGAACTCGGAGCGAAGCCCGCCATCTTGGAACGGCAAACCCCAGTGGCTGACCCGCGGATATGCAGGCACGTGGCCGCCCGCCATTTTGAAACGACAGATAACCCGAATGGCTGACCCGAGCAGAGTAGAGCACGTGCCGTCCGCCATTTTGAAACGACGACAACCCGAATGGCTGACCCGCGCATAGTCAGGCACGTGGCCGCCCGCCATCTTGGAACGGCAAACCCGAATGGCTGACCCGCGCATAGTCAGGCACGTGGCCGCCCGCCATCTTGGAACGGCAAACCCGAATGACTGACCCGCGCATAGTTGAGCACGTGTCCGTCCGCCATTTTTGAAACGACAACAACCCGAATGGCTGACCCGCGCATAGTTGAGCACGTGGCCGTCCGCCATTTTGAAACGACAAAACCCAAATGGCTGCCCCGCGCATAGTTGAGCACGTGGCCGTCCGCCATTTTGAAACGACGGATAACCCGAATGGCTGACCCGCGCATAGTTGAGCACGTGCCGTCCGCCATTTTGAAACGACAAAAACCCGAATGGCTGACCCGCGCATAGTTGAGCACGTGGCCGTCCGCCATTTTGAAACGACAAAACCCGAATGGCTGACCCGCGCATAGTTGAGCACGTGGCCGTCCGCCATTTGGACGACAAGTAACCCGAATAGCTGACGCTTGTGAATTCAAGGGAATACTTACCGATCGTGGTCCCGCCGACCAAACCTATTCTTGACGCGGATTCTCACCGGATCCGGCTCGAAGGACCAAAAATGTAATATCTTCCACTAATGAGGACTGGACCGGCAGGGGACTGGATAAAATAAAGCAACTCGCTAAATTGGAGCACAACGAAAAAACACTAAACTTTATTCGGAATAATTAAGAAGGGGAGGTGTATCCATAATCACGCTCAAGGAGCAACTAACTGAAACAAAAACAGGCCTTGGCGCGCTAGCCCCGGCGGGAAAACCAGGCCCCGCCCAGGGTGCTGAGAGAGGGGAGCTTACCCCCTGAAAAACCGGGAGATTGGGTCCGTCTCCCGCCAACGGTCCACCCAGGAACGAAGCGGTCCGGTTCCGACAATTGTAATTGTATAATATCATTTATATTTTTTGGTTGCAATTACTAATATTCTTTTTTATAAAAGATTTTTGAATATAAAACAAAATTAATAAAATGTGAAAATAAATCTTTTAGCCAGAACTTTAATCTGAAAAAAATTTTTATTGTTGAAAATATTATTCTGGTAGAAAAATAACACATTTGTTACTAGATTGATGTAGCTTCTTACAGGAATAGTGTGGAAATATTGTAAGTAATGATATATGTGTTACTACGTATTAAAAATTAAAATTAAAATTCCTTACTCCAGTGTAAGTTTTATCATGTCGATTATTTTTAATTTTTTTTAATTGTTTCAGTATTATGTAGAAGTATGTTCAGTATCTATAAACTCTTGTGTAATTGACTAAGATTAAATAAGTATATACAATGTTGCAAATATAATACACTGTTATTTTTATTTTATTGACTAAAAAAAATTGATTGTAACTGAATACTAGGTTACTTAATTACACATTATATTATATTTTACATTTTTATTCAATTAAATTGTAAAATTATAAATTAAAAAAAAATTAAAAAAATAAGTATATATTTAGTGTAATTTCGACCGAGGGAGCGTTAGCGACCGAGGAATTGTTGCTAGTATCTTCTTATTATTATAATTAAAATTTTTCCTCAAAAGTGTCCGGCGTCCGGCGTCCGGTGTCTTGGGCGTCTTTTTATTATGGTTTATATATATGCATGTGTATAAGGGTAAGTGTGTTATGATGAAGAGGTCAGGGTAAGGGTGAGGGTGGAGGGATAGGGATGGGGTCACTCTGACCACCTGGACATCGTCTCCAGGAAGTGAAAATTTTTTTTGCAAACGTCCGACATTCACCATTGGGTGTCTTTTTATTATGTTTTATATATATGCATGTGTATAAGGGTAAGTGTGTTATGGTGAAGAGGTCAGGGTGAGGGTGAGGGTGGAGGGATAGGGCTGGGGTCACCCTGACCACCTGGACATCGTATCCAGGAAGTGAAAATTTTTTTTGCAAATTCAAGTAGAAAGGTATGTAGACTTTCCTGCGGAGGATGTCAGGATTACCTGGAGGTTACCCTGACCACCTGGCCATCGTCTTCAGGAAGTGACAATATTTTTTGCAAATTTAAGCAGAAAGGTATGTAGACTTCCGTGCGGACGATGTCAGGGTAACATCCAGGTTATCTGGATCCAGGATAACCTGGAGGTTACCGTGACCACCTGGTCATCGTATTCAGTAAGTGAGAATATTTTTTGCAAATTTATGCAGAACGGCATGTAGACTTTCCTGTGGAGGATGTCAGGATAACCTGGAGGTTACCCTGACCACCTGGACATCGTCTTCAGGAAGTGAGAATATTTTTTGCAAATTTATGCAGAACAGCATGTAGACTTGAAGCTGAACGCAAACGTAATTTTAGAAAATCACAATCTATTAATAGAAAAAATGAAATTTCAAAAATGAAAAGCCAAAAAAGGAAAAAAATGACTGAAGAACAGAAATTAATTGAAGCAGAACAAAAACGTAAATATAGAAATAAACAATGTAAAGTTAAAGAAATTAAAAATTTGGCTGCATCTCAAGAATTAGAAAAGAATGAAAGAATAGAAATAACAAAAATTAAGGGCGAGTTAATATATGGAATAAGTACTGAAGTCAAATTAAATGATACTGAACAAAAAGGAAAATTTATAAAAAATTCGGTAAAACATAAAAAAAAGGTTAAAACAGATATTTTACATGGGAATCCTATTTATAGCTCATTTTCACAAGAATGGGATTTCGATGAATCTATTATTGAGTGCAATTACCTTGGAAAATTAATTTATGAATGTGTATTTTGTGAAGCAAAACATTTTAAAAATGAAATTAAAAAAGACAATAGGTATTCTGATTGTTGACATAGAAATAAAATAAAACTTGAAAATTATAATATTTATCCTGAAAATGTAACAAAATATTTATTAAGACAAAGTAACTGTTGGAATTGCGATCGGCCCTTCTCTCTATTCCCCCCCCCCCCCCACCACCTTAAGACAATAGAAGAGCACGGTGTCCGTCGGAGGACTTACTCTCTCCTCAGCTACCGATCTGAGTTGATCGTTTTGGCGCCACCGCGAGATCTCGTTTTTGTTATCTTGTACTTTTATTATCTTATTATTTTTATATTAAACAAAGTGAAGTGTAGTGAGACGTGTTTTTATTGCTGCCACCACCCAATAATCCATCAGGTTATCGGCCCACCACCGCTTCCATTTGCGCGGGGAATTCAGAGAGGATTCTTCTTTTAGGTAAGAGACGTGCATAACCAGGATATCAGAGGAAGGAGAGAAGGCGACGAGCAGCATCACCAAGGGTATGTGAAAATTCTTAATAAAGTGAAGTGAAAATCGATTTGATAGCGACGCGGTGATTTGTGTTTAAAACGATATCGTTGTGCGATGCGATCTTAGATAGACAAGTTATGCAAATTCACCGGCCGGTATTCAGTTTATTAATTTTATTAATTTATTTATAAATCTATTATTAATCTTGTGTTGATGCGATGAGAAAATCCTAGATGTGAAAAATTGTGAGTGTGATGTGAAAAAATGTTCATAGACACGTTTGACTTTTGTCCGAAAAATTCGTGGAACAGGACCTTGGAAAGGTCAGAGCGCGGCATTTGTTTGTACCGGGTATTGCATGCGGCGGGAACACGTGAGCGACGAAGTAGGAATAGCAGAGCGAGAGCGCGAGAGAGAAGGAGAGCGTGAGTGCGAGTGAGAAGGAGAACGTGAGTGCGAGTTAGAAGGAGAGCGCAAGGCGAGAGCGTCCGAACGAGCTCGGGAACACTCGAGAAAGAGAGAGAAGGGCGAGTACGGGAGAAGGGCGTGTACGGGAGAAGCGCGAGTTCGGGCGCGCGCGAAGTGGGGAAGAGAGCGGAGACGCATACTTACGTAGTAGGGAAACGAGCGAGACTAGGTGAGCGCGGAGCGGGGCGTTCTCGATGCAAAGAAGCACGAAGTATGGTAGACGAAAAGCTAGATAGGCAGGATCTTGCGCGCTAATTTCGGATCAGCTGATCTTCCTTTTCTTTTCTTTTCTTTTTCCTCTTTCTCGTACCGCATGCGATACAATATCGGTCCAACAAATGTCTAAGCAACTTTAAAAGGATATTAAGTAAAAGTTAACGTTAACAAAGTGATGCGCTTATTAAAATGAGAATTGACATGAGAATCCTATTTATAGCTCATTTTCACAAGAATGGGATTTCGATGAATCTATTATTGAGTGCAATTACCTTGGAAAATTAATTTATGAATGTGTATTTTGTGAAGCAAAACATTTTAAAAATGAAATTAAAAAAGACAATAGGTATTCTGATTGTTGACATAGAAATAAAATAAAACTTGAAAATTATAATATTTATCCTGAAAATGTAACAAAATATTTATTAAGACAAAGTAACTGTTGGAATTGCGATCGGCCCTTCTCTCTATTCCCCCCCCCCCCCCACCACCTTAAGACAATAGAAGAGCACGGTGTCCGTCGGAGGACTTACTCTCTCCTCAGCTACCGATCTGAGTTGATCGTTTTGGCGCCACCGCGAGATCTCGTTTTTGTTATCTTGTACTTTTATTATCTTATTATTTTTATATTAAACAAAGTGAAGTGTAGTGAGACGTGTTTTTATTGCTGCCACCACCCAATAATCCATCAGGTTATCGGCCCACCACCGCTTCCATTTGCGCGGGGAATTCAGAGAGGATTCTTCTTTTAGGTAAGAGACGTGCATAACCAGGATATCAGAGGAAGGAGAGAAGGCGACGAGCAGCATCACCAAGGGTATGTGAAAATTCTTAATAAAGTGAAGTGAAAATCGATTTGATAGCGACGCGGTGATTTGTGTTTAAAACGATATCGTTGTGCGATGCGATCTTAGATAGACAAGTTATGCAAATTCACCGGCCGGTATTCAGTTTATTAATTTTATTAATTTATTTATAAATCTATTATTAATCTTGTGTTGATGCGATGAGAAAATCCTAGATGTGAAAAATTGTGAGTGTGATGTGAAAAAATGTTCATAGACACGTTTGACTTTTGTCCGAAAAATTCGTGGAACAGGACCTTGGAAAGGTCAGAGCGCGGCATTTGTTTGTACCGGGTATTGCATGCGGCGGGAACACGTGAGCGACGAAGTAGGAATAGCAGAGCGAGAGCGCGAGAGAGAAGGAGAGCGTGAGTGCGAGTGAGAAGGAGAACGTGAGTGCGAGTTAGAAGGAGAGCGCAAGGCGAGAGCGTCCGAACGAGCTCGGGAACACTCGAGAAAGAGAGAGAAGGGCGAGTACGGGAGAAGGGCGTGTACGGGAGAAGCGCGAGTTCGGGCGCGCGCGAAGTGGGGAAGAGAGCGGAGACGCATACTTACGTAGTAGGGAAACGAGCGAGACTAGGTGAGCGCGGAGCGGGGCGTTCTCGATGCAAAGAAGCACGAAGTATGGTAGACGAAAAGCTAGATAGGCAGGATCTTGCGCGCTAATTTCGGATCAGCTGATCTTCCTTTTCTTTTCTTTTCTTTTTCCTCTTTCTCGTACCGCATGCGATACAATATCGGTCCAACAAATGTCTAAGCAACTTTAAAAGGATATTAAGTAAAAGTTAAAGTTAACAAAGTGATGCGCTTATTAAAATGAGAATTGACATGAGAAGAGTTTCCCCGGGCAGAAGGTTGGTCTAGACCTTCTGGAAAATAAATAATTTTCACAACAGAATCCGGATTCACATGTACTCTGTGTACATAATAAATAATAATTATTAAAGTGTTTTAAAAGTTGCATTCATCGGCACAGCTGGTCTGCTGATGTGCTGCAGGCGTCGTACGTTCTCGCAGTGCATTAGTGGGGATGTGGTTGGCTACACTTTGTGTTCAAGTGTTAGTTGGCTACATTCGCTGATGGTTTAACAGCTTTGTGTTCAAGAGGTTGAACCGTCAGCTGATTGCGATACATGTTTTTCAGATATGGATTACCTATCAGGAGATCAGATTCGAGTGGTATCTAAAGCAATCAAGGCTAGGCGCAATAAAAGGGAAGTACTGACCATTCCGGTCAAAAACCAGCTAATTACTTACCCCTCTACCAAATTAGGCAATTTAGTAAAATTTGAAATGATTGAATGGGATTTGAATGATGCAAAAGAGATGGGTATTACAAGCGATGAGTTGAACGATGATGCGTTTGAGGTCGACCTGAGAGACGTGGACGTGAAGGGTGAAGAGATGGGCAGAGATATTGAATGCGAAACGGACTCTGAGACGAGCGATAAACGAGACTCGATAATAAACGAGAAGCGAAATTTCAGAGAAGCGAATGTGTTAAATAAAAATGCGCCGTTGATTATTGCTGATGAAAAATGCAACATAAGCATGCGAATTAAAAACAAAACTAAATTGCCTAATATTAAAAGAGATGATTTTTCAGATGAGATGGATGAGACGAGAAATGTGATGGAAAGAGTCACTCAAGTTATTGAGGAGAAAATGCAACCTGTTGCGAATTTGAGGATCCGGGTAGACATGGTTGTCACGGACATAAACAATTTCTTTGATTCAATGACGGGACGCGACATATCACAACAAAACAACTTGAGAGAAAATATTGATGAGAAGCGCAACCTCAACGATGAGATGAGACGAATGTGTTCGGAGATGAGAGGATGCATTCGTGAAGGACGAGAGGTGTTAAGGGAAATGAAAGAGGTAAGAGATGAGTTTTATGATAATAATGAAAATGATTTTGAAGATATTGCACATAATTCGACGAAAAACTCGGGGCATGACGTTATATCGAAAGCGGATATAATAAAATTAATTAGATCGGAATTAGAGAAAGAAAATAATTCGGAAACTAAAAATTTTAACAAATCGAATGACATGAGTAAGTTTAAAGACGCGATTAAATTACTGAATATGAGAGATTCGAGTACAAAGAGAGATTATAAATTATCGGTACAAATGAAATACGGACTGTTTATTGATTACTTTACTTCGGAATTAATTGCCTTGGATTTACTGTATATTGTTGATGAAGACTCTGAAAAACGAGACGCGACGGAAAGAGAAATGTTAACGCGAGATCAGTTTAAAGTCAGAGACATTTTAATAAATCATATCGATCAAAATTATCATGCCAAATTAATTGATATTAAAGACCCGAAAGAGATGCTGGAAAAAATTAAGGAAATTAAGAGATGTGAATGTAATTTATCGTCTGTTAACTTAAGGAAACAGTTGTATTCTTTGGTGTTCAAACGTAAAGAGAGAGTGTCAGTTTTCGTTGACAAATTTGATGAGATAATAAGAACACATAATAATATTCCTCATACTCAGCCGTTTGCTGAATCTGAGATTCGTGATGCCTTTTATAATGCAATAGTACGAGAAGTGCCACAGATTCACGAACTTAATTTTGTGAACAAAAACGCGACGGGTAAGGATCTAAATTATAATCTTTTAAAAACATTTCTTTTACAGCATAAAGGGAAGCGGAGGTGCGACAGTGAGCACTAGTGTGGAGCCTAGAGTAGCTCTGGCTGCCGCACAAATAGAAGGGATGCGTTGCTACGAGTGTCACGCATATGGGCATATTGGTCGTGAATGTCCCAGGAAAAACTCGGGAGAAAAATTATGCTACAATTGTAGGCAATTATCACGGGACCATAAGGCCGAGAATTGCCCAAATCCCAGCACAAGAGATGCGAGCAACGTGAGAAGTGGAAGAGGACGCGGTATTATAAGGTATGCGAGATTTAACCAAGAAAATCGAACTCTTGGTTACAAAAGACAATTTGGAAGTGATGAGAGAAATGTGAGAGATGCGCAAACAAAATTCCAGAGGCGAGCTTAAAATCGGAGGGAGCGGGATGCGTAGATATTAAAACGGGAAATAATAGAATTTTAACCTTAAATAATGTGATTTGCGCGGAATCATTGTCGGAAAATTATGCTATCCTTAAGAAAATTTGTAGACAAGGGACTAGGCATGGCATTCATTGGATATGAGAGAGTAGATAATTGATCCCATTTCGAATAAAACCTTTCTGACTGGAATATACGAGAACCATACTGGTTGTTGAAATCGAAATAGAAAAGCGAAGCGATAGTTCATTTCTTTTACAGCATAAAGGGAAGCGGAGGTGCGACAGTGAGCACTAGTGTGGAGCCTAGAGTAGCTCTGGCTGCCGCACAAATAGAAGGGATGCGTTGCTACGAGTGTCACGCATATGGGCATATTGGTCGTGAATGTCCCAGGAAAAACTCGGGAGAAAAATTATGCTACAATTGTAGGCAATTATCACGGGACCATAAGGCCGAGAATTGCCCAAATCCCAGCACAAGAGATGCGAGCAACGTGAGAAGTGGAAGAGGACGCGGTATTATAAGGTATGCGAGATTTAACCAAGAAAATCGAACTCTTGGTTACAAAAGACAATTTGGAAGTGATGAGAGAAATGTGAGAGATGCGCAAACAAAATTCCAGAGGCGAGCTTAAAATCGGAGGGAGCGGGATGCGTAGATATTAAAACGGGAAATAATAGAATTTTAACCTTAAATAATGTGATTTGCGCGGAATCATTGTCGGAAAATTATGCTATCCTTAAGAAAATTTGTAGACAAGGGACTAGGCATTCATTTGGATAATGAGAGAGTAGATATATTTGATCCCATTTCGAATAAAACCTTTCTGACTGGAATATACGAGAAACCATACTGGTTGGTTGAAATCGAAATAGAAAAGCGAAGCGATAGTTCAAAATCAAGTTCGGAAAAATTCAATTGTACACCAATGCGTATCTTCTAACCAGCAGCAAAATTAAACCGACTCCTGATGTAAAATTAAATGAAATCCAAGGAATCGAATCCCAGTCAGAAATTAAGAAATAAAAGTAACGTGTTGAAAGTCGGTTCAAGCTTTGAAATAACAGTGACGTGTTGAAAGTCGGTTCAAGCTTTGAAATAACAGTGACGTGTTGAAAGTCGGTTCAAGCTTTGAAATAACAGTGACGTGTTGAAAGTCGGTTCAAGCTTTGAAATAACAGTGACGTGTTGAAAGTCGGTTCAAGTTTTGAAATAACAGTGGCAGATAGAAAACTGCATAACCCTAACGAAATAACTGTAAACACTGATGAAAAATTGAGATGTGAAAAGGAAATTAATTGCGACACAGATTTACCTGCCCAATCGATTAAGTCAATATTATGGCATGTGAGAATGGGTCATGCCTCTTTAAATTATCTAAGAAACCTGCAGAAGAGATTTCCTGATTTTAAGGAATTGAGTGATGTAAAATTTGACAATTCCGTGCTTGAATGCGAAGTGTGTAAAATGACTAAAATGAACAGACTACCTTTCAATGAGACGAGGATGAGAGCATCTGCTCCATTACAAATAATACATTCGGACATAATGGGCCCGATAAGTCCGAAATCACACCCAAAGGGATATCGTTTTATTTCTGTATTTGTCGATGATTATTCCCGTTTGGCTCAGGCATATCCTATGAAATTTAAAAATGATACAGGATCGTGTCTTGATCAGTTTGTTAAAACTTCGAGAAATTTACTTGGACGAGACGCGAAAGTCTGTTATTTAAGATCAGATCAGGGCACAGAATTTACGGGAGGCGATACAATTAAAGTACTCGAAACACTCGGAGCTGAATTGTAGTTGGCATGTTCTGATACTCCTCAACACAATGGAGTGGCTGAGAGATTCAATCAGACTATTCAGAAGAAAGTAAGAGCGCTAATGTTTGATTCTAAATTTTCCAGAAAATATGTGGGACTTGGCTTTGGGTGCTGCTGTTTATGCTTACAATAGAACTCCGCACAAGTCAAATGAGATGGTTTCTCCTTGGAAAAATTCAACCTAAATTATACCGTGAATTTAAAACAATTTAGGCGTTTTGGTTGCATGGCTTATGTAAAGATTCAGAGGAAAATAGGTCCTAAGTTTAGACAGATTGCAATCCCAAGTTTTCTTGTTGGATACAAAGCCACCGGTTATGTCTTGTTCAAACCAGATGAGAATAGATTTTATGAAAGTAGAGATGTGAGATTCAAATGGGAGTAGAAAAGAGAAAGAGAGGTCGCCCGAGGAAATTACAAGCGAAAGAAAGCGAAACAAAAAAATGAACAAACATTAAGTGATCCGAAATATCATGCACTGCTAGCAAAAATTAACTGTGACCCACAATCGTATAGAGAGGCGATGAGTTTAAAAGACAAAGAAAATTGGTTGTCTGCAATTCAGAAGGAATTGGACTCAATGAACAAAAATGAAGTATAGGAACTGGTAGAACGATCTGAAATTATGAGAGGCGAAATTAAACCGAATATAATAGATGCTAGGTGGGTCTTAAAGAAAAAGATGGAAAAAGAAGGGACGTGTAAATATAAAGCGAGACTTGTTCTAAGAGGCTTCAAGGATAGAAATGAATATGATTTGGTTGAAACATACGCACCTGTTTCGAGATTAACCTTGATAAGATCGGTTCTAGCCAACATTAATAACAGAAACAGTAAGTGATTGCAGGTCCGATCGGGAGGGAGTGTTGGAATTGCGATCGGCCCTTCTCTCTATTCCCCCCCCCCCCACCACCACCTTAAGACAATAGAAGAGCACGGTGTCCGTCGGAGGACTTACTCTCTCCTCAGCTACCGATGTGAGTTGATCGTTTTGGCGTCACCGCGAGATCTCGTTTTTGTTATCTTGTACTTTTATTATCTTATTATTTTTATATTAAACAAAGTGAAGTGTAGTGAGGCGTGTTTTTATTGCTGCCACCACCCAATAATCCATCAGTAAAAAAGATAAGAATTTTAGACAAAATATCAGAATTTACAACAATTTATTAGCATTTGCAAGTTTTGGTGCTAAATTAGCACATTTTTCTACTGTTGGACCACAAGTATTAAAAATATGTGGACAAATATATCATAATACATATGCTTTACACCCAAATGAATTAGATTGTCCAAAATTTGGCCAATTGTATATACTTGATAATCAAATTACAAACGAATACAGATTGTCTCAGTCAAAGCAAAATAATTTAGACAAGGAATTAATACAAGATTTAGATAGTATATTACGTGACATAAATCCATTTGCAAGTGCTTATTAAATGATGCATGAAATTGAACACGAAGAACATGAACGTTCAATAAGATTAGATCGTCCAATTCAAGAAATTAAAATGTATTTAACTAGAGATAAAGCATTAAAAAACAAATCGCAAATAGCAGTATGTAATGAAGTTGCTATCGTCTATGTTGGAGAAAATGGAGAACCACCTTCTAACAGAGATATATGTATTTTTCAAAAAGGAAAAAAACCTCAATCAATTGCAATTATAAACAAAGGCATTGACCCAATGGTGTATCCATTAATATTTCCTTTCGGTGATTCAGGTTGGGAACCATGTATGAAAAGTTTATCAGATGAAAAAAAATATAATAATATATCTGCCTTGCAATATTATTCATATAGATTTAGTATTCGAAAAGAATTAAATCCATGTTTAAATTTCAAAAGTTTATCAAACCAGTTTATCCTAAACTCATGGTTTAAAGTTGAAAATACTCGTCTGTATTTTATTAGAAAAGATCAGCATAAATTACGAACTGATCGATATAAAGGTTCAATTGATCAACTTAACAATAAAAATAATAATAAACATGTTTCTATTGGTAAAATGGTTATACTACCTTCTAGTTATATAGGTAGTCCTAGAGCGATGCAACATAACTTTTTAGATGCAACAACCATAATGCAAAATACTGGAAAACCAGACATTTTTCTGACAATGACGTGCAATCCTAAATGGAACGAGATTACAGAAAATTTATTAGAATATGAAAATACACTTGACAGACCAGATCTGATAGTGCGTGTATTTGACCTAAAAGTAAAGGTATTAATGGAGGAATTATTGAAATACGAAATTCTTGGTCAAGTTAATTCTTACATTTATGTTATAGAATTTCAAAAAGGAGGACTGCCCCACATTCATATGTTATTATGGTTAACTGAACTAAATAAAATTCGAAATACAGATCAAATTGATAATATCATATGTGCAGAAATTCCTGATAAAAATAAATTTTCGAGACTATATGAATTAGTAAAACAAAATATGATTCATGGTCTTTGTGGAATACAGAATAAAAATAGTGTATGTATGGATGGAAGTAAAATATATTATACAAAACATTATCCAAAATGTTTTAGTACTAAAACACAAACATCTCCTAATGTTATCCAATTTATCGTAGACGAAATAACGAAATAAAAATAACATACTCCAACAATAAAATCGCGGATAACAGTTTTGTTGTTCCATATAATCCATATCTACTTCTAAAACTTGAATGTCACATTAACGTAGAAATATGTAATACAATAAAATCTATAAAATATTTATTTAAACATCTTTACAAAGGCCCAGATACAGCTTTAATAAAATTCAGTAATACAGAAACAAAAAATGTAGAAATTGAAAATGTGCAAAAAGACAATGTTCTAAATTATGACGAAATATCCGAATATATTTCTACAAGTTATGTTTGTCCACCCGAAGCTATGTATCGTATGAAAGAATATAAATTACATTCGCAATCACATGCAATATATAGATTAGCTGTACATCTTGAAGATGAACAATTTGTCTATTTTAAAGAAGGATCTGAATGCAAATTAATTAATAAAAATCATCGAACAACATTAACAAGTTGGTTTTTACTAAATTCATCTGATGTGAAAGCCAAGAAGTATCTTTATGGTGAAATTCCTCAATATTATGTTTACGACAAGATAAAAAAAGAATGGAACAAGCGAAAAAAGTTTAATAAACCCATTCTAGTCAGAATGTTTCATGTAAATCCTAAAGATCGAGAACGATTTTTTCTTAGATTATTATTACTTCATGTACGTGGGGCCGAATCTTTTGAAGATATACGCTCATACTTAGGCGTTGTTTATGATACATTTTATGAAGCATGTATAGTTAGAGGTTTAATCATTACTGATAATGAATGGGATAAATGTTTAGAAGAAAATTGTAATTTTCAATTTCCACAGGCACTATGTGAACTTTTCGCTTTCATTATATCATTTGATCACAATTTTGATGCCTTGAAACTTTATAACTAGTATAAAGAACATTTTTTGATCCTAAATTACCTGAAATTTTAGGAGAACAAAAGGCTTTAAAAATTATAGACAATGTTTTATCAAAACATAATTTAACATTGCAACAATTTAATTTACCTAATATTGATAATATTGATAATGAAAATCACAATGATATGTTTTATAATGATATTATTGCAAATGAAGATAATGACATAGAAATATTGTTAAAATCTTTAACATTGGAACAAAAAACAATATTTGATACAATAGTAGAAGCAGTTTACAATAATAAAAAAGAAAATTTATATTTTATAGATGGTCCTGGTGGTAGTGGAAAAAGTTATTTATTAAATGCTATTATAAAATTTGTGAAATTAAACAAAATACCAGAGTTAGCAGTTGCTTGGACTGGTATTGCAGCAAATTTATTAATAGGTAGTAGAACTATCCATTCAACATTTAAAATACCATTTAATTTAAACGAACAATCAACATGCAACATTTCACCAAATTTACAAATAGGTCAAATTTTAAAAAATATTAAATTAATAATTTGGGATGAAATATCAATGACTTGTAAATATGCATTAGAAGCTATAGATATTTTTTTCAGAGATTTATGTCGAAATAATAAACCGTTTGGTGGTAAAATATTAGTAACATCTGGCGATTTTCGACAAACACTTCCTATAGTTCGATACGGAAATAGAACTCAAATATTAGAATCATGTGTAAAAAGTAGTTCTTTATGGCAATTATTTTAAAAACTTACATTAAATAATAATTTAAGATTGGTCAATTCGAACAGTATGTTTAAAACGTGGTTATTAAATATTGGAGAAAATAAAAATATTACAAAATTTGAAATTGATAATAACGTTATAAAAATTCCTTCAGAATTTATTACATTTAATAATTTGATAGATGATATTTTTGGTAATAAAATAAATATTGATGATTTACATACTCTTAAGGGGATGTCGGAGCTATAGCCTCGATCAAAAGCCGCTCGATCTCGCGGCTTTGAATGGCGCTGTAGTCAGGTGTCGATTTCTACGATAAACGTACTTAAAACATAAATTATAAATTTTGCAGCTACATAGAGCTGTTGAAAGATACTTTCCCCCCTAGCTATAACTAAAATTAAGGTAACTGTAATATCACTCTTGGCAGCAAATGTTTATTTTTTTAAAGAAATGTGAAATACGTTCCGTGTCGCATTACGGCAGATATAGATTCATTGAATATGAGACGTATTTCACATTTCTTTAAAAAAATAAACATTTGCTGCCAAGAGTAATATTACAATTACCTTAACCTTTGTTATAGCTAGGGGGGAAAGTATCTTTCAACAGCTCTATGTAGCTGCAAAATTTATAATTTATGTTTTAAGTACGTTTATTGTAGAAAACGACACCTGACTACAGCGCCATTCGAAGCCGCGAGATCGAGCGGCTTTTGATCGAGGCTATAGCTCCGACATCCCCTTAAAGACAAAGTAATTCTTTCACCTATAAATAGTGATGTTTTAGCGTTTAATAACGAAATAATTGAAAGAATTGAAGGTGACGGTAAGATATATTTAAGCATTGATAGTATTACTAATGATGAAAATAATAAGTTGGATGAAACAATAACAATAGATTTTATAAATTCATTAATACCAAATGGTTTACCACCGCATAAATTAGTATTAAAAAAAGGAATGATCGTTATGTTACTTAGGAATTTGCATTTAGATGGAGGTTTATGTAATGGTACCAGGCTCATGATTACAGAATTAAAACAGTACACTATATATGGAGAAATTATAACAGGTAACAATTCAGGACAAATTGTGATGATTCCAAGAATATATTTATGTCCATCAAAGGATGATATACCTTTCAATATGGTTAGACGACAATTTCCTATTAGACCAAGTTTCGCTATGAGCATAAATAAAGCACAAGGTCAATCATTTAAAAAAGTAGGTCTATATTTACCAAGACCTGTATTTAGTCATGGTCAATTATGTGTTGCATTACCAAGAGTTACAGATGAAAAAAATCTAAAAGTAAAATTTTCGAAATCGTCAATGATACTCACTAATACAGAAGGAGATATACTTAATATAAATGAGAGTAATTTAAATAATAATGTAATCAAAAGGCGCGATAGCGCCTGCACGCAAGTATGCAGGCGCGTAAGCCCTTATTATACAGCTAACTAGCCCCTCAGATTTTTTATATTTTCATAAATATAGAATTATACTATGTATTTATGCATCGACAAATCTCTTATCTATTTTTTAATTAATTCTTCACTTTACAATAAATCCGGTTCGGATTCATAAATGCATAGTGAAGAAATTCGATGTTATTATAATTGCTTGCTGATTTCCGTTTCTCGATTTTTGCTATTTCCACTTTCATTTTCATTCGATGCAAACAAAAAGAGATAGCGTCAGAGGAGATGCGAAAGATAGAAAGAGACGAAATTTTTTCCAGCCCATGAGAGAACGCCTAGAGAGGTAAAAACTGTTAGCAAGTTGTTTGAGAAGTGGCCGCAAAGAGGGAGCTTCGGCGCTAGTCTCAGCTATTACACACATAGTATATATATATATATATATATATATATATATATATATATATATATATATATCTATAATATATAAATATTTCGCCGCCGCCGCCGTGTCTAAGAATTCAGAATTCAATATATATATATATATGTCATATATATAATTGTGTGTGTGTGTGTGTGTGTGTGTGTGTGTGTGTGTGTGTGAACGTGTTACTTGTTTTTTCAAGAATAATATATGTATTTTTTCCGTACGCAAAAAAAAGTTGTGAATATAACTTGAAAGAATGTGTATTAGTTTACTTATTCCTGATAAAACTCATAAAATAAAAACGGAACTAAAATTTAATGTAATGATTTTAAAAATATGCACAATTTTTCGAAGATAAAATAAATATTAATCAAGTATAACATACACTTTTCCAAATATCTATATGTGAAATATACAATAAATTAAAAATTAAATACATAAATTATTGCATTTTTAAGATAATTCTATTATAAACAGTAATGGCAAAAGAAAATTCAAGTTTTAACAGTTGCAATATAAAATACGAATTACATTTCAAAAGTTTTTCGAAAATTATTATTTTAGTAGTATTTAATTTAAATATTATTCAAGTCAAAATTTAAAAATTGTATGGATATATAAGTAAGTAGATTACGTATATTTATATAAAACAATATCTTAAATAAACAAGTATGTATTTATTAGAAACAAAAGGTTATATAAAGGAAAAAATAATTGGATATAATTATGGATTAAAACGCAAATTTTGAAAGAGATTGCAAATTACGAATTACGGGAGAAATGGAAGAAACAGGTTTTTATTTATATACCATTAAAATGTTATAATTAATTCTTTAAAACTAAAACAAAAATTAATTTAATTAAGTAGAAAGTTTTATTACTCTAAAAGTACAAAATATTAATGACATAGAACTCTTGGCGATGACTTAAACAAATTAATCTTAGGAGGTATAGTTCTATTTAGATCTGTTTAAAATAATCTAAAATTTTAATAGGTTTTTACTAAATACTACAATTAAGTTTATGCACTTTATTATTTTTGGTAAGTTAATTGTTCATTACCATATATATATATATATATATATATATATATATCTATAATATATAAATATTTCGCCGCCGCCGCCGTGTCTAAGAATTCAGAATTCAATATATATATATATGTCATATATAATTGTGTGTGTGTGTGTGTGTGTGTGTGTGTGTGTGTGTGTGAACGTGTTACTTGTTTTTTCAAGAATAATATATGTATTTTTTCCGTACGCAAAAAAAAGTTGTGAATATAACTTGAAAGAATGTGTATTAGTTTACTTATTCCTGATAAAACTCATAAAATAAAAACGGAACTAAAATTTAATGTAATGATTTTAAAAATATGCACAATTTTTCGAAGATAAAATAAATATTAATCAAGTATAACATACACTTTTCCAAATATCTATATGTGAAATATACAATAAATTAAAAATTAAATACATAAATTATTGCATTTTTAAGATAATTCTATTATAAACAGTAATGGCAAAAGAAAATTCAAGTTTTAACAGTTGCAATATAAAATACGAATTACATTTCAAAAGTTTTTCGAAAATTATTATTTTAGTAGTATTTAATTTAAATATTATTCAAGTCAAAATTTAAAAATTGTATGGATATATAAGTAAGTAGATTACGTATATTTATATAAAACAATATCTTAAATAAACAAGTATGTATTTATTAGAAACAAAAGGTTATATAAAGGAAAAAATAATTGGATATAATTATGGATTAAAACGCAAATTTTGAAAGAGATTGCAAATTACGAATTACGGGAGAAATGGAAGAAACAGGTTTTTATTTATATACCATTAAAATGTTATAATTAATTCTTTAAAACTAAAACAAAAATTAATTTAATTAAGTAGAAAGTTTTATTACTCTAAAAGTACAAAATATTAATGACATAGAACTCTTGGCGATGACTTAAACAAATTAATCTTAGGAGGTATAGTTCTATTTAGATCTGTTTAAAATAATCTAAAATTTTAATAGGTTTTTACTAAATACTACAATTAAGTTTATGCACTTTATTATTTTTGGTAAGTTAATTGTTCATTACCATATATATATATATATATTACACCTTTGGTGTAAGTTATGTCCTAAAATTCGTGAAAATTAGTGATTTTATGAGGTTTATGAGGCATAACTTACACCAGCGGTCTTGGCCAATAATCTAACCACAGCCATTCGAAAGCTCTCAAAAAATATGATCTTTTGAGAGGTGTTAGATTAAAATTGATTATGGTGTGGTAGCCTTTTTTTTGATATTCAATATGTCCGGGTGTTCTATCTCTTCGAGATTTTAAAATTAAGAAATGTAACCAGGGTAGATAAGTTCTAAAGATTAATTTAAACAAAAGTTGTTTGTAATGTTTTTTCAAAAAAATCAGCAGATTTTGAGATAAATGGCTTTAAAAATAGAAATTTTTCTAAAAAATTGAAAATTTTCCACTTTTCATGGTCGAATAACTCTTAAGCAAATTATTTTTAACACTTAAATTTTTTTCTATGTTCTGGAAGATGTTTCCAGCCTGTTCTCAAATTTTGGAGTGATTTAAAATTTTCATCGTACCACTTGACGTGAAATAGCCCATATATATGTATATATATGTATGTATGTATGTGGGTGTGTGTGCGTGCGGCGGACTATTTATATAATATATATATATTTTAAAATTGTTTTTTCAAGAATACATAATATATGTATTTTTTCCGTGCGCAAAAAAAAAGTTGTGAACATAACATGAAAGAATGTGTATTTGTTTACTCATTCTTGATAAAAATCATAAAATTTTTAAACGTATACTCAATATTAATAACGGATCTAAAATTCAATGTAATGCTATAAATACAGATGCAAAATTGTTTGAAGATGAAATAAATATTAATCAAGTATAACATACACTTTTCCAAATATCCATATGATATATACAATGGATTAAAAATTAAATATATTAATTATTGCATTTTTAAGATAATTCTATTTTTATACTTATTTATATTTTTATTACACTTTTTTATAAGTAATTTATACTCCATAATAGTTTTCTGCAATTGAAAGTACTCAAATCAAAAACACCTTCCAAAATGGTGTCAAAACCCACGAGTATATGTGTTATTCTAATCAAACTTTGAAAATTGTTATCTGATAAATAAAATAGTTATCTGTCTGATAAATTTTAAAGTATAAGATAAAAATATCTTTGATTCTAATTCCCATATTTTCTCTAGTTATTTATATTTTTATTACACCATTTCTATATCTAACTTATATTCCATAATATTTTTCTGCAATTGAAAGTATTCACTTCGAAAACACCTTCCAAGAAGGTGTCAAAACCCGCAAGTATTGTGCTATTCTAATCAAACTTTGAAAATTGTTATCTGATAAATAAATTCTGCAATTCAATCTGACATTGTTATCTGATAAATAAATAATTTTAATTTCTAACTACCTTATTTTATCTATTTCTTTGAATTTTAATGAAACATATTTATAAATATTACGAAAATTTCGTATAAAAAATTTCTGCAATTGTAAGAATTGAAATCAAACTGAAATCGACGAGTATTTTGAATCGTACCATAAATTTATATTTTATATAAACATTTTTATATATATTACTTAAACTTCGTAAAAAGTTTCTGCAATTGAAAGCACTGAAATCAAACTGTAATCGACAAGTATTTTGAACCATGCAAAAATTTCTACCAATCTGAATACAGATTTTTTTATATGAAAAGTATCTTACACTATTATTTTTCATTTCTGGCCCTCACATGTTTTACAGTAATAAATAAATAATATTCTAATGATATTAATTTGTGCAAAATTAATTTCTGCAATACTAATAAAATGGACATTTCTTTTTTATTCTTTTAAATAATAAAATAATACTTGCACCACCGTTGGTTAAACGCTTCATATATGTATTAATTCTGACTTACTAATGTATTCTTTTACATTTATGAAAGTATATTATACCGTGAAGAAACTGCAATGAGTAATACTATATAAATATTGCAATACCATCTGGCAATTTTAATATCCTACATCACCAATGTTAAAATAGACATCATTATTTTTATCCAATAAAGTTCCCAAAAGAGGCCTGCGATGGCTTGGTCGGTAGGGCGACGGACTCGTAATCTGGAGGTCCCAGGTTTGATTCCCGGCCCCGGCCGATTGATACGAGCACCACTAGCGACTGTATTTTCAACAAGTGCTTTCTTCACCAAGACATCGTATGACCTCCGTCGCTGATTAGCAAGTTCTTCTTAGTAGTTATGTAAAATAATTATTATTTCACATAACTAAGGATATACAATCTACATGATTTTACCAATTAATTAATTAATTAATAAGATAAAAGCTAAGATGTATGTAATTATTTATAAAATGTAACATCAGTTAATATAGTCAGAATTAACACATATATGAAGCGTTTAACCAACGGTGGTGCAAGTATTATTTTATTATTTAAAAGAATAAAAAAGAAATGTCCATTTTATTAGTATTGCAGAAATTAATTTTGCACAAATTAATATCATTAGAATATTATTTATTTATTACTGTAAAACATGTGAGGGCCAGAAATGAAAAATAATAGTGTAAGATACTTTTCATATAAAAAAATCTGTATTCAGATTGGTAGAAATTTTTGCATGGTTCAAAATACTTGTCGATTACAGTTTGATTTCAGTGCTTTCAATTGCAGAAACTTTTTACGAAGTTTAAGTAATATATATAAAAATGTTTATATAAAATATAAATTTATGGTACGATTCAAAATACTCGTCGATTTCAGTTTGATTTCAATTCTTACAATTGCAGAAATTTTTTATACGAAATTTTCATAATATTTATAAATATGTTTCATTAAAATTCAAAGAAATAGATAAAATAAGGTAGTTAGAAATTAAAATTATTTATTTATCAGATAACAATGTCAGATTGAATTGCAGAATTTATTTATCAGATAACAATTTTCAAAGTTTGATTAGAATAGCACAATACTTGCGGGTTTTGACACCTTCTTGGAAGGTGTTTTCGAAGTGAATACTTTCAATTGCAGAAAAATATTATGGAATATAAGTTAGATATAGAAATGGTGTAATAAAAATATAAATAAGTAGAGAAAATATGGGAATTAGAATCAAAGATATTTTTATCTTATACTTTAAAATTTATCAGACAGATAACTATTTTATTTATCAGATAACAATTTTCAAAGTTTGATTAGAATAACACATATACTCGTGGGTTTTGACACCATTTTGGAAGGTGTTTTTGATTTGAGTACTTTCAATTGCAGAAAACTATTATGGAGTATAAATTACTTATAAAAAAGTGTAATAAAAATATAAATAAGTATAAAAATAGAATTATCTTAAAAATGCAATAATTAATATATTTAATTTTTAATCCATTGTATATATCATATGGATATTTGGAAAAGTGTATGTTATACTTGATTAATATTTATTTCATCTTCAAACAATTTTGCATCTGTATTTATAGCATTACATTGAATTTTAGATCCGTTATTAATATTGAGTATACGTTTAAAAATTTTATGATTTTTATCAAGAATGAGTAAACAAATACACATTCTTTCATGTTATGTTCACAACTTTTTTTTTGCGCACGGAAAAAATACATATATTATGTATTCTTGAAAAAACAATTTTAAAATATATATATATTATATAAATAGTCCGCCGCACGCACACACACCCACATACATACATACATATATATACATATATATATGGGCTATTTCACGTCAAGTGGTACGATGAAAATTTTAAATCACTCCAAAATTTGAGAACAGGCTGGAAACATCTTCCAGAACATAGAAAAAAATTTAAGTGTTAAAAATAATTTGCTTAAGAGTTATTCGACCATGAAAAGTGGAAAATTTTCAATTTTTTAGAAAAATTTCTATTTTTAAAGCCATTTATCTCAAAATCTGTTGATTTTTAATATATACAACGAATATAGTTTTTTCTGAAGTGTTTGATACTTAAATAGTTTTATTTTTATTTTTAAAAATCAATTTAAGGTCGACTTATTAGGCAAACGAATTATAAAATAATAAGATATAAGCATCAGACAAAATTTGTAGATAAAATTACGTATAATAAAGAATATTTTTCAAGTATACATTATGTACAGCAAGCAACATTTCAATATATCATTACTTAAGAAATAAACAAATATTAAAATCGACGTCCCTTACGAAGACTAGCACGTCTGAATGTTTTATTAAATGTAAGCGTGCTACTCTTCGTAAGGCACGACGAAATATTAGTTGTTTGCATTAAGCGACATTTTATTGGCATAATTATTTATGAAATATATAAATTTTAAAATAATCAACTGTCTGCATCAAGCGACATTTTTTTACTAAAATACTGAAGAAATAAACAAATTTAAAATTCATTGTCTGCATCAAACGATATTTTATTGACAAAATTATTTATAAAATATACAAAATTTAAAATAATTAATTGTCTAATATAGTATTAATTAAATATCAATTAGTATATTTTGATAATACTTGTTAGAATACATTGTCTGCAAAAAGTGATATTATTTTAGAACTTTGTTTAGATAGTAATGAAACAAAAAATTACATAATATATAAAATAAATACGAATATACGAGATGCCATATTATATATTATTGATTTTATTTTTAATGCAGCCATATTGGAACGTATATTTTTATCAATTTTAAAATGTTTACGTATTATACCATACATAATTTTGAAATATATATATGTTAGAAAATCAAATATTTGAAACTTTTAATACACATTATATTTACGTTCATTATATGACAGTCTCAAGCCTGTAAATGCAGAGAGAAAATAATACAAACCAACATTCGAAAATAAACTGTTGCAGTTAAATATCATGATGAGTAAAAGGAATAAATTGTATACATTTTTTAAAATAAAATATTTTATCATTTATTTTTATTTGTTTTAATAATATAACAACAAATTTTAATTAATAGTTTAAAGCACATGAAAAAATTGGTTTAAAAATAAAATAAAATAATTCTATCAACATCGTTTAAAATTTATTTGTTATAAACTAATAATAAATTTAAGACTACACTTTATAATCAACGTCTAGCCTCAAAAATGTGCTAGTAAATAATAAATACGGAATTGCCTGGTAGAATGGGATTAGCGATTTGATTAAGATTTGTTATTAGTGGCGCAGCCGGTAGTACCCGATAGGTCGTATGCCCAATACATGCGTCGATCCTCGTAAAACCTTATAAAAGATCTGTAATGGTTTCTTTAAAATTATGGAATTTAACGGTAGACACCGATAGCTGTTAGTGGACAATATAGTGAAAAGCCTTATAGAACCTTAGTAGTTATGGTGGTACTATGGACAGACACAACAAACCCCCACCAGCTACCCACTGACCTCGAGTAACCCCGTCTATGACAGCTACTTGAGGTCAAGGTCAGGTTTGTTGTGTCTGTACATAGTACCACCACTCTTAAAAATCAAGGTTATTAGAGAGAGAGAGAGAGAGAGAGAGAGAGAGAGAGAGTTTAATTAATTAAAATATTTTGATTTACCTGAGGTACTATGGACAGACACAACAAACCCCCACCACCACCTACCCACTGACCTCGAGTAACCCCATCTATGACAGACTACTCGAAGTCAAGGTCAGGTTTGTTGTTTCTATCCATAGTACCACCTCTCTTAAAAATCAAGGTTACTACCCTACACTTTTCCCTATACTCGCCGAGAGTGAGAGAGAGTGAGAGAGAGCTTAATTAAAATATTTTTGTTTACCCTTTTTCTGTCTTCTCCTCGTGAACGTCGTCAACCAGGAAACTCACAACTGATCGCAATCGCGGCGGATGATAAACTGACCACCGTAGGAAGCTTTTGCGCTTCAATCACCTATCTCCCACCACCACCCATACCCTAAAATTTGCTGACGATTACATACTGCAGCCATTGCAAAATTAGTGTATCGCACGTACTAGTTCTGATAAATATTGCAAAATTTACAAAAATTTGTCCAAACTCTGTGAGTGTGTATTACTCTGAATATTTTCCTTTATATAAATTTTTAAATATAATTTCAAATAAAATTTTGTCCCGGACAATGGGATAGAAGGTGGGGTGGGGGTGGGGTGGGGGTAGTGAGAAAGGTAAGTAATTTATAAATCATTATTTATAGTAATAATTATTTATTCTAGGTACTTCGATCGATATTACAAGAATTTTACAGGATACACACATTCTACTGACAATCCGAATAAAACGATTTATTCAATAGTACCACAAGCATATACAAATGTAGCGCAATCAATTCATACACCACTATAGATACATCTTCTTCACTTAAAATTAATTCATTTTTCTGTAAATTATCGATGACATTCTTTATAATAATACTCTTATCCACCACACGCGCCGCATATTCAACATCGCACATCATGAAATACGTATATTGAGCATTTTCTTTATTTTGTAACGTAGATTTGACTTTACACACAATTTCATCCAACACAACAGTCATACATTTTGCCACCTTTGTTAAATATTCAATCCGCTTATCAATACATTTACACAGTTTTTTAATATTTTCAAAGGTTATTCGTTTAAATACCGTGGAACGTCGATATCGCTTTTTTATCGGCTCCTCGCTCTCCTCCTCCTCCTCCCTCTGCGTATCCTCAATCAGCTCGATTGCTCGATCCGAATAGCTAATAGTGAATCGAATAATGTACCCAGGGATGCTAATCTGCTGGTCCAATAAATCGTCACTTTCATAAACGTCAAAATATTTATCAATTTTTTCAAATCAGAGTTGAGCAAAAATTATTCGAATACGAATAACGAATAAAATGAAACGAATAATTATCTAAATATTTTCTACGAATAAATTTATTTAACTAAAATCTTATTCGAATAGTTATTCGTTATTTATATCTATTTATTTGTAATTCGGCTATTCGATTATTTATTTATTCGTAATTCTATATTCGATATTCAAATATTCGTTTCTAAAATAGATATTTATCTTTTCGTATCAGAATTTTATTGAGATATTTTATTTACATATTTTACTTAAATACTTAGATAATAATGTACATTTCGTTAGTGCGTAAAATGAAGTTTTTCGCCTCGAGTGCAATCTGCAAATAATCTGAAAATATTAAATTAAAAATCTGAAAACATTCATAAGGGCAGCTTAAAACAAAAGCGAGGGCATGGCGTTTCGATTAAAAAAAATGATTTTTTTCAATAATAATTAAATAAACAATTTTTGTTCGGTAAGTATTAGTCAAAAAAGCATAAATTTTCAACGTAAATATCATAATTAAATTATAAACTGAAGGGATGGCATTCAGGATATTTTAAAAAATTTATTCTTTTGTTTATAAAAAAATATAAAAAATGGCCGTTTTTTGAGTCCGACACCCTCTTAAAATTGTATTTTCATCCATGGTATCAAAAAATATTGTTATTACAAGTGTGAAAGCTGATACTTGACTCATGCGTGTGTTACCTACGTACCGCTGTTCTGATAAACTCGCACTTGTTTGAAAACCAACGCTTTCACACTTGTATTGAAAATGACTATTAGGGGCGCTTATTCTTATACACCTATTTAATATTTGTTTGAATTTTGAACAATCATTTAGATAATATGACGAATAACGAATATTGCAGATAGTAGATATCGCGAATAACGAATATCCCGAATAATGAATAGAAGGAAAAACGAATAACGGTTTCTATTAAATACGAATAACGCAAATAACGAATAATACGAATAAGAATAAAATTTTATTTAGATGAATAAATAGATAATTTTTAATTCGAATAATGCTCAACTCTGTTTCAAATTGACTTTTGAAGGCTTCCCAAGTTTCCGGGGAAAATGCAAGTCCGCAAAAATCCTGACCGCTGATGCGTATCGTCGGTCGAAAATCCTGACTCTCGATCGAAGAATTCTCCAGTCCGACAAGTATTATTTTGTTGTATGAATTATTTAACCCGTAGACCATCGGTAATACCTGATGACAGCGGTACTTGCGTGCAGCCATGATGTTTTTTTCTCTCCACCTGCTTTACAACTGTTCACTTGCGAGCTCAAAAGAGACTGATCCAACCTCTCGCAAAATCGTCGCAATTTATTCTACTTTTCGGATGGTGGGGTACCAATCAAACCTCGTTAACAAATCATCAGTGTAAGCACCATTGGTATTTCCACAAACGTAATCGTTCTAGAAATTTTTTTGCAATTTCGTCATTTTTTACAAAGTTGGACGAAAAGTTTTCCAAGAAACGCGTGAAACCTAAGCCGCTCACCATGTAGTATAAAAACATGATACAATAGTAGCCGCAAGCGTTCGAAAATGTGCTTTGTAAGCGCGTACGATTCCACTTAAATTTTCTGCAATTTTTGTGTATACGATTTATGTATGCAGGAATACGTGGTGGCACGCCAAAACTGTCAAAGTAAAACCCCGTGCCGTCTCTCGTCACGTACACAGCCACCCAATGTTCACCACGCTTCCTCCGTGGTTGCGTGTTGAAAACAAGACCAGCTGGTCTTGACCATATCTGGGGCATCTCGTCCGCGGGGTACACCCCAATCGTATGGATCTTTAGTCTCCGCAGAATTTCCAGAATCTCGAACGTATTCATCGCAGAGATTGAGAGGCGGGTCAAACGACCACTCTCCCTCCAAGTTGTCTCGTTTACTTAACCAGCACTTTAGTCGAAATGCATTGTTCAATGCGCAGCTATACTGCAAATAAGAGGGTTTCACAGCGTGCTGTAAACAATACTTTTCACTCCAATTTAAATGCTTAAACGGCGGACAAGAGTCATCGAGTTCCAAGTTAATAGTTTCACGCGTAGTCAGCTTCCTTATAAACTCAAACTTCTCCCTTCCTCTTACGTATATTTTGCGGGCTCTGCTAAAAATATCTTGCAAATTCTTTTCTAGACGTTTCTGCGTCACGTCACCATCATGCCAATCTAAACCATGATGATACAGCGTCAGCCAATTATTTTGCTTCAAAATGTCCTTCTTTAAACGTTTAAACCTACACGTAGGAGATACGATCCAATGTGCACTAAAATCATGCTTTAAAGCAAAAACTGCCACCTCTTTCGGTAAAACGCAATTCTTGTTATCTTTAAAGCACTGAATATCAATCACAAAATCCATAATGTTACAACTAACTCGTACAGACGACGACTGCGTTATTGCTCCAGAAAACAGCGTCCTTTATACGTGGAATCCTTCTCCGTCCTTCTCTCTCATCATCATCATCATCATCATCGTGTTGTTTCCAAATCATTTCTTCAAATTAGCCACTGTAATCAATTATAACCTGTCTCGACGAGTCAATCTCCATCAAATTTTCATATTCTGCATAAATTACACAATTTACGGCAGTAGAAAGTGGGTCGTCAAACCTCACATCTATTCTTACGCTACCATTTCTTACTAAATTCCAATGCGAGGTATCATTCGCCGATAAATCTGCCGTCAAGTCAAACGCAAACAGACAGTAACCGTTTGCATAAGCTTCACGACTAATGGAATTTCCAAAATTCAAAAAATGTACACCTGTCCCCGAAAATAGAGTATGATACGCCTCGACGTACATTTTACTGTTTTTAAAGTCTGGTTGTAGCGGTTTCGACGGTACCTGCACACCGTCCACATACAAGCACAAGAAATTAATGTTAAAGTTTTTAAAATTAAATGGATTGAGATTCTTGTCGCCATTGTACGCCTTATTCTCGACAAAACCAATGATGATTCTCTTTGGTAGCTGGCCCAAAATAATATTATCTATTGTCTCTCCGTGTATACCGTTATGCAGTGTTACAGCTTTAACCTCCACACGGGTAAGTGGATATTTTGCTGTCGTTTTAGTCAATGCTCTCTCGTGGGCAAGTGAAACACTTGGATTAATTTTTAAACGACGAACAAATAGCGTTGCCTCGGTGATGTTCACGGTAAATTCACCGTTAGGATCCATAAGACAGAAGCTGTCGCGTGAGCGTACAAGGCGCACTCTAACCTCGACGCCACCTAGTAATAACCTGCTCTGATTAAAGACATCGCAGTGTAAATGACCCAACAAATCTACTTTACCGCCTATCATAACCTTTCGTCGATTTAATAGACCCTCGTTACCATCTGACGAATCGTCCATTCTGCCAGGTGTATCGTCGTACCACAAAACACTCGTTAAATGTGACTTTTTTGCTGCAGGCCCGTAATTGAGTAGAGTTTCAATGTACGATCTGTAAGCGTAGGCGTTGTTCGGCGGTGAAACGGGCTTCTGATTAAACAATACATCAACTTGATTGAATAGAGAGTGCATAAAATTATTTATAGGTCCGCATGTAGCTTCATCGCTCGGTTTCCCCACAGGTGTAATGTTAACACGCAAGCTGAGCATTGTGTGCGATAAATCCAAATATTCGGTAGTACCGGGAATTGTAAATTCTATAGGTGACTGATCGGCCAAAGACGAAATTGGTTTGTATTGCACCCAATACGAACTGTCGATCGCCGTCTGTGTCGACGGAATATCAAAGAGGGACAGTTCCGTCTTCGTAGACTCGCACGAGTGACTATGTAAAAAAGCCATTTTTTTACGATTCAAATATATCTCTTGCTGTACGGATTTCTGCCTTCTTCTTTTTCTTCTTCGTCGTCGTCGTCGTCTTCTTCTTCTTTTTATGGTTCTCACTATTACTACTACTGTTTCTGGCTGTGTACACTCCAACCGATTGAGGTATTTGTACTTTACGTTTCCTCTTATATTCTATTTCCCCCTCTTCTTCTTGTTTATCAGCTGACGGTGGACCATCAACAATCTTGTCCAATGCGTTTTGAAACTTTCTTTTGAGATTATCCCCACCCTCTTTTACCCGGTGACGAAAAGCATTTTTGATTGGTAGTCTGTCGATAGCAACGTCACCAGCAAATCGTCCACCTGCACGAATGGCTTCCTTACGGACAGCTACACCACCACGTTTTATCATAGGCATGGCACGACGACTTAAACCATTTAAAAAGCTACCCACACCACCACCCAACTGCGCACGATAACCACCACCACCACCACTTTGCATTTTAGTGAATGTGTTGAGTTCCTCCTCCCCCTGACCGCCAAACAATTCGTCAAAATCTGACATTTTTTAGCCTGTGCGTTTGAAATGAAGTATTACGGTCAACGTTCCGTAGTCAAATGGTACAGATTCACCCTGTTCATTTCTTATATCAAACTCGATTGTTTGGAAGGACGAGGAGAGTAGTGGTAGATACATGACTGGTGCGAAACCTCTTATCTCGGTCGCACCGTACGTATAATTTTGCAAATGTAACGGTACAACTCGCAGAAGTCGTGAGTTTGTGTCACCCGTGACATATGGCTGGCAGATACTGCTATATACCATCAAAACATTTGGCACTCCATTACTCAGATTTGCAGGACGATTACCGATAACACGATGCTCCTCCTCGCCCACACACGAGATTACTTTTTCATTTTCCAGACCCAGTATTCTACGTAGTTTTTTCGACAGAGTGAACGTGTGAATGTAATTTGCACACTCCTCTGTACACGCACAGGTGACTTGAATGTAACCGCCGCATTGAACCTCAAACGTGAGATGGCCTTCCACACCATTAAGGCTGTTTATTTCCTCCAAGAGACTCGCAATATCGTGATATACTCCAGGCTTAATCCGTAACACTCTCTCCTTCACCGATTCAAATCGTACATCATTGAACGGCACTTGATGACGTTTCGATATCGTCTCGTGAATGACATCCTCCTCCCCCTCCACCTCCGATGATATATGCTGGAAAGTGAGTGGTATATGTATTTCATACAGACCCACACACCACTCTCCGTGCAAGTAAAAATTTTGCGGTAACAGTGTCGTAAAATGTGTAGCCGTGTTCTCCGGAAATACACTTCTGCTACTACTACTCGGCAGTGTCATGTAAAATTCCTCCTTCATTGTAAATTCTTCAAATCCTTGCCAGACACCCAGGAATTAAATTTCTTGGGATACCCCTTCCAACTGACAAAGTATTGTCTCTTATTGCCTTTACCCCTACTTCGAAGTACCTCATCAATTTCAAATACCGAATTTGTCAGCTCTTTTCGTACTATGCTCAATTGCTGCTCGTAAAAGAACCCGTCAATTCGTTCACCCGCGAGATCCTCCAAAATGTACACAGCTGGCAATCGCGCTCTATCCACACGTACAATTTTAAACAACTCCAGTGTCCAGCCGCCCTCGTATGCTTTGTTAAAGACAGTCTTTGCTCGACAGACCCGTACCAGGTCACCAACACGGTATTTAGGCTGTCGTACACGTTTTAGCGTGTAGCGTCGCGCCAAATTTTCCCGAGCTTTTGCCGCATTATGCAAATTTACCGTGGAAGGTGGCATTCTTATACCACTGTGCCACGAATCGTTGTACGACTTGACCACATCTTGCAACACATCAATGTATCGTCTAGTATGTAGGTGGGTAAAATAGCGCCAAATACGTCCCTTCAATGTTCTAATAAATCGCTCAGCTACCGCTGCTTTGACGTCAGGATCGCGCACGGTCCTATATGTAATACCATTCTTTTTCAACAACCGACTAACCTCGCGTCCGACAAACTCTTTACCCCTGTCTGTTTGAAAGTACAGTGGACGCTTACCCCGATTCGCACTGAGAATCCGTTCAAGCGCCACGGCAACAGACTTTGTACTCTTGTCGAAGAGCGGCTCAACCCACGCGTACTTTGACAGCACATCTATAACGACGAGCAGGTACGTGTACTCGTCATTATAAGTTTTTAACGATCTGAAATCAGCCAAATCGGCCTCCCACACCTCGTAGGGACTGAAAACTGCGTAATTTCGACGTGGAAATCGATGCCGCACCAATTTGTGCAAAGTATATGCATCTTGACTTTCAAGCCACTCGTCCACCTCCTGTGGACGGTATTTTTTACGCGTTTCGTGCAAGAGTTTACCGCCACCAGCGTAGGCAGTCGGTCCTGGTAAACCGTAATACAAATTTTCAAGCGTTCTCCTCATCTGCTTCTCCCTTATCTACTACTGATCTTCTATACCGTCGCTTACGACGTCTTATACACTTTTTGAGACGTCTGAAAATCTTGTCGACAACAATCTTGCTGACCATGCAAAATACGGTAATAATAGCTGCAGTTTTCTCCTCGCCATCCGCACTTTTAGACAACATTCTCGAAAAAGCGCGCTCGGCTAACCGTCGATCGGCACGCCAACGGTCAACATTTTCATCCGAGTATGCGAGATCGTGTTCGAGGCAGGCTGCATCAAGCGGATTGATACCCCTCTCACCACGCATCAGACGTTCCTCAACGTGCGTACCGGGCCCCAAGAATTGATATCCCGGTAGATGTAGCTCAAACGGCATTCCATTGATCACATTGTCGAATGCACTATAGTCGCCACTTATTCTTTCTTGCTGCTTATTCTCGTCAGACGACTCCATTTTAGCGGTTCAGTTTCCCGCGGTTTTTTGCGTAAAACTAAAGATGTGTTAACACCCTCGTCTTCGGACCTCCCCCTTTTTCGCAAATCTTTATTCTTCAATTTTTTTCTTAAAACGCTAAAATTTAATTCCTTTACAGGTTCCTGCTCCCCCTCTTTCTCCTCCTCCTCCTCCCCCCGTCCCTCTCTCTTATCCTCGAAAGCTGTGGCGGAATCGTACGAGGAAGACTGATCCGACGACAACGACGATGGATCTTGGGCAACAGCTTGCCAAAGACGATTAATTATTACCAATAAATTCTCGTGGTATGTCTGCTTTTCGCAGTATACGAGCAAACTGATGGTAGCCGTGTGGTGGTGATCTTTTTCTACTCCTCATAGCCTCGTTAACGAGATCTGTCAGGTTGTTAGTGCGATGTAGTAGCGTACCATCTAGCGTGATTCTACCGTACTGGTCCCACGATATATTATTCGACTGCTTCAATCGACCGATGAGATTCTTTGCTTTTTCGCGAAATTTTTTTGGCATATCGTCGATAATCTGTTGCTCCAGTGTATTTACCACCTTATCGCGAACCCGTGTCTCTTCTCCTTCTCCTTCTCCTCCTCCTCCTCCTCCCCCCTCTTCTTCTTCGTCTTCTTCTTCGTCTTGTTCCACTTTTTCTACGTTCAACGCTTTATTATCATTATTATTATTATTATTTCGTTTTGTGCATCGCAGGTATCGCTGCAGCGCTTGCTCGTACAACATTGACTTTTCCCGCTCGCTCAAATTCGACGAGGAATGGAGAATTCTACTCATTTCGGCATCCAGTCGCGTTGCCACCGTGCCCGGTGTTTGCACCGTGTGTGGTTCCTTCCCACCCAACGTTCGCATCGCCTCTTCCGACATATTTTGCCCCACACACTTCTTCGTCTTCTTCTTCCTCTTGTCCGTCATCATCATCGTCGCATTTCCGACACACTCTGCCGGAATTAAAATCATTTTTCTTGCATGCTCCATGCCGATAAAACAGGTTTCACAATTAACGGTACAATGGCGGTAGCTTTAATTAAAATTTTTTTCCTCAACGTCAAAGATTTACCAGAGGCTGCAAGAGCGCGCAATAACGTGGCGTGTTTACGCAATTTTCGTTTGTACGACTTGGTGAGGGGTATATTACCTCGTAAAATATTGAGTGCGCACTCGCACATATACCTCACTAGTTTTTAATCTGCTAGCCGTAGTAAAGCGGCACGTTGTACACCATTCAAATGACACAACATCCTCAAAACATCGAAATATCTTTGCCCGAAAGGCTGACGTCTCACTCGACCCATCACACACGCACAACTGGAAGCCTATTGCTCGAGGTGGCGGTTTTTATATGTCTGCGTGGTACATACACGTATTGATACTCGTCATCGGGAAACAGGCAGGCGCGAAATCGACAATTTTCGGGCGTATCTTGCCGCAAATCGACGAGGAGGTAGTGAAATGGTTCGGCCACCGCGTCCTGATACGCCTCCTGCAAAAACTTCGGGTCTTCCGGGCAAATTTGCCGAGCCAAGTGTTGGATTTGCGCACGGTCACGCGGATTCTTAAAAATTACAATGTAATTCGAGTTTAGGGAAATTTCGCGCTGACCACGATGAAAGAGATTTTGCGTGATAAAGATCACGCTCAAGTTGTTGTGATGACTACCCCTGGTGAACAGGTTGCAAACGGCGGCACACGACGATTCACGCATCAAGTCATCGAGAATCAGCAGTTTGGGTCGTCCATCCACCGCGTAGTCTTCCCTCCTCGGTAGACCCTCGTGAAACTCGATATTTTCCCCCAAGTCTGTGTAGGTGGGTTGCCACTCACCATAATACCAAAGTATACGGTCAAAGTGTGTGTCACTCATGCTGTCAATGTAGTGGAGAAATCTCTTGACAAACATCGTCTTACCGCACGAGGTGGGACCGCAAACCATCGACGTCCACGGATGTTTCCAGCGAACATCCATCATCGCAACTGACAAAATCCGCAACCACATCCACATATTTAAACGCCTGTATTTACCCGGTACTCCCCCCCCCCTTCCCCGTAATGCTAACACTAAAAAAAAGACTCAATCAAATGCGGCGGCGCGGCGGAGGGAGGACCCCGCGTCGCATGCGCGCGCGCGGATTCAAGTCGGCTTGCACCGTGAGCATACGGATCGATCGTGCTGCTAGCTGCGCGACCGCGTTGTCAGCTGTGCGACCGCGATGCTAGACCCGCGACCGCTCACGAGACTCGCTATTGCGTGGCGGCGGCGGCGGCGGCGGTATTGAGCGAGCTAGTTATCTCTTCCAATGCTGCTACTACTACTACTACTACTACCACTATTACTTACCACATTTTACGACGTTATTTCTCTAGCATTATATGTAGAGGGTTCATTAGGTCATACGATCATAATAAATAAATAAACAAAATATTTTTAATTCAACTGATTTTATACCCATATGGGTAACTTTTATTAAGTGATACAAATCGCCTCTTTTCGTACACTGGTTCGCATTTTTTACACTCAGGCCGTGTTACAACATCGTGATACGGAGTGCGCCGTATAGCGTCAAAGCCGACAAATATTGGTGGTATTTCTCCTCGAACTAACTTACGCACCGAATCGAAATCAATTTTTCGACTTGCAGCAAAATTTAATTTTATACCTTTTATTTTACACACGCAAGATTCGCTTCCGTCTGGTGTTCGGTACTTGTACGCGTAAAATTTCGGACCGCCGGATACAAATGATGTTATGTACGTGCCCACCCCGTGACACGCCAATTCGTCGGTAAGACTACCCAAAAACGGCCCAATCGCCGGCTCGTAATCATCGCTCGTGTCTTTGCTCACGTATATGATAGAGTCCGTGTCGTAGTACAAAACGCGTTCGCCCAGGGCCACCAATTCGGAGAAAAGTTTTAATCGTGCCAGTGCCGTGGTATAAGCCGCAATCACAACATTGCACTGTGGTGACGATTCAACAATCCCGTCAATATTACGCCAACACACATACATAATGTCATCATTAACCGGTAAAACAGAGCTAACCTCGACATCGGGACTGATGAGAAGCTCGTATAGTCGTCGTGGTTCGTTCACCAACTCGGTCTTACCCATATTTTCTCGCTGCCCAAACTTACCCCACAACGAGTTTAAGCACAGTTTCGCCACCGATCTGAGACCAGGATTGAGATTGATGCAATTCCTATCCAGTCTGATCCCCTCCTGTTGCTCAAATTCTTCCACATGATGTTTCATGGCATCTTCGTCGTCTCCGCATTCCACCGGATAACCCGATGCATGAGTCTTTTCGATAAAGAACTTGTCTATGTAGCCGTGGAATAGACCACCTTGCTTTGTCCCCTTGTCGTACTGCGTCATTTTGTACGCCCATATTTCAAACACTTTTCGAATCACGTAATCAAACTCGACAGCTTTCTTCAACTCGTCGGCCACCCAAGTACCCGTAAAGACGCGCTCCCTTACGTCATCGTGATTACAATTCGCTTGATTTTTCGACTCCACGCAAGACCGACACAAGGCAAATATCAGCTTGTTGTGCATCTTGACCGGTAAAACAGGGTGAAATAAATTTCTCGGAGGTAAGACCTCGCACATTATTAGTCCATCAACGTCACTTATATCGTTACTCACACCCACCAATTCACGACACTCATCTTCACCAATGTACAGCGTCGGATGACCCACAGGATAGCGTCCATACTTACATATATACGGATACAACGAACAAACATCCACATACTTAATTTTTTCGTCTTCTTGAACGTCGTACAATTTGACGATATTACCGGTTCGGCCGCCGAAAAACGCGTCTCTCGGGTCAAGCGGCGAATGGAAATTTTTCATCCGCTCGCTGATGTAGTCAGCCATCATACGATTTTGACTGCATTCACGATCAAATTGACATTCCCACATTTCGATGAGCCGATAACCGGAGCTGCTAATTTTCTCTGAAATTCTCACTGTTCTCTCGTATCTCTCGTCCATGATTTCGCCATTCACGAGACGAATATCTCTGTTTAGCGTGAAACATCGTAGACAGCCATGCCAATAGCACCCGTGAAATTGCAAAACTACTTTGTCCACCTCACTTAATTCGCAATAGCCATCCACTAGGGGTCCCTCGGGTAGTCTCTTTTCTCGCGCTCGCCCCGCAAACTGAATTTGACACTGTAATTCTTGCTCCATCCAGCACATCCACTGCATCGCTTTCATCGATTGTCTATTGGAACACCTGTAGCCATCTTGCGGAATAATTCCGATCGTGTCTTGTTCTAAATACTTTTTTCTATACACCCTCATGCATGATGATGCAATAGTGCAACATTCTAGAAAGGGATCCGTTTCGCCACATGTCATAAATGTCTTTCTAAAGGCGAGGCATGCTAATCTCAATATCTTAACATCCTGCTTGCAATACTTAATTATTTCATCTTGAAAATTAAAGATATAATTTTGCTCACACATCTCGCGGTACCATTGGAGAAAGTCTTTTCGCTGTTTCGCACTCATCGATTCTGGCGAGTACGTCCACAATGGTGGCATCACACCCACATAACCTTGATTTTCTGGAGTATTAAATAAGTGGGGGAACGTACCCTTCTCAATATTTCCAAGTCCATAGGCCTTCGGTAATGCGCTTAACGGCATATGTAAATAATTGAGACTATCCAGAAATTTTACGTGCAGCACTCGCATAACCACTATCTTCCCCCCGTTTAGGATTATCGAAGGCTTTTCCCGTATATCTTTTCTTTCCGCTAGATGTCGTAAAATAAATTGTGCGTCGAAACCTTGCGCATTGTGCGCAATACAGATGACTTCTTGAAATTTTTGTCTTGGTGTGAGTGCGAGGTCGAGTAGCTGTTTTACCGGATCAATGTTAAATACATATTCACGTATGCCGCATACATTACAAGAATTCGTAATATCATCGTTGTCGAGACACACCGTACAAACTTGTTGAGCAACACATAAATTTGGCACGTGTAATTTTACCGTATCATCACCCACTACACTCTCCGACTGCTGAGTTTCAAAATCGTAAAATACATAAAGTGTCAATTTTGCTTTTGATCTGTTTGGATTATCTTTTATAGTTTGCATAAAACACATATGATTAACATCCGCTTTTTTTATTGCAAATCTTACAAAATATCATATTACATTCATGTGGATCTCGATCGCTAGTCCTGACAGTCTTACAACATATTTTGCAAACTCTCACACTTTCACAAACCGAAAGATTTTTACCAAAAGAATCTACCTCTAAATGCTTCGATAAACAAGACGGACCGAAAAATTCTCTTCTACACCGAGTACATTTTATTTTAATTTCATTAACGTTACAAAGCGAAGCCTGCAAGCATCCTCGACATTTATGCGGACACTTGTGATTTTGTCTACATGTTAATTTTTGATTACAAGGTATGCAGTAATCTCTACTACCCGACGCACCGATTACATTTAAAATTGGCTGATAATGCCCACTACTTTCATAATACATTATACGAAGAGTATACCGTACAATATTACCGACGTTATAGACGTACTGCGTACCGTCGTATAGCGACTTATCACCCCGAGCAAAGCCTCGAAATGCGTAGACAACAATTGCCACGTCAAACAGTGCATAATACTCTTGAAATAGTTTCAGCTCTTCGATACCACACCCCGTCACAGGTACAATTACTCGCGCAGCTCTAACTAATTTCTCGGCTTGCTCTTTCTGATATTTACCGGCACTATTGCGTATTTTTAACCATTTTTTATGTAAACTACCGGAACGAATTTTACCGCGTATAGCGTGCACGTGCGCAGTAACCAAAGAGCGCGGTAAACACAAATCGTCAGTATTTATAATATTTAAAATTGATCTCTTGTACACGTGCTCTGTTGTAAGCTTAACTCGTCCACGACCTTCCGGTACAGAGACAACATTGACACTTATTTTCAACGTATCGTCAATTTCGAAACCGTCGTTACTTTGCGCTACACTAGCAAGCAAATCAAACAAATCATTGGGCCGAAAATCGCGCATCAATCTAAACGAAATCCAGACAGGACCCTGACGAAACCATTCCGAATTGACAGACACACCTATATAATCCGTGAGACGTACATTTTCGCTTACACGGCCATAAAGTTCATAAACAGCCCTCTCTAACCAGCTGCATACATCTGCCCCCGCTGGTGGTTGGACTATAGTTGCAAGTAGTTCGTGTCCTCGTAGCTGAAATCGTCGGTAAAATCGCGTTGATTCTTCGCGAATGTCGATATATTGAGCAGTGGCTCCGCTTACACCTGCCCCACACTGATTATCTGACCTGTTGACTTTACAGGTAGTTATTTCGCTGTCTTTTTTCTTTTTTGTTAAACGTATGCAAAATGTAGACTTACAGTCATCGGTATCTGACGACTCATCGGCAGTGTCGGTACCGCTGGAATCCTCAGACTCCATAGGTAGCGAATGCACTGACGGTCGAGCAGGTGTCGCGTCTACACTCAATAGAAGAGCATCACCCTCGTCATCGGTCATCATTGCATCAAAAGCTGAAATTTCAGAATTTTTTATAAATCGCACAAGTCAATTATGCTATTGTAAAATTTATTACGTACCGAGAATAGTGCGATACTGCAGCATAAGATCTTGCAGCTGACCAACATTGTGTTGACCACGTCGTGCAATACACGCACCAACGACACGTATTATTTCTTTTTTATTTTCAAAAATTCCACTATTGTATAAATATATTATTGTACGAGTACTACAATACGAAAGAATATACTTTAATCTACTGAACAATTCGTTGATTGTGCAGTATTTCAAATTTTTCTGCCACTTGTCAGTGCAAAATAGCTTGACTACTGGTTCACGTTGAATCGCTACACTCAATATCACGTGAACGATTCTCAACAATACCGACTTCTCCATATCGAGATAGACACACTATTTTCACCTTGTCACACGCAAAAGAGGAAGCAGAACCCCGAAACACTGATAAATCTCGACGGAAACGTCACCTTTTTATAGTGCCACCAGCCCGCCAAGAAGGGTAAAATAGTGGTGGGGTTGTATGCGCAGTGATGGAAAAAATGCATAAATTCGACAATTTGCACGAATTTGAAAATGTACTGTCATTCTTCGGATGCGAGTGACGCTACAGTATCTAACACGAATTGATTGGACCGAAAGTTAACGATTGCTAGTCGATAACTTTCTCAATAATGGTTTATAACAATTCGCGGCAATAAGGATATTTTGGTCGTCTCTGATCAAACGTTACAAAAGTGTAATACCGCGAATTGATCAGATTAATAGTTAGAGAGTTATCGATTATCGATCTTCGAAATATCGATTCCATCAATTCGCGACATAGCCATTTTTTCCTGTGTTTGAAGCACTTTATGTGGTGACATACGAGGAAAAACCGATAGAATAATTATTTGTAGTCATATCAATTATCGATCACGAAGTATCGATTCAATCATTTCGCGATATAGACGTTTTTCGTTTGTCTCTACCATTACTATACACACGTAATATCGCACCGAGGTAAAGACAATATTCACGAAATCATATAACTCTTTACCTCCACATATTTCTGCTCTCCTAATACTTTTAATTTTTAATTAACGTGATAAACGATAAATACCAATCGGATCAATTCGCGGTATAAGAGTTTTTTGTTCGTCTCTGGTCAATCTTTAAAAAAGGGTAATACCGCGAATTAATAAATTATATTCAAAGAGTTATCGATTATCGATTATCGATATATCGGTTTTACTCAATCACCGTATATAGGTTTTATCTTACAATTTGAACACTTTATACAGCGACATACGAATTAAAGCAAAGTTATAATTATTTGTAAAGATATCGATTATCGATCACGAAATATCGATTGGATCAATTCGCGGTATAAGGGTTTTTTGCTTGCCTCTAATCATACGTTACAAAAGTGTAATACCGCGAATTGATCAGATTAATATTTAGAGAGTTATCGATTATCGATCTTCGAAATATCGATTCCATCAATTCGCGACATAGCCATTTTTTCTGTGTTCGAAGCACTTTATGTACTTTAGGTAAAGACAAAACATCGAAGTGGGATATGACTGGTGTAGTATATAAGTTTAATTGTAAAAATTGTCTGGCTACATATATAGGTGAAACAAAACGTGGTCTTAAAACAAGAATTAAAGAACATCAAAAAAATAACCCGGAAGCAGTTGTTACTGCACATATTGCAAATAATAAAGATCATGATTTTAATTGGATGAATGTAAAAATATTAGACTATGAACCTTGTTATAAAAAACGTTTAATTTCAGAAATGTTATATATTAATTATTATAACGGTACTTTAAATAGAAAAGAAGATACACAATTTCTACACCGACAATATACAAATATAATGGTTTGATTTAGCGTTGACCTATGTATGTAGATAATACAATTGAGGTTTTACTTACACATTCAAAATTTGTTTTGATATAAATACAGGTGCTTTACATATGTT